>OY757916.1:16752171-16762171 GCA_963585895.1 Sepioteuthis lessoniana | reverse complement strand
TTATTAGTAATTGTTTATTCAGTGGAAATTTCACAAAATAAATTTTTTAAATAAATATAATGAATTCTAATAATATAATCAACTTTGGAAAAAAATTCATTCCATTTAAAGACGTTAAGCAGTTATTCTAAAGTTGAGGCAAGTTGATGGCACATTCCCGATTATGTTGTAATAAACAAGAATTAATTAGAAGAATAACAAACAAGAACTAAATTTGGCAATTGCAATTAATTGCAAAATATTAGATTATAGCAATTATGAAGCAATCTGAAACAGAAACAACTTTCAATAATTGTGCTGGCCTATTTTGACTTGCCTTCCTCTTAAAACAATCAAATAAGTCAGCAAACTGTTTTAGTAACTCTTACAACTGTCAAGATAAACAAATATCAGGACTTTTTATTTCAAATTTTGCAACCATGTTAAAAAGAGATGAGAAACAATTTCATATCTCAAATGTTCCTTGTTTTTAAAAAATCTCTATATTTCATATTTTGCTAATGTAAAAAATAATATATATATATATATATATATATATATATAATAAACAAACTGTTTTAGCAATTCTTACAAGCTATGGGTTAAATAGTACCACAACTGTTCTTCAATAATGATGGATTTGGCATTAAATAACCCACAAAAGTTGATATGCCATTAAACAAAAAAAAAAAAAAGCAAACAAACCAAATTTACAAGTGCCAACAAGACAAATGAATATCAGGACTTTATATTTCACTTGTGTTTAAAAAAAAATGAAAAACTTGATATTTCAAATTTTACTAATTTAGAAAAAAAAGAAAAAAAAAGATTTGATTTATGATTTATTGAATTTAATAGCATCTCAACCTATCTGGGGTTATTTTATGCTCAGGGGGTAAAGAATTGCATACACTGTATAGTTTCTGGAGGAGTCCGTGGTGTAATGGTTACTGTTGTAAGAAATAGACATGGCGACAGGAGTTCAACTCCTAGGCAAGACTGATTGCATTTCACATAGCACTATTACATTTGGGAAAGGTATAAATCCAATAATTCTCCTTCCAGCTATAGGTAAATAGTTGGAAAAATTGGGTTCTTTAGCCTTGCCTGTGTCGAAGGATTGGTAAATACATATATTATATAGTTATATTTACCTTTTTTTTGTGTAGTTGTTTCTTAAGAGTTTTTGTATACAGTTATATAATATCAAGTATTCCTGTCTAATACAAATAGTTTGCATACAGATCTATTGGACCCACAAATGGGACCCTAATAAGTACAACTACTCATAGTCAGAGTGGGCCTGGGAGTAATGGATCAAGATTCCTCAGATCTCCAGAACTGGAGCCTCACCATGAGTGACATACCTAGGATACCCGGGTTTTTTTGTGAGGGAGGGTCTTAGTTCTGTACAGGGAATACAATTAGCCTATTCTAAACTCTGGCAACAAGGTGTCAAAAAAAAAAAAGAAAAGATTAAATGCACAATAATAAACGTATCCATATAAATAAACATTAATATCAAGGAATAATATCCATTTTGTTTTGTTTCCACAAAAATGGAAAGTCTGTAACAAATTAGTTTATTCAACTGAGCACAGTTTAATAAGACAGAATCAATCCTGATTTTTCCAAACTCTACCTCCTCAAATACGAGGTAAATTTGCTCTAAATCCAAACGTAATTTGTGTCGTATTCTCCATATGTTAACTTTCCCATTATTTTTTTTTTAAATAAAGGTGAGGAAATATGAGGAGAAGACTAAATCAATACTGCCAATTTAGAACAGGTAAAAAAAAACATAAACAAGTACAATCATATAAACATATCCAAAAATAAAAAAGACTTTATATATTATATGTGCTCTTTGATATTTATTTCAGAATGTTAAAATACTGTATCATGGCAACATATAGGTCTGTCAGTGCATTAGATATTTGAATTCACAAAGTGTGGGAGGTCTGATTTGACAGTAGGAATTCACCAACATAAACACACATCAAATGACAAGAGTTTTATCACGGATAGTTATCACACACACACACACACACACACATATATATATATATATATATATATATATATATATATATATATATATATATATATATATATGAAGATCTAGTGGTTGGTGCAGAATCTAAATATTGCTTCAAAAAGCATGTGCATAATATTAAAAACAATTTGAAATTTTAAAAAAGGGGACACTTTGTTTTGGTCACTACTCTTCAGAGAATTATGTCAGTGACAACTGAGTTGGTACTAGAGAAAGTAAGTATGAAAACCAATGAAAAAGCCAAGAGAAGGGGGAAGAAAACAAAAAGAATAAAACTCAATTGTCACTGACATAATTCTCTGTTTTTAATATTATGTACATGCTTTTTAAAGCAATATATATATATATATATATATATATATATATATATATATATATATATATATATAGTCATCCGCAGACAGACTGATTCGTTGTATCACAATTCTTCAGTGTGGCTAGACATGTAGGACACTTGAAGCTGGGATCAAAACCTGCCCAACTTTATGTCAGACTTAGTATCAGACTGCTATATATATATATATATATATATATATATATATATATATAGAGAGAGAGAGAGAGAGAGAGAGAGAGAGAGAGAATTGAATAAATAAATCATAGGGAAAACATTTTCATGAATCCAAAAAGTGCTCAATACCAGCCAGAAGAGGAGGATAAAACCTAAAAATGAATAAGTGTTTACTCACCAATATTTTAAAATCTGCCCCCACCCAACACTCTTCAGAATTACATTCTCTAAAATTAGCATCCTATTCTGTTATGATACATATATGGGAGCAGATCAATAAGTCTATAAGCTGTTAAAGTTTTTAGTTGAGTTTTGATAAAAATTTTTCACTATATGATGTTCTTACATTTGTGAATGGAGAAGCATTGGTTTTAAGTGCATTGACAAGGAAAAAGATGATGTTAAAAAATATTTGTTGCGTAAAATGAATACCCAACCCATCCACCTCCAGCAGGATGTGACACAAGATCAATTTTAAGTGGAGTACAGCGGAGTTTTCTTTCTTCTAGAATGGTTGCCCAATGAATCCAGTCTGCCCTACTATTTACCTATACTGGGCAGAGGGACAGATAGATTCGTACTTTTTCCTAGGGCCTTAATACAAAACAAAATGTAAACAACCTCATCCGGGATTTGAACTCAGATTGCCAATTCTATTTCTTATGTCGATAACCGTTACGCTAAGTGGGCCTCCATAGATTATAATATCATTAAAGTAAAGAGAGAAAATCTTTATTTAAGTCGTTTTTAAATAGTTTAATTACTTTCTTTTTTAAGGGAATTCTGAAGCAAATCAGTTAACTCAATTGAATGCATGCACAGCATGCTATTAAGATCGGATCAATCTGACTTTTTCCAGACATTGCATCCTCAGACATGGAGAAAATTTGTTCCGGATTCAGAAGTAAATTATGTGCCATTCCTTGTATTAACTTTCATGTGCAAATTTTAAAGAGTTAAACAAGAAGTTGGGCGGACGCACTCAAAAAGTAAAAGAAGTGATCTAATTTAAACTTTCAAAATAATTAATGCAATTTCTAATTATAGTAGACATTTTTTTAATATTTTTCCTCAAACTTGAAATTTACTGTCAAGACAGATTTCAAAAACTAAGTCTATTAACTAATAGGATTTTTTGCAAATAGGGTTATATATTTTTGTAACAAATTGCCTAATAAGATAAAAAAAAAATATCAATAGTGTAAAGAATTTAAGATTGAATTGGATGGTTGCAGAAATAATTTCAAGAAAAAGAAAAGGGTATTTTTAGAAACTATCAGATGAAATATTTAACAGGTTTTGGTCTGTATATAGATATTGTCATAGGCCTAATGAGTAGAGTGTTTGCCAATGAACCAGGAGATGGGGTTTCAATCCCAGGTCAAGTCATACCAAAGACTCAAAAAATGGTACTTGATGCCGCCTTGTTTAGCACTCAACATTATAAGGTGAGGATCAAGGATAAAGTGGAACAATCTTGGGAATGGAGTAGCACCCTCCCCTATGCCTTGGTGTAGTAGCAATTGAAAAGGGAACCCTCAGGTCACCCTTGACTAAAGTTGCCAACTTTACTTTTTTGATCAATATTGCACATATTCAATGCAAAGACTCTCTCTCTTTTTTTTTTCTTTCTTTATTTTTTTTAAATGGTTGATGTGAGAAGATAGTAAAAAAGGGGAGATGCCCAAGGAGGCATAACAAAAAATGAAAATAAAAAATTCAATAAGTTATACAGAACAGGTTAAAGATTTTATGAAGAGTATATAAGTAAAGTTGGCGACCAAAGTCGAAGGTGACCCGAAGGCTCCCTTTTTGATAGCTACTACACCAAGGTGTAGAGGAGGGCCCTACTCCTTTCCCTGGATTGTTCCTCTTTACCCTTGATCCTTACCTTATAATGCTGAGTGTTAAGCAAAGAGGCATCAAGTACCAATTTTTGAGTCTTTGGTATGACTCGACCTGGGATTGAACTCAGGTCTCCTGGGCCATTGACGACCACCTTTATGTAATCTAATTGCATTTCTTTTCTTGCTGAAGGTAATTTGTAATTCATTTTGTTGAAAGAAAAAAAAGGTCTTCACTAAGCTGTGTAAATTTCCTTGATTAAGATTTTTTTAAGGAAAGAAATTGTAAATAATCAACTAAATCTTAAATATTCAATTTCCCATATCCAATGTGCTTTTTGCTATTTTTTTTTTATAGGATGAAGATTTTAATGTGGCACACTTTCCTCATTGGTTAGACTCACCATTTTAGAGGTTTATTTTGTTTCCTGTTCTACTTAGTATTTGAGAGCTGGAAGTTGGAATTTCCTTATTTATGGAACTAAGTAAATCCTAAACTTCCTTGATAAATGCTTTTTCTTTGCTAATTACATACTGGCAAAGCAATAAGAAGATGCAAGTTTCCTTTCATAATAACAAGTACTTCCTTCTTTTTAGACCTTTTAAGAAATCTGGTCAGAGATCGGTTAGTAATAAGAAAATACTGTTTTAACAAAGTTTACTATTAGTAAAGTTTTATGGTTTGACTCAAAATTAGTTTATCAACTTCTTCAATCAAAAATATAAGGGTCAGCTGAAAAGTTCATAGGCTGACCAAGATACTCTCATAGAATGTGACCAAATGAGATTTATATGAGGGTTGACTGAAAAGTTCATAGCCTGACCAAGATACTCTCATAGAATGTGACCAAATGAGATTTATATGAGGGTTGACTGAAAAGTTCATAGCCTGACCAAGATACTCTCATAGAATGTGACCAAATAAGATTTATATGAGGGTTGACTGAAAAGTTCATAGCCTGACCAAGATACTCTCATAGAATGTGACCAAATGAGATTTATATGAGGGTTGACTGAAAAGTTCATAGCCTGACCAAGATACTCTCATAGAATGTGACCAAATAAGATTTATATGAGGGTTGACTGAAAAGTTCATAGCCTGACCAAGATACTCTCATAGAATGTGACCAAATGAGATTTATATGAGGGTTGACTGAAAAGTTCATAGCCTGACCAAGATACTCTCATAGAATGTGACCAAATGAGATTTATATGAGGGTTGACTGAAAAGTTCATAGCCTGACCAAGATACTCTCATAGAATGTGACCAAATAAGATTTATATGAGGGTTGACTGAAAAGTTCATAGCCTGACCAAGATACTCTCATAGAATGTGACCAAATAAGATTTATATGAGGGTTGACTGAAAAGTTCATAGCCTGACCAAGATACTCTCATAGAATGTGACCAAATGAGATTTATATGAGGGTTGACTGAAAAGTTCATAGCCTGACCAAGATACTCTCATAGAATGTGACCAAATGAGATTTATATGAGGGTTGACTGAAAAGTTCATAGCCTGACCAAGATACTCTCATAGAATGTGACCAAATAAGATTTATATGAGGGTTGACTGAAAAGTTCATAGCCTGACCAAGATACTCTCATAGAATGTGACCAAATGAGATTTATATGAGGGTTGACTGAAAAGTTCATAGCCTGACCAAGATACTCTCATAGAATGTGACCAAATGAGATTCATATGAGGGTTGACTGAAAAGTTCATAGCCTGACCAAGATACTCTCATAGAATGTGACCAAATAAGATTTATATGAGGGTTGACTGAAAAGTTCATAGCCTGACCAAGATACTCTCATAGAATGTGACCAAATGAGATTTATATGAGGGTTGACTGAAAAGTTCATAGCCTGACCAAGATACTCTCATAGAATGTGACCAAATGAGATTTATATGAGGGTTGACTGAAAAGTTCATAGCCTGACCAAGATACTCTCATAGAATGTGACTGAATGAGATTTACATGAGGGTTGACTGAAAAGTTCATAGCCTGACCAAGATACTCTCTTGGAATGTGACTGAATGAGATTTATTTTTCAACATAGTCCTCCTTTCAGTCTACACTCTTCTTCCATCACTGTTGCAATGTTTGGATCCCAATGGAAAAAAAAGTCATCAACAGCAGACATGACATCAGCCAATAAGCTTTTAAACTCACCCTTGTATATTTAATAAAACTAAAAATATAAACAATTTATTTAAGAGATAAATGAATAATCCCTTTAATCATTTCATTGATTAATTGATTTATCTTAAATGCATGTCAACCTGTCTAGGGTTATTTTATACCAAGAGTTTAGGGAATTGCATTCCTTGTACATGCATATTTATATGTTTTAGGATTAATTTTTTAAGAGATTTTTTTCTTTACATGATATCAAATATTCCGATCAAATACAATTTGCACATAGTTGTATAGTTTCAAGTAGTCCTATCTAATACTAATAATTATATGATTTTAAGTAATAATAATAGTCACGTTTAATAATAGTCACATATTCACACACAGTTATGATTTCAAATAACTAATAATAATCAAATAACTAATAACAATATATAACTATTAATCCTTAGTAAACAATTATAGTTTCAAGTAACTATTCTTAATACAAACAATATACAGTTACATGGCATCGAGTTAGGCATCCCATTATGCTGTAATGGTTAACAAGCTAGTCTGGAAGGTTCATTGTTACTGAAGACAGAGTTCAGTCTTCTCTGGATGCTCCATACTTGCAGCCTTGTGCCAAATCTAAGTAATGACTAGTTTTATAGAGCAATAGTTAGCAGACCATTAGTAGTAAGTCTGATTTTCACTGGGTACCTCATACTTCTGGCCTTGTGCCACATGTAAGCTATGCTTAGTAAATTACTTTATGACATCAAGTATTCCTATCAAATATAAATAATTCTCAAACAGATCTATTTGACTCATAGTTAGGTCTCTAACAGGTAATATCACTCCAGATCAAAGTGGACCTGAAAGTAATGGCAATGAAGGGGTACTCCAGATTTTTCAGATCTCAAGAACTGGAGCCTCACCACCAAGAAGGGGTCTTACTCTTCAGCAGGGGATACCATCAATATATTCTAAGCCTGCAGACAGGGCTCTTTAAGCACTTGAAAAATCCTAGTGGTGTTAGAATAATTTTGAAGGGACAATCCAAAGTAATGGCACAAAGAGAATAGCGGCAAATACAAAAGTCATAAGAGCATTCCAAAGGAAATGATTATATACACTCACTCATATTTGTAAATTTCAACTCAAACTATAAAAACCTGTTTATCTCATGAAAAATTTTCTCATACTTTTACAGAGAAAACAGCTATTCTTTAATTGTATAACACGATTTGTTTCAAGTGATATGCATTCAACAACAGTAATTAAACAAAACAATTGGTCAATCAGAAACAATAGAGAAACACAGGATTAGAATCACATGATTATACAATTACAAGAAGTTGTTAGCAGTTTGTGAGGAGGGGTAAAGCTCTTCTCATGAGAAAATACAGAAAAGCTTTTTTGAAAATAGATAAAAAGTGTTAAGAGATCAAAAGCCTAAACAAATAAAAGCTGAAAACATTGGAAGTTTTAAATAAACAGACATATAGGGATAAAATATCAGACAGAATGGAAGAGAAATTAAACAAGAAAACCGAACTTGATAAAGTGTTGAATAAATAAATATATAGACCCTCAACCATTTGGTAAAGTGTTTTGGATTTTACATCTTAGTTCTCTTCCAAACTTTAGATAACATTTTTAAGCCACTTTCTAAAACTAGGGGCAATACATGCCTGTTTAAGCCACTTTCTTGAACTTTGGCCTATACATGAATCTTTAAGCCACTTTCTAAAAGTCAGGTCTTTACATGTCTCTTTAAGCCACTTTCTACAACTGGACCCTTTACATGTCTCTTTAAACCACTTTCTAGAACAGGACCCTTTACATGTCTCTTTAAACCACTTTCTAGAACAGGACCCTTTACATGTCTCTTTAAACCACTTTCTAGAACAGGACCCTTTACATGTCTCTTTAAACCACTTTCTAGAACAGGACCCTTTACATGTCTCTTTAAACCACTTTCTAGAACTGGACCCTTTACATGTCTCTTTAAACCACTTTCTAGAACAGGACCCTTTACATGTCTCTTTAAACCACTTTCTAGAACAGGACCCTTCACATGTCTCTTTAAACCACTTTCTAGAACAGGACCCTTTACATGTCTCTTTAAACCACTTTCTAGAACAGGACCCTTTACATGTCTCTTTAAACCACTTTCTAGAACAGGACCCTTTACATGTCTCTTTAAACCACTTTCTAGAACAGGACCCTTTACATGTCTCTTTAAACCACTTTCTAGAACAGGACCCTTTACATGTCTCTTTAAACCACTTTCTAGAACTGGACCCTTTACATGTCTCTTTAAACCACTTTCTAGAACTTTACATATCTCTTAAATGTACTTCTAAAACTGAGGCCTTTACATGTTTTCTTAAACCACTTTCTAGAACTGGGACCAATACATGGCTCTTTAAGCCATTTTTTCAAGTGTAGATCTACACATACTGTTTTAAGTCACTTTTTTTTACTAGGGTCCTCAAAGCAAATCATGAAATCAAAATTTAATGCATGAACATTATAATGTTAATAAGTATTATGAAAGATAGAAAACAATATAATTCCTGTGTCTGGAAGAAATACATCTATCTAAATGGGTATAAAGATTTTTAATTCCTAAAGTAATCAGCAAATATTTATTAATAAAAAGGAACACTTATCTTGTAAGTAATAATATTAATGAATTAGGTACAGAAACTTCTAACTCTGCCAGCATAAAAATTCAGTTACAATTTTTTATATTAAAATATTTTGGAAAGATTAAAACTTTAAAATTTTACGATATCTTAAAAGAATTTTTTTTTTAAGTTTCTTATAACAGAAACTATACTTTATACTGTGCAAAAAATTTAGCATCTCTCAATTTTAAAATAATATTCATAGAAATTCACAGCAGAAATATTTATACATCAATCCAAAAAATTTGAGCAGAGCAAATTTTTTTTCAAAGATTTGCTCTTAATTTTCAGATTCAAAGTCCAGAGATGACATTTATATCAATAGGGTCACGGGGGTGTCCTCGTGGTGTAATGGTTAAAGCAATGGACTGCAGAATCGTAGTATGCGAGTTTGTACTCCAGTCGCGCTATTACGTTCACTTTCGGGCAAATACTACTGTACTTCTAGGAGAATGGCTTTGGCATTAAATAACCTACAAAGGTTGATATGCCATTAAACAAAGAAACCAAACCAAACCATCAATAGGGTCACCCAGCATATGATAGTGTTTTAATTGTAGGAACATGTTTTTACCATTGCTGGTGATATCAAATTTTGATAATCTATAAGTTGGCAGTCACGTAAGGCACTTGCAAATTGAAACATACTTTAATTATGTACTCCAAATCTACTTGACCATTGTACTAAACTGATAGATAATAATCACCTGCTTCTAAACTGCAGTAACCAAACATATTTTTCACTATATTTTAAGTAAAATGTTTTATCTTGTTTTTTTTCGAAAATCCAT
>OY757916.1:16419671-16747171 GCA_963585895.1 Sepioteuthis lessoniana | reverse complement strand
AAGCAATTTTTTTTTTTATAAATACAGTTAAGTTGTTTGATTTTCTCATACATAGTATAAAAAGTTTTTTTTTAAAAATTAAACTTAAGAAAATAAATAGCTGACATTGTAAATAAGAAAAATTAAAAACTTGCGCTAATTGAATTCATAATTGAATCCACTTTTTGGCCTCTGAAACCAGTCCACAAGAAATGAAAAGAATCATAAATCATAACACTTAGCTGTCTAATATTAAAACTAATAAAACTTTAGGATATCAAATATGAAATAATTCATGTTTATTAAAGTAAATAACTGGAGAGAGAGAGAAAAAAAACTCGGAAAAATAGCTTTCTGCAAGGCTGGTTTTTAACAAACAGCAGTTAAAAATGTAGAAAAAAAGCTTCCAATTTAAACTAATTTTAAATTCACATTTCTAAACATCATCTTAACCATTTGTCTATTCTTGTTTTATTTTTATTTTCTCTGGCTAAATAATATTAAATTAGCAATTACTAATTAAGAAACAGAATCAAAATAAATCGAAAATGTTGACAAATGCAAAAGGCATAAGTGTTATGTGTTGCTAATGTCAATGCAATGGAAAGATGTCATCAGTATAAGCCTGTCATTGTCAATTAGAAAAAAAATGATTATTAATTTATACAAAATTTTTAAATGCCGATTTTTAAACCTTAAAAAGCGCAAAAGATAAATGAAGGAGTTACTAATTATCAAATACAATAAAAATAAACAAATGAATAATAATTACCTTCTGACATGAAAATATATGCGTATGATCCACTTGTTTCATGATGACCAAAGGATGCTCAAGAGAGAAAAGGGTTGAATCGAACGTATCCAAGGGGAAAAAAAATCAGTAAAAATCTTGACTAATTGTTGCTTTTTTAAAACACAGAAAACAAAACACGAGAAGGTATAGTCTGTTGATTTAAATTTTAAACTGGTGTAAAACTAGTCGAGTCGTGCAAAGGAGACATGATTCGTTTTTCAGCAAGCAGTAGTAATAAATGCATCTAAAATTCAATAAGGCGGAATAATGAGGGGAGGAGGAGTTAGGTTCATGTTGCTGCTGCTTTTGCGTTTCGTTTCCTTAGTTTAATAATAGTAGTCAGTGGGTGAAAAAGAAAAAGAAAAAGAAGAAGAAAAAGCATCAGCCACGTTCAACTTGAATGTTACCCCTCACCATCGTCAAATTCATCAGTTCGCTGCTGTTATTAGCACTGCTACTTCCATTATTTTTCTACTGCTGCTACCACACCAGCAGCATCGACGTAATCACTTATTTGCCGAATGCATTCTATAATGTGAATGTGCATCTTAAAAAGTTATACCATAATTAACATCTATTCTTCTTCTTCTTCTTCTTCTTCTTCTTGATTTCCAAAGTACTTTTTTACATCATCGTTTAATTATTTTCTTCCACACCCAGAATGTTTAATATACACAGCACTGGCCTTGAAGAAAATAGCCTTGGACTAGAAATGTACCAAATGAAAAAGGGTCTGGGTTGGGCCAAACAACTTAGGGCAATTCTTCCTTCTCTGGTTTTGCTACCAGTAGTCAGTCAGCTTGCTTGCTTTTATTTGTTTTGTTTGGTTTTGTTTAGGTTTTTTTTCTTTTTTTTACTTTTATGCTTTTCCTATTTATTTTATTCTTTTTTATTTTTATTTTTTGCAACAACACCTATGTTGCCAGATTGGACATGATCTAGGTTTTTAAAAAAGTTTATTTATTTATTTATTTATTTCAAACATTTAGTTTATCTAGAATTCATACAAGCCTTCCTAGAAATAATTTTAAAAAGTGAAAAAAAAACAAAACTAAAGGCGCCCACAACTAGTTGCTTTTCTTTTCTTTTCTTTTTCTTATACATTTTAAAGTAAACTTTAGTGACGTAATAAACGGCGTTTGTGGATTACTTGAATCAGGATACTGCCCTTCCTCACCTCAACTTAAAGGGAACATTATTTCTCCACCCTCCACACATGCTCACTCATAACACATACCTAGGGGCAAACCCGACACAAGTTCAAGTTTAAAGTGGGAGACTTAACACGTACAAATGATAAGAAACTCAAAGTGTCTTTTTCCCTCAACCCTTCTCCTGAGACAACTCTCAAATATTAAGGATTGACCCTAATCCTACTTATTTAATTACAATGAGGAGGTGTTGCCTAAGGGTATGATCCTCTGAAACAAGATATTTGCTTGTTTCTTTCCAACCAAAAGGCTGGACAGTGCAAATTTTTACGTGAACTTTTTCATTCCTTTTGTACAATAGATAGATAGATAGATAGATATTGTTTAAAAAACAAGAAATTTAGCTATGATATTCCATTTCTTGTTTTTTAAACAAAAAATATATATTTTGCTCTGCAGATATATTTTGTATTAAATAGCCGTGTATCGAGCACTCATTCTTTGGATATTCACCATCCTTATTTACCAGTGTAACCCGGATATAAGAGAGATTTTCTCTGGTCCCAAATTAGAGCCTGTGTTAATGTATATAAAATTCTTGGTGTTTGGGAAAATATTTAGTGAATCTCCATTCACCGAGGACCAATTTAATGTATGGCTAGTTCACATACACTATAAGTTAATTTGTAGTTGTTTATGTAGCACTGAATAAAATAACAAGGCCTCTTATGAGAACAACAAGAAAGGTTTATTTTTATGACAGAAAGTAGACTTGTGTCGGAGTGAGAAAAGTTCTTTGTGTGTCACTGGTAGCAGCAGAGTGTTGCAGGTTGCAGCAGTTATCTTCGGTGAAGATCATCAGTGCTGGAGCGTCCAATAGAAAAGGACGGGATAGAAGTCTTTCTTCTCTGCTGGCTGGGTACTCTCTGTCTGTGCCAGACTTCTAAAAAGGGCTTGAAAAAATAGTTCTTTTGAGGAAGATGGAATCAATGCACTCTGCCCGCTGATTGGTCAGTGTGTGGCCGAATCGCTTGGCGGGGACATTGATTCATGAGAGAAAATGGATCTGTGACTGCAACACCAACATTAACATTAATATATTCATTATGTACTAACCCTGAACACTATGGAAAGAAGATATTTACACATACAAGAACATTTAACCTTTATCCTATTTACCAACCCCTCCGCTCGGGCAGGATATGACACAAGGTCAATTTTTAAGCGGGGTTTAACAGGTTTGAATTCAGAGTTTTCATTCTCCTAGACTAGTTGCCTAACCAAGGCTGAAGAACCTAGTCTGTCCTACTGTTTACCCATAGCTGGAGGGAGAATAATTGGATTCATACCTTTCCCAAGGGTATTAGTGCTATGTGAAATGCAATCCGTCTCGTCCAGGATTTGAACTCGTGTCGCCGTGTTCATTTCCTACGACGATAACAATTACACCACGGGCACCTTTATTTAACCTTTATGTATACATACTAGTTGTATTATAACAAAAATACACAAACATGTCCCATGATAGAATTAAATGCATATTGTTCCATGAACAAACAGTATGTGGAAAGGATACAAAATGTAGAAAAGTCTTACTCGACAAATGTGATTTATATAGACATGTGGCTTTACTATTCCCTGGCAGGGTAAGAGACAAATTCTCAACTAGAAGTAAATAAGGACAAAAATGGGTTTCTGAACTGTCATGTGACACTCTACAAGACCCCTAATGGATATGCCAATTTTCTAAGGGAGATAATTATCTATTGTATATATATATATATATATATAAGTAGCCAACTGTAATCAAGGGCAACCCAAAGGCTCCCTTTTCAATAGCTACTACACCGAGGTGTAGGGAAGGGAGATACTCCTTTCTCTGAATTGCTTCGCTTACCCTTCATCCATACCTTATAATGCTGAGTGTTGAGCAAGGAGGCATCAAGTACCATTTTTTTAGTCTCTGGTATGACTTGACCTGGGATTGAACTCCAGTCTTCCAGACCATTAGCAAAAGTGCTAAAGAGATGTTAATGTGAGAGTGTTGCAGCTGTTGGCAGACTATACAGAGTGGTCTCCCTTGTCTCAGTATTTGAGAAACTCTTCCATATCACAAGTCCTTTTTGGTCATGTGACAAGGTGAATCGGGAGAATCCACCTCTTTGACAAACAGGACTTGAGAAGAGCAGATGTTGGGGTTTGCCACCAAGCGACAAGCACTCGTTTATATTCCAGATGTGAGAAGAATAAGTGGTTTCCACCTTTTTGCCGTATGGACTTTTCTATATGTTCCTTGAATACATGTGACTCTTGTTTTCTACTCATATGGTGTACAATTAGATGCTTTATATTAATTGACTTGTTGTATTTCCTACCAAATATACTATGTCAGGTTACTCCCTTTAGGATATTCTAAAGTGTTATAAGAAACAGGGTGTTGTCTACAAATTGACACCTTGTTAAATGTTATACAGCCATAGTCCCAAAACATAAACTAATATGGAGTAAACATCTATTTTGAATGGAACATGAAAAATTTTACAGCTATTCTAAGGAAGAAATAGTGAATGAAAAGCATCATTATCAGACTCTTTCACCATCTGTCCCTATCATCCATTGCTCTTAGTAGGGTCCTCTAGACGGCATCCAATGTCCATACAGAGTTGATGTAAGTCTTTGCTGGTCAGCCAACACTCGTGAAGGCCATAAAGAACATCACTTATGAGTTCATCCTTACTTCTCTACCAGTGCCCTGCTTGTCTTGTTTATCTTACTTAGATGTTTTGTTTGGTTTGGTTTAGTTTCTTTGTTTAATGGCATATCAAACTTTGTAGGCTATTTAATGCCAAAGCCATCCTTCTAGAAGAACAGTAGTGGTACTATTTAAGCCATAGCTGGGAGGATAAGGGGGTTCATACCTTTCCCAAGGGTATTTGTTCGAAAGTGAACATAATAGCGTGACGAATTTGAACTTGCTTACTACGATTCCGCAGTCCATCGCTTAAGCCATTACGCCACAAGGACACCACCAAGATATTTTGTGAGATGGGAGGTAAGTGGACATACAGTATGTGTAGTTCCCATCTAGCCTTTTCTCCATGCATTTCATTAGCATCCATGTGGTGCATCCATACAGTAGTACTGACACAACCACAGCATGGAAGATACAAGGATTGTTTAAAGAGCCAAATATCTCACCTGACAACCAGAAATCATAGTTATTGGGTGGGAGCTTTTTTATTTGAAGAATTGGAAATTAGAAACTTTTGACAAGAAAATTTATGGAGAAATATCCAGAAAGATCTTGGATTTGAAAGATGTTTGCTAAGAACTAACATGAAATGCCTATGGATGATCTACCAAAATAAAGAGGAATTAAATAGCTATACCAATTGCACTAACACTTGTCACATGTCTTGAAAGAAATGCAAATCAGCAGAATATAAAAGGCAGATTAAAATACATAGAAATTGTGTAAGAAGTTTATATTAATACCAAATCTCTTGTGTAATAAGTTTGTACCATAGATTTTAAAACTCCTGTACACTTAAAAAGTTGAAATCATTCAAAGCAAGGTGAACTTTTCCTTTACAAAATTATATCAGTCAACAACCCTACATGAATCCGAAGTAGTAGCCATCATTTGAATGTGTGTATATATATATATCTTTATACATTTATCATATTTACCAACCCCTCCGCTCGGGCAGGATATGACACAAGATCAATTTTTAAGCGGAGTTTAACAGGTTTGAATTCAGAGTTTTCCTGCTCCTAGACTAGTTGCCTCACCAAGGCTGAAGAACCTAATCTGTCCTACCATTTACCCATAGCTGGAGGGAGAATAAGGGGGTTCATACCTTTCCCAAGGGTATTTGCCCGAAAGTGAACGTAATAGCGCGACTGGAGTACGAACTCACGTACTACGATTCCGCAGTTCATCGCTTTAACCATTACACCACGAGGACACCCCTTTATACATTTATACACAAACAAATATACGTATGTTTTCATATATATATATATATATATATACACAGACATGTATATGCATATATACATATATGTATGTGTGTGTTTGTATATATATTTATAAAAATGTACTCAGACATGTATATGTATATATACATATATATATATATATATATGTATGTACACAGACATGTATATATATATATATATATATATATAGTGAGAGAGAGAGAGAGGTGCCTGTGGTGTAATTATTATCATTGCTGGAAATAGACATAGCAATCCAAGTTCAAATCCTGGAAAGGCTGTTTACATTTCTTTGTTTAATGACATATATTCTTGGGAAAAGTATGAATCCTCTTATTCTTCTTTCAGCTATAAATAATAGGGCAGACTGGGATCTTTAACCTTGGTAAGGCAACCATTCTAGGAGAAAAAAAAACATTGAATTAAAACCGGGTAACCTAAATTAAAATTGACCTTGTATCACATTCTGCTTATGTAGCAGGGTTGGTAAATATAGATAGATAGATAGATAGATAGATGCTAATGGTATAATGGTTAACATAAAGAGAAATGGACACTACAACCCAAGTTCGATACCACTGTTTGCATTTGTCTTGGCACTAAGGAAAAGCATGAATCTGTTTCTTCTCCTACAGCAATGGGAAAATAGTTGGGCAGATTGGGCTCTTTATCCTGGGTTAGGCAACCAGACTAGGAGAAGGAAAATTCTGAATTCAAACCACCCCAAATGCCAGTATGACATACAATATGTCCTGAACGTGACACTAATTTTCATCTCATTTTGAGGCTTCAGTTCTGCAGGTCCGGGAATTGTGAAGTACCCCTTCATTGCCATTACTTCCAGGTCCACTCTGACCTAGACTTTTAGTACCTGTAAGGGTCACGTCTATGGATCAAATAGTTTCTGTTTGAAAATTATTAGTATTTGATAGGAATACTTGAAACCATATAAACATGGGCAAACAAAGGATTATTATTGAATGGGAATAGTTATTTTAAAACATATATAAGTTTTCCAAGTTTAAAACAGAATTTTATTGCATATCATTCTTCTAAAGTGTCCTCATGTCCAGATTGCATTTTTGAAATTCACCAGCTGTGACAATTAGGCTTTAGTAGGGTGTATTCCAATTGCTGCTGTAGCTGTTCATTTGAACCTGAAATCATAAAAATTAGTCAGTCATCTCATTAGATGTATAGCAATAACATACTGAATTTTCAAGAGTCTATAACAATTTTAAATACCTGTACAAAAAAAGTCGAGAAACTTATTGAAGGCATCTCATAATTGTGTATCAATTATAAGTATAAGAACAGAATACTTTACAGTGATTCTACGGTCTGAAAATTATTTGCATTAGATAGAAATACTTTATACCATATAACTGCATGCAAACAAATGATTATTATTTAATAGAAATAGTTACATTAAACCATCTAATTGTATATAAATTATAAGTATAAGAACAGAATACTTTGCAGTCATTCTACGGTCTGAAAATTATTTGCATTTGATTGAAATACTTTATACCATATAACTGTATGCAGACCAATGATAATAGACAAATAAAAGAAAAGTGTAATTTAAAAATGCAATTGAACATTGGAATTTATATAGTTTTGGTGACAATCAAACATTTATTTATAAATCAGATTTTAGTATTAAATAACATATGAGAAGTTGATTGGCTGTTAAATGAATAAAGTAAAACAAAAACCAAGCAACATGCAACTCAAATCAGTATGTGTGCGATGTAACAAAGAGTGTCAATCAACTGCCAGACTTAGATGTCATTTAAAATCATTCCACCCAAATGAAAAAGTATCAGCAGGAGAACTTTATTGCTATACTTGTGGAATATTGTGCAAGTCACTAGCTGGATTGAGAAGTTAGATGCCATAAATGACAAAGACGTATATGAGAACATGTTTCCGTTTATTTCTGAGAAGTGGTCATGTTCAGACATGAGTAGACATCCACCATATATATATATACAGGGCATCTCAAAATAGATCCAACCCATTAGCATGATAATGATTTATTACTGAGACAAGTGCAAAGGTGGTCTTTTGGAACACAGCCTGTAAAAATGCATCCTTTAAGCTAAAGACATCAAATCAATGTTTTTTTTAATTGTTATTATATCAGCTTCCAGTACATGCAATTTTTTTTTGAGTTTCTTGTCTCAGTAATAAATCATTATCATGCTAATGGGTTCATCTATTTTGAGACAGTCTTGAATGATTTTTTTTTCTCCAAATAAGTAGTGACACAAAATATTTCTTCCTCTCTTTTCCAAGGCATTGTGATCAAGGATTAATAGTTGTTATAATATACTATTTTCAAATTTGAAACAAAAAAGAACACATTATTATAAGTAGAGTTATTAGCATTCACATGAGTCACATGTATATTGAGACACCCTATATATATATATATATATATATATATAACATTTGTAATAGGAAATAAAAAAATACAACTTATAAAAAAATAAATAAAACAATTGTTTTTTCTACTGTATTTAAAATTGAGGATAGAAACATTACAAAATCAAATAGAGATAGAAATTAAGATCCCTTTAAAAAAACATTTAAAAACAAATGTTCCACACAGGTTTTTAAAAGAGCTTTTAGAAAATTATTCTCACCACAAATATTTATACAGAGTGTGTCAGCTATTTAAAAACAAAATTTTAATGGATCACTGAATATGAGAACTCCACTAGCTAGTTACCCAAATTTGAACCCTAATAAGACAGAATGATTTTCTGGAACAACTTTTGGAAAGAACAGTGTGTCTAAAAGCCATCAAATATATTATATGATTTGCTTTATTTTTAAACAAACAGTGCTCAATATCAGTGAGAGAGCCAATGGATATATTTACTTAATCCCTTTGCTACAGGCAGGATCTGAAACAAGGTCAATTTTTATGCAGAGTAAAGCTGGTTTTTATTCAGAGTAGAAGACTTGCTCTTGGCATTGTAAGCATGCTTGTTAGTCTCTTTCAAAGGTAACCCCTCTGTCCCAGGGGTGTTAAATCAGAAGAGCTAAGAGGCCAGATGTTAGAAGTAACGCAATTATGAAGGGAGCAGTCCTGGGAATGGAGTAGTGCCCTCCCCAACACCTCAGTGAAATAGCTATTGAAAAGGGAGCCTTCGGGTCACCCTCGACTAAGGTCGCCAACTTTACTTTTATATATGTGTAAGAGGAAATGAAATGAATAAGACAAAATATATGCGGAAAAAGATAAACGGATGAAAGATATTATATTTGGTGTAGTTGATGATTTTTCATATATTAATTTATGGAGAAATGGAAGATTTTGGTGAATTTGACAAGATAATAAAAATAAGTTGAAAAGTGGATAAATCAAACACTTACAACGGGTTTAGTAGTAACATTTTGTTCTTTATTCAAGGAAGAAATTCTTCAGACTCAGAAAAATTCTTTTAGTTTTTCTACATTTTAACAAAATAAAATAATGGTGAAAATCTTGTCTTTAGACCCTTTCCCTCCCTTAATACTACCATATAAATGTGTGTATGTATTTACCAACCTCTCCGCACTGGTAAGACGTGATACACGTCAATATCTAAGCAGAGTTTAACAGGTTTGAATTCAGATTGGTTTGGTTTGGTTGCATATCAACCATTGTAGGTTATTAATGCCAAATCCATTTTTATACATATAAACAGTTCTATTTCAAAGAATTCAGTTTAGCATAAGTACACAGTTTCAATGTCAAAAAACAGTTCTGTTTCAAACAATTCAGTTTAACAAACAAAAACAGTTCTATTTTAAACAATTCAGTTTAGCATAAGTATGCAGTTTAAATGTCAAAACACTCCTATTTCAAACAATTCAGTTTAGCATAAGTACACATTTTAGTTCTATTTGACCCATAGATAGGATCCTATCAGGTGCTACTACTCCAGGCCAGAGTGGACCTAGGAGCAATGGCAATGAAGTGGTATTCCACATTCCCTAAAGCTCCAGCATTACTGGAACCTCACCCTCAGATTGTTTAGTGTCATATCTTGGACATTCATTTGGGGTGGGGGTCTTACCTCTTCCCTGAGAAGCAGTCGGTATATTCTACAGCCCCAGCTGACAGGGCAATAAACAGAGTTAAATGTAAAAACAGTTTTATTTCAAACAATTTAGTTAAGCATAAGTACATAGTTTAAATATCAAAACAGTTCTATTTCAAACAGTTCAGTTTAGCATAAGTACACAGTTTAAATATCAAAACAGTCAAATCTCAAACAATTCAGTTTATTATAAGTACACTGCTTAGTTCTATTTAACCCATCGATAGGACCCAATCAAGTGTTACCACTCCAGGCCAGAATGAAACTAGGAGCAATGGCAATGAAGGGGTGCTCTGTATTCCTCAAAACTCCAGCATTACTGGAGCCACACCATGAGATTGTTTGGTGTCATATTCAGGACACTCATTGTGGGGGGCCTTACCCCTTTACAGAGGTACAGTCAGTGTATTCTACAACCCCAGCTGACTGGGCAAGTTTGAATTCAGAGTTTTCTTTCTGGCAGTTTGGTTGTCGAACCAAGACTAAAGAACCGAGTCTACTCTACTATTTACCCATAGCTGGAGAAAGAATAATTGAATTCCCGAGTGTATTAGCACTATGTGAAATGCAATCAACCTCATCCAGGATTTGAACTTGTTCTGCTGTATCCAATTCCTATGATGGTAACCATTACACCACAGGGACTTCCAAAATGTTTGTAAACAAATGATTATTATTATCAAATAGAAACAGTTGCTTAGAATCATAAAATTGTGTATTAATTATTTACATTAGATAGTATCAGATTGGAATACTTGAAATCATATAATTCTTTATTAGATTTAATTGCATGCAATCAAATGATTATTATAGAAAAAAATAAAGTGCAATTAGAAAAATGTAGTATTGAAAAAATAGTTATAATAATAATCAAACATTTAAAAATGAATCAAATATTGGCATTAAATACCTCATAAGGAGTTGATATACCATTAAACAAATAAACCTCAAAATAAACTAATGTGAGGATTGACATATATACTCTTCTTAGGACTTATAATTTAACACTTAGTGATTATTTTTCATACCAGTTTTAACTGTTTTTTTGGTTTTATTGTTGTTGTTTTTTGCTGAAGTCTATGTGACAACAAGTCTTCAAAGGTCTTTGAGGATTTTTTAAAGTATTCAAGCTGATTTTAACAGTGTTTTGGTCAGGATGCTTACCTAGTCTTTTTTTCAGGCTTTTGGAGACTGTTCCAAAAGTAATACCTACAATTAGTATCACCATCCCTTTCAAGTTCTATAGGTTCTTCTGCTTGTTTTTAAGATCCAAGTATTTGTCAATCTTTTCTGATTATCTAATTTCCAATTTCTCCAGTCTCCTTTCCAAGCCTTTGGGAACTTTTTCAATCTTGGCAACAATAATTAGTATCACTGTCACCTTCATATACCTCAGATTCTTCTGCACTCTAGCAAGATCCAAGTATTTGCCTATCTTTTCATTTTCTTATACTCTACTTCCATTGTTTGCTTTAACAGCAAAATCTACAAAACACCAAATTATTTTCTTCTTGTTCAATAACACTAGATTTCTTCTTCTGGCCCGGATTAGGTGATCTGTTTGTATCTCAAAGTTCCAGAGAATTTTCAACAACAGATTCTAATGTGTGCCTATACCAATTGTAGGCATGGCCAAATTTTAATCACTTGCATAATTCTCAGTGGATCACCTTTTCCACCCAACCATGCCTACTTTTGTATTCTTTTTGTACCATCTCAATAACTATATAATCTACACTTGCTATTGTTCTGCATATCATCAATTTTTGCTTTCATACAATTAATCCTTATGGCATTTTGTGCTACTCTTTGTAGAGATTGAGTTTCTCTTTTGAGGTTTCCTCTTCTTAGCCATGTCACTTTGTCAGAAGCAGTTTCCCTTGTTTGTCACTTGAAGTTTCCATACAGTTGGTGGTTTTTCCCATTTTTTTTCTTGATTTTTTGTTTGATGTTTTCTTTTTAAATTAATTCTGTTGATATTGCTGTTGTAAGCTGCATCATTATTATCATTGTTGTTATTATTATTATTATTATTATTATTATTAATAATTTTAAGTCTCTTATTTGAGCAGAAAGGTGAATTTCAAAACATGATAGCATGATATTGAATTGCAAATCCTTACTGGATAGTTCTTAACCATTTCAGTCTTGTATTCATCTCAGCTCGGCTCAGTAAAAGAATCTCTAATGCAAGCCGAGTTAGATTTGAAATAGGATCAGCCAGAATGGAGTAAGTAAGGTTGGGGTATGTGGATTGAAATAAAATCATCTTACCTCAGGATATTTCCTTTTAAAATGAATAAGAAAATATGTGTTGGAGATTTTTTTTCAACTGCTACGTCAAGTCTCTGCACAATTAGATTAACAGAATTTGCTTGGAATGTGAATTTGGGTCTTTTGTACAAATAAGGAATTAGTAAACAAGAATTTTCAACAGAAATTGCATACCATTACCAAAAAGCCAGCATTCTCCATACAATTGACTATTATATCACCTGAACATTGTAAAATATCAAAATAAAATTAAAAGTTTGATAGAATTGTAGTCGGGAGAAATTCTTATTTGCATTCAGAAAAAAATATTAGACCAGTTTTGGAAATGTTTTCTATTTTGAGTGAATTGATTCTATAAAAATTCCATATATTCAATACACTTGGAACATCGTTTTTCAAGCTTCAACTGTTCTATAAAAAATTCAATAAAATTTAAAAAGAAAAATCAATCACATTCATACAGTGTTTATTTGTAAAATGTATTATAAGACTTATACTACCCTTGGCAAAAATTATGGAATTAGCATACTTAAAGAATGTTTACTAGAGGATTTTTTTTTATTGTAAAAATAATTTTTTTGCATTTTTATACTGAAATATCATTGTTTATGCATTTTTATAGTAAAATAATTTCCAATGCATTTTTATAGTGAAAATCATTTCAGATGCATTTTTATAGTGAAAAGCATTTCTAATGTATTTTTATAATAAAAATCATTTCTAATGTATTTTTATAGTGAAAATCATTTCTGGTGCATTTTTATAGTGAAAATCCTTTCTGATGCATTTTTATAGTGAAAATCATTTCTAATGCATTTTTATAGTGAAAATCATTTCTAATGCATTTTTATAGGGAAAATCATTTCTGATGTATTTTTATAGTAAAAATCATTTCCAATGCATTTTTATCGTAAAAATCATTTCCAATGCATTTTTATCGTAAAAATCATTTCCAATGCACTGTTATTGTAAAAATCATTTCCAATGCATTTTTATAGTGAAAATCATTTCTGATGCATTTTTATAGTGAAAATCATTTCTGATGTATTTTTATAGTGAAGATCATTTCTAATGTATTTTCATAGTGAAGATCATTTCTAATGTATTTTTATAGTGAAGATCATTTCTAATGCATTTTTATAGTGAAGATCATTTCTAATGTATTTTTATAATAAAAATCATTTCTAATGTATTTTTATAGTGAAAATCATTTCTGGTGCATTTTTATAGTGAAAATCCTTTCTGATGCATTTTTATAGTGGAAATCATTTCTAATGTATTTTCATAGTGAAAATCATTTCTAATGCATTTTTATAGTAAAAATCATTTCTTATGCATTTTTATAGTGAAAGTCATTTCTAATGTATTTTTATAGTAAAAATCATTTCTGATGCATTTTTATAGTGAAAATCATTTCTAATGCATTTTTATAGTAAAAATCATTTCTAATGCATTTTTATAGTAAAAATCATTTCTAATGCATTTTTATAGTAAAAATCATTTCTAATGCATTTTTATAGTAAAAATCATTTCTAATGCATTTTATTCTGAAAATCAGTTCTACTGGAAAAAATTATGGAATTAACACACTTAAGAATGTTCACTTACATTTTTTATAATTTCAAATGCATTTTTATAGTAATAATCATTTCTAGTGCATTTTTATTGGAAAGATAATTTTTTATGTATTTTTCTGCTACCTCTGGAAAAAAATTACTGAATTATCACGCTTAGAGAATGTTCACTTTGGGTTTTTTTAGCAGTAAATAAACTAATAACAGAGGGAAGATGAAAATTATATTGAAACTATATTTTATCATAATATTTTAGAAACTTTCTTTTGCTGCCTCTTATGAAGGAATAACGGTTGTAACTTTGGTTTACCATACCTCTAAAGGAGATGATTTCATGAACACAGTAATTTGATTTTGAGAAATTTAATTTGTTACAAATTTTATCGGTTATTTTTATGTTAAATGCAGTACAATAGAAATATATCCAAGTATGGGGTGTCGTTGCCCATTGTACTCTTTCTAAAATATATCAAAATGCTGAAGATCCTTGTGATAGAATAATAATTGCTGTCACAGAAAATGGAAGTTGCAAGTCAAGCTTCAATTCCCACTCAACCTATTCATTGTTAACAGAATTGGTAAGCTAAAAAGTTCTCCTCCAAATGAAGAAGAGAATGACCAAAAGTTATAAACCCTATATGCTATTCTATATATTCTTCACGCAGATTAATACTCTTAGCACTCTGTTTCTTAACCTAAAACACTTACACATAAATTTCAATAAAAACTTAAAAAGAAAAATGATCACTCACATGCACTGTTTTTTTTTTTTAAATGTATTCTATGTTTTATAGCAACCTAGAAAATGTATTCTATGTCTTATACAACCCTAGAAAATGTATTCTGTCTTATACAACACTAGAAAATGTATTCTATGTCTTACTCAACCCTAGAAAATGTATTTGATGTCTTAGACAAGTGTAGAAAATGTAATCTATGTCTTATTCGATCCTAGAAAATGTATTCTATGTCTTATACAACCCTAGAACATGCATTCTATGTCTTATAAAACACAAGAAAATCTATTCTGTCTTATACAACCCTAGAAAATGTGTTCTATGTCTTATACAACCCTAGAAAATGTATTCTATGTATCATACAACACGAGAAAATGTATTCTGTCTATTTAACTCTAGAAAAAAATTCTATGTCTTATACAACTCTTGAAAATATATTGTATACTTTATACAACCCTTCAAAATGTATTCTATATCTTACAAAACCCAAAAAAATGTATTCTGACTTATACAACCCCAGAAAATGTATTCTGTCTTATACAACCCTAGAAAATGTATTCTATGTCTTATACTACCCTAGAAAATGTATTCTATGTCTTACAAAACCCCCAAAAATGTATTCTGTCTTATACAACTCTAGAAAATGTATTCTACATCTTATACAACCCAAGAAAATGTATTCTATGTCTTATACCACCCTAGAAAAGTATTCTATCTTATAAAACCCAACAAAATGTATTTTATGTCTTATATAACCCTAGAAAATGTATTCTATGTATCTTACCGCACAAGAAAATGTATTCTGTCTTATACAACTCTAGAAAATGTATTCTCTGTCTTATTCAACCCTAGAAAATATATTCTATGTCTCATGAAACCCTAGAAAATGTATTCTATGTCTTATACAACACTAGATTATTATTATTATATGTCTTATTCAACCCTTGAAAATGTATTCTGTCTTATAAAACCTGAGAAAATGTATTCTGTCTTATACAACCTTAGAAAATGTGTTCTATGTCTTATACAGCCCTACAAAATGTAATCTATGTGATATACAACCATAAAAAATATATTCTGTCTCATACAAACCTAGAAAATGAATTCTGTCTTATACAACCCTAGAAAATGTATTTTGTATCTTATACAACCCAAGAAAATATATTGTGTCTTATACAACCCTAAAAAATGTATTCTATGTTTTATACAGCCCTAGAAAATGTAATCTATTTGATATACAACCCTTGAAAATATATTTTGTCTTATACAACCCTAGAAAATATATTCTGTCTTATACAACCCTAGAAAATGTATTCTGTATCTTATACAAATCTAGAAAATATATTCTGTCTTTTACAACCCTTGAAAATGTATTCTGTCTTATACAACCCTAGAAAATGTATTCTGTCTTATACAACCCTAGAAAATATATTCTGTCTTACATTGCCCTAGAAAATGTATTCTGTCTTATACAACCCTAGAAAATGTATTCTGTATCTTATACAAATCTAGAAAATATATTCTGTCTTTTACAACCCTTGAAAATGTATTCTGTCTTATACAACCCTAGAAAATATATTCTATGTCTTATATAGTCCTAGAAAATGTAATCTATGTGATATACAACCCTAAAAAATATATTTTGTCTTATACAAGCCTAGAAAATGTATTCTGTCTTATACAACCCAAGAAAATATATCCTGTCTTATACAACCATAGAAAATATATTCTGTCTTATACAACCATAGAAAATGTATTCTGTATCTTATACAACTCTAGAAAATGTATTCTATGTCTTATACAGCCCTAGAAAATGTATTCTATGTCTTATACAACCCTAGAAAATGTATTACGTGGTACATTTTGTAAGTTTCCAGACATTTTTTGTACAGGTATTTAAAATTGTCGTAGACTCTTGAAAATTCAGTATATTATTGCTATACATCTTATGAGATAACTGGCAATTTTTATAATTTCAGTGCCAAATGGATAGCTACAGCATGAATAGGAATACACCCAACTAAATCCTGATTTTACAGTTGGTGAATTTCAAAAATGCAATCTGGACGTGAGGACATTTTAGAAGAACGATATGCAATAAAATTGTTTTTAAACTTGGAAAAAATGCCACAGAAACGAATGGAATGCTTCAGACTGCTTTTTGATCATCTTGCATTAATCGAGTATCAGTTTTTGAGTGGTATAAGAGATTCAAGAAAGGCAGGGAGTCTGTGAGGGATAATGAGAGGTGTGGGAGGACTAATGAAGTCAATACACCAGAGTTGATTAGCCAAACGGTTTGGGTTACTATGTTGAGGTTTTAAGGGAGTTCAGGAAGAGATTCCATCAGAAGAGGCCAGCACTCTTCAAATTGGGTCAGTGGCATTTCCACTAAGACAATGCACCAGTCCACAACTATTTGACCAAGATGGGCATCAAGACAGTTCATCACCCTCCCTAAAGTCTAGACCTTGCTCCCTGTAATTTTGGTTATTCCCTAAGCTCAGAGGCTGTCGTTATGAGACAATTGAGGAGATGAAAGAGGTTGTGACGAAGGTAATTAACACACTCACACAAGAGGACTTCCATGGGGCCTTCCAGAAGTTGTTGGAACGGTACAAAAACTGCATTGCAGCCGGAGGAGATTACTTCAAATACTATCAATAAAAGTGCCCATACGAAAAAAGTCTAGAAACTTATTGTATGCCCCTCATATATATATATGATTTGTAAGTGAATAGTTTGTTGGTCAGTTTATTTTTAAATGAGTCAGTGAATGAAGAAATAGTAAAAGCAGCAAATCAAAATCAGATTTTTTTACTGTTTGAAGTTTTAAATTTCTAAACTTAGTATCAATGTTCAGCAGTACATTCTGTTTTGCTAACAGAACACAAAATTCTTTCTGGCATCTGCCAGTTTCACAAGACTATGGATCCATACTTAAATAGATCTGAGCAAGGTTTTATTCAAGATTAGCTGTTGCGTATGCTACATGTATTTCTTCTTCATAAAACAGATTTTAACAAAAAGAAGAGCAAGATGTTATCGAAACTGACATATATATATATATGTGTGTGTGTGTGTGTGTGTGTGTGTGTGGATATATATATGTGTGTGTGTGTGTGTGTGTGTGTGTATATATATATACACACATACACACAAATATATATATATATATATATATATATATATATATATATATACATATGTACATTTTATTTATTCCTGTTATCTTGACAAGCATCCATTGCAATGTAAACAATTCTCATGATATTAAAGTCCTGATGAAGGTTATTAAAACCGAAACATTTAATTTGGACTTTACATCAAAATAAATTCATCTAATTTGGATGATTCTGTTTTTCTACTTTCTTCATACAATCAGATTCAGATCCATATTTACTTATATATATATATATATGTATATGTATGTACATATATGTTTATACATATATTTTTATGTATGCATATATATATATATATATATATATATATACATGCATTTCTGTGTGTATACAAAGATATATATGTATATTTATATGAGTATATATATATATATATATATATATATATATATACCAGGCCATTGGCCTAACAAGTCAAGTGTTCACTAATGGTCCGGGAGACCAGGTCAAGTCATACCAAAGACTCAAAGAATGGTACTTGATGCTGCCTTGCTTAACACTCAGTACTATAAAGTGATGATCAAGGGTAAAGTGGAGCAATCCTGGAAATTAAGTAAAGCCCTCCCCTATCTCTTTGTCATAGCTATTGAAAAGAGACCCTACAACTAAAGTCACCTACTTTACTTATATATTAATAATGTAATTGGCTATATTTGTTTATAAATAAGTGCTCAATATAGGTGATAGAGCATATGTAGATCTAAGATAGCATTTACAAAGAATCAAAGGCACTTGGTTATTGTCAGTTTCTTGCTTATATGAATATAGCACCAAAAAAAGAAAGTGCTGTTGATTCTGTTATAATGTAATTTGATCCATATATACACTTCATAAAAAGTTAGAACCTACTTTTTAGAATCAAATATCAGCTTAAAAAGTATACTTTTAATTCTAAGTGAATGCAGTTAGATACAAATATTAACTAAGCTTAGTTTAGTCTGGCTCAAAGCCATTAGTATAATGCATCTAGTTAGGATCAAATTCATTACAATAGTTTTTTGCAAGATAAGCTTGTTACCTACAGCTTTATGTTAAAATTAAACATTTACTATGTTTTTTCTGCATTTACAGGTGGGATGGGGAAGTCACTCATGGCTAACATTCTGGACTGTGGGCTCAAAGTGAATGAGTTTGAACTCTAGTCATGCAATTGCGTTCATTTTCAGACTAATACTCTTAGGAAAGGTTTGAACCCTTTTATCTCTCCAGTTATTGGATGAATAGTAGTAATTTACGAAGCTTTTTGTTTCGAACCCAATGAGACTTGAACTCACTCTTGCAGGTTTGCTTGTCAAGCTTGCTAACTATTACATTACCTGAAACCCCTTATAGGGTGAATAGCATCTCTGCTATTTTTTCTAGAAGGATGGCTTTAGCATTAAATAATCCACAGATAAACCATGAAACAAAAGAGGCCAAACCAAACCTACTTGTACATTGTTATGTACTGTAGTATAAGATGGCAAGAGTTATCCTTCTTGTCAGGAAATCTCAAAAAAGAAGCCATTATAAAATGGCTACTTTCACATGAGTCCTGCAAGACTCTGGTAAGTTTTAATTGGTTTGATTTTGAAGGCATATCCATCATTTGTGGTTATTTAATGCAAAATTCTGTTTTTAGATATACAGGCTTTGGAAAAAATAATGGAAACACCTGGAAATTTAAAACAAATTTATTTTGATATGTTTTTCTGATTGTAGCCCTCCCATGAAATCTGGCTTTGTGCAGCTCTCTTCCCACAATTATTGAGAAAACTGGGTTCTCAAGATGGTCATAAAACTCACCTGTAATTTTAGGGGCTGTATTCTTGTGATCCTTCCTAACAATCCACGTAAGAGTCTGACGGTCTCTATCAGACAACTTTCACTTTCTTCCAGAGTTTTGCTTCAGTGAGGAGGTTTTTCTTTCTTTCACAAATGCTGTCATTACTTTCAAGACAATACTCCTTGCTACACCAAATAATTCAGTGGTTTTTGTTACACTAGCACCTGACATCAGAACACCAACAATTTGACCTCTTTTAAAGTCTGATGAATCAGCCATTTTAATGAACTTTGATTAATTTCTTCCGATGATATCTATAAAAAAAAAAAACAACAATTTTAGTAAAATAAGACCAGAAAAATAAATAATAAATCAAAAAACATGAAAATAACAAACATTTGATCGTTTTATCAGAGTTTCAAAATTATACTAAGATTATTTTGTCCAACCACTATATATTATATGATTTGTAAACTCCTTTTGTTGATACTCACAATTAAATGATCAAACAGTTCTTTTCTTAACAATTCAATTTAGCATAAGTCAGCAAAGTTAAATGGTTCCAACTATTGCTATATATCACTAACAATTCAATTAAATGTCAGTCATTTGTTTACACACAAATGATCAAACAGTTCTTTTTCTAACAATTTAATTTAGCATAAGTCAACAAAGATAAATGGTTTCAAATATTGCTACGTATCACTAACATTTCATTTAAATGTCTTTCATTTGCTTACACACAGTTAAATGACCAAATAGTTCTATTTCTAACAATTCAATTTAGCATAAGTCATTTGCTTGCGCAGAGTTTAAAAGTCAAACAGTTCTATCTGACCCTTAGATAGGACCCTATCAGATGCTAACACTCCAGGCCAGAGTTGATCTTGGAGCAATGACAATGAAGGGGTACTCAACATTCCCGGAGCCTCACCGTCAGATTTTTTAGTGTCATATACAGGACACTCGTTAGTGGGGAGTACCCCTCTTCTAACTTGCGATTGGTGTATTCTACAGCCCCAGCCGACTGGGCTGTTTAAGTTTTAATGTTGAATACGTTAACTGTCATGTTTTCATTACAGGTACTGTAGATGCCTGTCTCTCTAATTTGAGTATTTGAGTTCAGATATTTAGTTAAAATTTCTCTGACAATGTTGTGAAATATAGTAAAGAGTGTCATTGTTTGACAATGTCGTGAAATTAGTGAAGAGTTATTGTTTGACAATGTCGTGAAATTAGTGAAGTGTGTTATTGTTTGAATTTGTTTAGTCAACAGTTTATTCAATTCAAATGAATTCTTAGACTTAACTAAACTTTTCTTAGTCTGGTACACAGGCCTCAAGTTGCTTACTTTACCTGCTGTTATTAAGTTGTCACCCACTTAAGAACTGAAAAGGCTTATTATTGTGCTTAACTTCAGTGATCTGGAAAAGTTCAAATGAATTCTTAGTTACTTGGTAAATATTTGTTTGTAAGTTGAGTGAATAGTGGAAGGAATGTCAGCTTAGTGAAGTTAATATTTACATTACACAATTGTGTGTGTGTGTGTGTGTGTGTGTGTGTGTGTGTGTGTGTGTGTGTGTGTGTGTGTGTGTGTGTGTTCACGTAAGACATGGAGATGGCGTGGGAAATATCTTGTAAAAGACCGCAGTGACCGTCGTCAACAGGAGTAGTTAAACAAGACAGATGTGCGTTCTTTATAGATAATAAATGCAAGTTTTTTTTATGGAGGATAAATGCGTGTTCTTTATCGAGAGTAAATGAGATTTCTTCATAGAGAAAAAATGTGAGTTCTTTATAGAGAATAAATATGTGTTCTTTATAGAGAATAAATGTATGTTCTTTATGGAGAATAAACGTGGCTTTTTATGGAGAATAAGTTTGCGTCCTTCATAGAGAATAAATGTGCATTTTTTTATAGAATAAATTTGTCCTTTATAGAGAATAACTTTGAATTCTTTATAGCGAATAAATGTACGTACTTAATAGAGAATAAAGTGTTGTTTCTAGAGAATAAATGTGTGTTCTTTAAAGTGAATAAATGTACGTTCTTTTAGGAGAATAAATGGGTGTGCTTTATAAAGAATAAATGTGTTTCCTTTATAAAAAATAAATTTGCGTTCTTTATGGATAACAAATGTATGTTCTTTATGGCGAATTAATGTGCGTTTTTATAGAGAATAACTGTGATCTTTATTGAGAATAAATGAGCATTCTTTATGAAGAATAAATATGATCTTTATAGAGAATAAATGTGCGTACTTTACAGAGAATAACTTTGTTCTATGTAAAGGATAAATGAACGTTCCTTATGCTGTATAAATGCGCGTTCTTTATAGAGAATAAATGTGTATTCTTCCTTATGGAGAATAAATGTGCGTTTCTTATAGAGAAGCTGTCGGTGTATTCTATAACCCCAGCCGATTGGGCAATGTGCGTTCTTGGTGGAGAATAAATAAACTCTAAAAACGGTTTCCATTACATTTCGTACAACGTCAACAATTTGTCGGAAAAAAATAAACTTTAAAAGAGTTGTCATTTTAATCCTTTACTAATGTCTAAAATATTTTCATATACTGATTTTCTGAATTTGTTTAGGATATAAATACATTCATCATCAGTGCATAAACAATCTTGAAGGCTATCAAAGATTGATTTTAACGCTATGTCCAATGTTATTTTATGCCTAAATAAAATTTATTTTTGTTTGAAGTCTGAGATTTACTTGAAAACCACATTGATTTTAAAAACTTGTATTGCCGCATTTTACCTTCAAGAAACAAAAAGTTTTTTTTTTTTTTGTGTGTTTTGCTTTGTTTTGGGTTGTTTTTTTTTTCTTTTTTATACAATGCATGCTCACAACAAAGGATCCACAGCTGCTGACACTCAAACCAGGCAATGAATATTTTTATTTATTGCGGAGTTACATTCAGTGAACATTTATATTTAAAAAATTTTTTGTATCGTTGTTTCTAAAGATCTATTGCACAAGTATTCATATTTTATTTAGGGAAGTCTCCCTGGCTTTTTGACTGATGTGCTAGACTGCGACATCGTAGTAAGTGCGTTCAAATTCCAGTCACGCTACTACATTCACCTTCGGACTTATATGGGAAAGATATGAACCTTTAAACATAACAACGAAAGGTTTATTATTTTAGCAGAAGTAAGAGTCATCATATTTCCCAACCCCTCCGCTTGGGCAGAATATGACACAAGGTCAATTTTTAAACGGAGTTTAACTGGTTTGAATTCAGAGTTTTCCTTCTCCTAGACTAGTTGCCTCACCAAAGCTGAAGAAATCAGTCTACCCTACTATTTACCCATAGCTGGAGGGAGAATAATTGGATTCATACCTTTCCCAAGGGTATTAGTGCTATGTGAAATGCCATCAGTCTCGTCCAGGATTTGAACTCGAGTCGCCGTGTCCATTTCCTACGACGATAGACATTACACCACGGGTACCTCCAGAAGTAAAAGAGTCATAGTGAGAAAGGGTTCTTTTTGGTGTCGCCGGTCAGTATGTTGGTCCTTGAGTTAGAAGTGTGTGTCAATGTAGCAAGTAGCTCGTGTGACTACCGCAAGGCTGGTTCTTCTGTGTGTGAAGCTAGTAGCAGCGTATTCTTCAGTGAAGGTTTCCATGTGGAATGTCCGTAGCAGAGGACGTGAGAGAGGTCTGTCTTGGCTGCTAACTAGGTGCTCTCTGACCGTCGGCCGACTACCAAAAAGAACTAGAAAAAATAGTCCTTGAGAGGAAGAAGGAATCAGTGCGCTCTGTCCCTGATTGGTCTGTGTATAGCCGAATTGCTTGGCGGGGGCATTGATTGGCGAAAGGAAATAGATCTGTGACTGCTACAAACCCCATATCTTTCTAAGAATGGGTTAAAAAGTACCACTACGGGGATGGCTTTGGCCTTGTATAATGGATAAATATAAGAAACCAAACAAAACCTATCTAATGCAAATAACTTGCACATAGTTATATGGTTTCAAGTATGATTAATATTATTCCAATAATTATGTATTTTCAAGTAATTATTTCAATTTAATAATAGTCATTTGTTTGCACACAGTTTTTTTTTATGGTTTGAAGTGACAAATAATAATCTTTATTTATGCGATACAGCAGCTACGTGAGGATACGGGATGTTACCCTGAAGACCGGCCAGAGGCGATGAACGATAGGGAGAAGTGGCGAAAGAGGGTCAGGGATGTCCGTGCTAGCGGCACGACATGATGATGATGATGATGATGGGATGCAAGAAGATTTGGTTAGTTACCTGTAGTAGCAATGGTGGTCGATTGTTAAGGTTGTGGTGGTGATGTTAAATATGTAGCTCCCACAATTTTGTAGTAGTGGTTGTTATTTGTAAATAATAACAACGATGTAGACAAAAGAATATTCACAGCAAGGCAATACAAACAAAAATAGATGGTCATCGTCGCAGGATATGGACACGGCGACATGAGTTCAAATCCTGGACCTGACTGATTGCATTTTCACATAGCACTAATACCCTTGGGAAAGGTGTGAATCCAAAATATTCTCCCTCCAGCTATGGGTAAATAGTAGGGCAGACTAGGTTCTTCAGCCTTGGTGAGGCAACTAGTCTAGGAGAAGGAAAACTCTGAATTCAAACCTGTTAAACTCCGCTTAAAAATTGACCTTGTGTCATATCCTGCCCGAGCGGAGGGGTTGGTAAATATGATCAACAAGTAAAAAAAAAAAAAAAAAAAGAAACATTACAAGGACAGTAAGAATGTTCGAATATAGTTTGTTAAATATTCGTGTGTGAGTGCGTGTATGTGTAACTAACACGAATATTATGGTGAATGTGTATTTTGTTTAAGAACAAAAGGTAAGAATGTTAGAATCCTTATTTACGTTTATGTGTTATTACCTAGGTGTATGCGAGAAGACTAAATATTAAAAGTGTCCTGTACGACTCTATGTGTATGTTGACTCAGTATTTTACGCTAAGTATCTATATACAGGAAAATGGCAATATATTTTAGAAGGCCATGTTTTCTCCCATGTTGTTCGTTTGTCTCTTTCGAGATTTGAAGAAATGTCTGAGGCCGTGCGCGAACGTGAGACTGGAACAAATTAAGCCGAAAGGCATAACAGGAAAGGAAAAAGGTCGCAGACTATATATGCGCCCTTGTTACATGTCTTGAGCTAGGTGCCGCTAGCTGGCAAAGCGAAGAATGAGAGAATGAGAGAACTATCGGTGTATCCGGCCGCGGTGATTTTCAAGTTTTAATGAGGAAAAAAAATAAAAATGTTCACAAATGAGAATCACAAAATATGAGATTTCAAATTGAAAATGAAAAACCTCTATCGTAAGCTACAGAATTGCATAAACCTTTTTCAAAGGTAATTTTATTAGGCTTAAAGATCATACCTAGGAACCATAAAACGATAAGAATAATTGAGGTAAGAGCATGATTGGCCTAAGGGACAAGCACTAAAGAAAGCTAGACTTCCAAAAATGAAATCACAAAAAAAAAAAAAAGTTTATAAAAGCGGAGGGGTTGGTAAATATGATCAACAAGTAAAAAAAAAAAAAAAAAAGAAACATTACAAGGACAGTAAGAATGTTCGAATATAGTTTGTTAAATATTCGTGTGTGAGTGCGTGTATGTGTAACTAACACGAATATTATGGTGAATGTGTATTTTGTTTAAGAACAAAAGGTAAGAATGTTAGAATCCTTATTTACGTTTATGTGTTATTACCTAGGTGTATGCGAGAAGACTAAATATTAAAAGTGTCCTGTACGACTCTATGTGTATGTTGACTCAGTATTTTACGCTAAGTATCAATATACAGGAAAATGGCAATATATTTTAGAAGGCCATGTTTTCTCCCATGTTGGTCGTTTGTCTCCAGCGGGACATGACGAGATGTCTAAGGCCCTGCGCGCACGTGAACTGGAACGCGTCCAACCGAAAGGCAGGACAGGGGCAGAAAGACGGCGAGTTTTCTAAGTCGTAGACTATATAGGTCCCATGTCAAGTGATTTCTCTGACTAATAGGTTCTCGGAACTAATTATTTTCCCGACGTCCACCACCTTTTGTTTCGGGAACAAGTGAATCATCGATCTTATTTTCTAGATTTTTTTGCAGCATGCAATCATCGACGGCCATTTAAAAAATGTCCGAGAGTAAATCCAATAAGGGCTATTGGGATGATTTTGAGTTTCGTATCTGACTCCTTTTTCTTCTTGTCCCATTCACTTGTCTTCTTTATCAGTGGAAGGCTGCAAGAGAAATAAGGAAAGAAATTAGGATACCTTTTTTAATTCAAACTTTATTTTAGTGTTTAACGATTATTCTGTGGCGTGGGAACGTTTTCCTGTATCAGTAGAAATAGTCGTGTCTCGCTAACAAAGCGTTGAAATATATTTTCGGTGGGTTTTGAGTTTGAAGTTTATCGAATGTCCAGTCAGTGTTTTCACTGAGGTATGTTTAGCAGGGGCGGCTGGCTAACAGGAGACATGGCTGATTACCAAGACCCAGGATTCAATCAGCACATACACTCACAAATAGCAACCGAAAGAAAAGGGTCCTTCTAGTCAAAGTAGTCACTGCTTACTGAAAGAATTTCTCTTTTGGTGCTAGGGAGTCCGTCTCTTCGGGCATGCGCGGATTTCGCTTCCAATCAGAGGGCCCCTGGGAAACTGCTACATTTTTTAGTTCTTTTTTTAATTTCTTTTTAATTAATCCCCATATATTGAACAATTATAGCTTTAAGTAACTATTCTTAAAACGAATAATTTGCAGTCGTATGGTTTAAAGTATTCCTATCTAATACTAAAATTGTATATTTTTTAGTTGTCATTTCTATTTAATGATAGTCATTTATTTGCACACAGTTATGTGGTTTCAAGTAAGTAATAACGATCCAAAAATAGCTTAAAGTAATGACTCTTGATACAAATTATCTACCGTTATATGGCTTTAAGGGTTCCTTTTGAAAACAGATAATTTTAAAAGATATCAATTTGATCCATAGATTTGACCTCAACAAGTACAACCACTCTGGGTCAGAATGGATCTAGGAATAATATCGATAAAAGAAATATTCCATACTACCCAAATCTCAAGAACTGGAGTCTCACAATCAGGTTAGTGTCATACCCAGGAGGGCACCTCTTTTGGGAGACTTACTCCTCTACTGGAGATAGAGTCAATGTATTCCAAGTCTCGTTGACAAGGCAGGTGAACAATCTTGTCCTTTTATAACTGGTGCAACCGATGATAAACAAAGTGGCTGGATAATATTTCATAAGCTTTTTACTTTCGTATAACAACTGACAATGAAAAGAAAGAAAACTACAACCTAGAGAATCCGAAATGAATTTTCAGTGGTAACATAAAATATTCTTGATGTAAAAACAGTTAAAAAGCCAATAAACAAGGTTTTTTTTTGTTCCGTTTTGTTTTGGGGTTTTTTTAATTTTATTTTCGTTTGAAGTGTGAGATTTACTTGAAAACCACATTGATTTTAATAACTTGTATTGCAACATTTACCTCAGTCTATTTTCAAGAAACAAAAATGTTTTGTTTTAATTTTTTTTTTTCTTTTTTCTTTTTTAACGCAATGCAGGCACACAAACAAAACACCCACAGCTGCAGACACTCAAACCAGGTATTAAATATTTGCAATGTTATATTTTATTTAATAATTTTTTTGTTTCTTTGTTTGTTTGTTTTCACTTTCCACTAGTAAAACAGGTTCTTCACAGAAGAAAAATGAAATCAAGGACGATTTCAGGATACAAAGCTGAATTATTTTTACTCGCGAAATATACAACACCATAAAAAACATTTCTAACGTTTAACAAATGTAGTCAGTGTTATTTGAAACCTTCTCCAATATCTTATTATCATAATTGTCGTCATCGAGGCATACTGACAGCATGGATTCTTTTGACTCATTCAACATCCGTCCCAATTAGCCATTGTTTTTATAGGTTCTCTAGACACCATCCAGTGTCCATAAATAGCTGAAGAATGTAGGTTTTTGCAGGTTGACTAACACTGGTGTGTCCAGGTGTTAGAGTCCACTAGAGAACGTGTGGGAATTCAAAAAAAAAGAAATTAACAAAATAAATTCAAAATTTGCTGTTTTTAAGAGGCATCTGATATGCTGGAGAGATGGGCTTCCTGGTGCAAATAGAGAAATTCTCTCATTGAACCGTTACCACTGCTATCGAAAGAACCTTTTTGCTCAGCTGCAAGCCATGTAGCACACGTGCTCACCAAGTCCCGAACTTGGCGCCAGCCATGTCTCCTGCTAGTAGTTGCCTCTGCTAAACATACCTCACTGGACACACGAACTTCTAAATCATAACATACCGAAAATGACTCCAATACAATTCAACAGCTTGTCTGGGAGACGCAGCTATTTCTACTGGTACAGGAAAACCTTTTCACCACAAAAATGTCGGTATACCCTAAAATAAAGTTTTATTTAAAAGGTATTCTTTTCTTTTTCTTTCCGCCCTTAATTCTCTTGCAGGTTCCCTCTGACAAAGTAGACAACAAGTGAATGGGGAAAGAAGAAGAAAAAGGAGCCAGATACAAAACTCAAAATCATCCCAACAGAAGTTTGTAATTTACCGACAACCACGATCTATACCACTTATAAATAGCGATATCTTCAACGCCCAATGAACGTTACTTGAGCGTTTTTTCTTACTTCACCAGCACTACCAGTATGTCTTGCTCGTCTTACTTGGATGGTTTTTGAAATGGGAGGTAAGTGGCCGTATAGCTGCTGTTTGTAGGGAGGGTTGCGAGGGGGTGCTTCCAGGATTGGTTCAAAACAGCACATAGCACCTTCGTGTAGTTCCTATCTAGTTTTTTTTCTCCAAATGTTTCATTAGAGTCCAAGTAGTGCAACCACACCGTAATACTAACATATTTACAGATTGGAAGAATCCTCGTTTTATTTCATCAGAGAGATCAGATTTCCATATGTTTATTAACCTATCAATAGCAGTCTATGTTTTACCTATGCATATGTCAACATTGCTTTCAGTAGATGTGATATTGTTACTGAGGTATATGAACTGGTCTACAGGTTTCTTTTTCTTTTCATTTTTTTTTATAGAATGACTCAAAAATATCTACTCAGATAAAAAGAACTTATTAGCTAATACTGTGTTATTCAAGGTGGAGTAAAACAAACAGTCAATTGATTGTATATAGCAGGTTCTCACGTTTTTTAACAATATTTAAAGTATATATTTCTTCATGATGTTCTTGGTCGCATTTGGATATTATTTTACCATAGAAAACTTATACACAACTTCTATAATACGTAAATGATGTGACCTTCTTATCTTTACAAAACTGAATAATTGTTACGCACTAGATATACAAGTTTATAAAAAAAAAGATTTTCTAATATTAAACTACTGTTGTGGGCGGCATTTTGAAACCATACCCATTTGTTTTGGGGAATTTGGGGAGGTTCAAAAATGATTTTAAAATACCTGCCAATTCTCATATATTAGTTTGTTAATACTGCAGTACTGACACAACACATGCTTAGCCGAACACCATATTTATTGGAGAACTAACCACAACTACAAACAAGGGAAACAACCATATATATATATATATATATATAAAGAGATACCAAGTTTGATAACTCAAACTTTAATATAATAGGCATTTACCTGACCCCTACCAGACCATTGGCTTAATGAGTAGAGTGTTCGCCAATGGTCTGGGAGACCAGGGTTCAATCCCAAGTCAAGTCATACCAAAAACTCAAAAAAGGATACTTGATTCTGCCTTGTTTAACACTCAGCATTATAAGGTAAGGGTAAACTGGAGCAGCACCCTCCCCCTATACCTCAGTGTTGTAGCTATTGAAAAGGGAGCCTTACGGTCACCCTCGACTAATGTCGCCAACTTTGCTTTTTACTTTACCTGACCCCCTCTACAACAAGCAGGATGGAACACAATGTCAACTTGAAAGTGGAGTAAAGCAGGTTTGAATTTAGAGTTTTTCTTCTTCTAGACTGGTTACCTAACTAAAGATTAAGAACGAAAAATCCCCTGCTATTTACCCGTAGTTGGGGGCAGAACAGATAGATCCATGTCTTTCCCAAGGGCATTAGCACAAAGTAACCCACTAACTACCTTGACCAGGATTAGAACTTGGGTAATGATTCCATTTCCTACAACATTAACAAAGCATTATTTAAGTATCTGGTTGGCTAATGCAGTGTCACTTAAAGTGTTTACTTTTTTTTACAGTTTTTAGCAAAACACAAATTTATACAAGTTCATCACCCTCTGTACTCACCATTTTTTTTTTTTCTTGTTTCCTAAACTAAAATCTCATCCCAACGGTAAGATTTGAGGATGTGGATGACATTTAAAAAATGCAGCACCCAACAAAATAGCAGTTGTATGGCCACTTACCTCCCATCACACAAACCATCCAAGTAAGATGAGCAAAACATGCTAGAAAAGTAATGATGAACTCATATGCAATGTTTTCTTATGGACTCCTACACATGGACACACCAATGTTAGCCAACCAGCAAAAACCTTACATTCATCAGCTATTTGTGGACACTGAATGGTGTCTAGAAAACTGATATATCCTGAGGTGGCAATAGTATAAGGATAATCAAGAGATAGTATTCCGTGAAAGGAAATAGAGGAAATAATATGTACTATGGGTTTGAATAAATAAAGATGTTTATTGTAATATTTACAGAGAGAGTGTTTGTTCTTCACGTGTTCAGTCCAGGGTGTCTCTCTGTGTTTCTCTGTGTATGTCTGTCCGGTGACCGGTGACCTAGTTCCTTATTTAAACTGTTCCGGTGGTGATTACATATCTCATCATAACAAAAACCTACCAAAAGCAACGGGTCTTAGGGATGGATGTTGAAAGAGTCAAAAGAATCCATGTTGTCAGTATGCCTTGATGATGATGAAGTATGTATTGACCCAACCCCTCCAAGCCAAGCTGGATGTAACACAAAGTTAATTTTCTTAAACAGAATGTAACTGGTTTAAATTCAGGATATGTTGAATGCATTTCTGTTTTTGGAAATGCTGTTTCAGTCTTAATACTTTAAATAGATCTCATAATTTTAATATCAATTTATATGCTTTTTATTATGAAATGTTTATCTGAAAAAATTGCTTTTGCTTGCATAGAAAAAAAAAGTATTCTGGTTCTTTCTTTTTTATTTAAATATAGAATAATGAATATTTAATATTTTAACAATGACCTAAGAATAATAATCTGGAACATATATATTACCATACTCTGACATTTGGCTGCCCTAGCAGCTGGAGCTATAGAATTTGCCAACTACACCTCTGCAGAGAGGAAAGACCTCCCACCCAACAAGTGCCCTGGGTATGACACTAAACAGTTCTTTTGTTCAGTCATCAGGAAAAGGAAAAATTAGTTTAATTATAATAAAATTTAACCACCTATTCAAATAATATTGATCTGTTTATCAATACCTTAACTACACTTTGGTAATAAACTCTAAAAAAAAGCCACAGGTCTTTTTCTTTTTAAATTTTTAAGACTTGTAGATCCTCAAGGATAATTATTTTTAGTTATGTCTTTATGAGTAATATATGTCAGAGGTTCAAAATTAGTGTTTAAAGTTGCTGTGTATAAAATTAATAAGCCACCCGTTCAACTGGGGCAGTAGAATACACTGACTGCATCTCTGCAGAAGCATAAGACACCCTACCAATAAGTGTCCTGGGTATGACACTAAACAGCATCAGATGATAGGGCTCCAGTCTTGGAGCTTTGGAAAATGTGGAGTAACCCTTCATTTAATGTGAGACCAGATTGCTTGAGAAACATCGCGCAAATGTTTATTCAGATGATGTAGTAATACAAGAAATATTAAGTGTAAATAATGTTTTAATGCAATCAAATATTCTCTGATAGAAAATAAAATTGTAACATCCTCAATATGGGTCTTATTTTACTCAAGATTACATATGAATATGTAGAATTCCAAAAATAACTATACCACTTATCAAAATGGATATTATTAGATGTTATTTACAAACAATTTCCACAGTATTGAAACTCTAATAAGAAATATGACAGGGGTAAGGAGTCCCTGTGACCTAGTCACTAATGTGCTAGACTTTGACATTGTAGTAAGCGAATTCAAACTCCAGACACACTATTACATTCATGATCAGACTAATACCCTCGATAAAAGTATGAACCCTTTATTACACCCGCTATCTATGGGTTAAATAGTACTACTATTACTGTTCTTCTGCAAAGACAGTTTTGGTATTAAATAACCCATGAAGGTTGATATGCCATTAAACAAAATAACTCAAACCAAACCAAACCAAATCTAGGAATATATAGCAGTCCCCCCCCAAAAAAAAATCACTCTCCTTATAGTTATTTCATTTTTAATTACAGAAGTACTATTTACTCAACCCCTCCTCTACCATGAACAGATTATAACACTTGGTCATTTTTAATTGGAATACGACTGGATTAAATTCAGAGTTTCTCTTTTCCTAAACCAGACTGTAACAAGGCTAAATAGCCTAGTCTACCCTACTATTTACACATAGTTGGGAATTTGGTTGGGTTTCTTTATTTAATGGCATATCAACCTTTGAGGGTTATTTAATGCCAAATCTATCCTTGTAGAAAGACAGTAATGCAACTAATTAACCCATAACAGTGGAGGATAAGGGGTTCCATATCTTTTCCTAGTGTATTAGTCCAAAAGTGAATGTTATAGTGCAGCTGGTGTTTGAAATCACTAAAAACAACATTGCAGTCCAATACGTTAGCCAGTATGCCATGGGGACACCCCTTTATTGTCAGGGGAGGAAAAAAGATACATTTATACCTTTGTTTATATTTTTGGTCATATAGTTCCAGTGCAATAGAATTTGGTAGTAAATGTTTTCTGGTTTGATTGTAAAATGTCCCACTAAAAAATATAAAATCCTGATATCCTTGGTTTAAAAGAAAATTAGTTTTTTATTTTAAAAAAATGATAGGGGTTTATTAACTAAGTTGGTTGGTTGGTTTTTATGGCATATCAACCTTTGTAGGTTATTTAATGCCAAATCCATTTTTATGCAAATAGTTCTATTTCAAACAATTCAGTTTAGCATGAGTACACAGTTTAATTGGGAAAAACATTTCTATTTCAAGCTATTCAGTTTATTCAAACAGTTCTAATTCAGCTAAGTATAAGTACATATTTTGTTTACACACAGTTAAATGTCAAAACAGTTCTATATATAACAATTCAATTTAGTATAAGTACAGTTTCAATGCCAAAAACAGTTCCATTTGAAACAATTCAGTTTAGCATAAGCGCACAATTTAAATGTAAATATAGTTTAATTGTGAAAAACATTTCTATTTCAAGCTATTCAGTTTAGTCAAACAGTTCTAATTCAAACAATTCAGTTTAACATAAGTATGCAGTTTAGTTCTATTTAACCCATAGATAGGGCCCTATCAAATTGCTTAGTGTCATATATAGGACACTCTTGGGGGTGGGGGTGGAGGTCTTAACCCTCTGCTGAGGTGCAGTCAGTGTATTCTACACCCCCAGCCAACTGGTCAATATTTACTAAGAGATGATACTCTCTCTCTCTCTCTCTATATATATATATATATATATATATATATATAATTATCCAAAGTATACTTAAAGTAGCAGATAAAATATTTGTGGTTATAGTCATCTTGTAATTTTATTTTTGGTAATAATGTTTTTATGCTGTCAAGTTTGGTAGGAAAAATACCTAATGATATCCATTTTGACTATAATCTTCCACTAGAAATAATAAAATCCTGCAATCTTTGGATTAGAAAAAAAATGCTTTTTCTTGCTATTACACCCAGGTCCACTTTGATCCAAAATGGGAGTACCTATTAGGGTCCTATCTGTGGATGAAATAGATTGATTCGAAAATTATTAGTATTTCATTGAAATACACAAAACTGTACAACTGAGTGCAAACAAATGATTATTATTAAACAGAATTACGTGGGGCTTTCAATAAGTTTCCAGACTTTTTTTGTATGGGCATTTAAAATTGTCATAGACTCTTGAAATTTCAGTATGTTATTGCTTTACATCTTATGAGATGACTGACAAAATTCTCATGATTTCACGTTCAAATGAACTGCTACAGCAGCAAATGGAATACACCTTACTAAAACCTGATTGTCACAGCTGGTGAATTTCAAAAATGCAATCTTCAGAAGAACAATATGCAATAAAATTCTGTTTTAAGCTTGGAAAAAATGCCACAGAAACGTATGGAATGCTTCACACTGCTTTTGAAGCATCTTGCATGAATCGAGCATCAGTTTTTGAGTGGCATAAGAGATTCAAGGAAGGCAGAGTGAGTCTGTAAGGGATGATGAGAGGTGAGGCAGGAGTAAGGAAGTCAATACACCAGAGTTGATGGGCCAAAGGGTTAGGCTTAGGCTTAGGGTTACTATGTTGAGGTTTTAAGGGAGTTCAGGAAGAGGTTCCGTCAGAAGAGGCCAGCACTCTTCAAATCGGGTCAGTGGCATTTCCACGAGGACAATGCACCAGTCCACAACACCATCCTTGTCACAGACTATTTGACCAAGATGGGCATCAAGACAGTTCATCACCCTCCCTAAAGTCTAGACCTTGCTCCCTGTAACTTTTGGTTATTCCCTAAGCTCAGAGGCTGTCGTTATGAGACAATTGAGGAGATGAAAGAGGCTATGACAAAGGTCATCGTAATGCTCACACAAGAGGACTTCCATGGGGCCTTCCAGAAGTTGCTGGAACAGTACAACAAGTGCATTGCAACCGGAGGAGATTACTTCAAAGGGGACTAGAGTTTAATGTGTGTACTATCAATAAAAGTGCCCTTATGAAAAAAATCTGGAAACTTATTTAATGATCCTTGTATATTGATGTTAAGGAAGAATTGTGGAAGCCATTTTACTGTATGCAAATTATTTGTATTAAAAGTAATTACCAGAAGCTATAATTGTTTACTAGGTACTATTATTATTATCATTTTTTTTCCCTTGCAACCATATAATTGCTTGCAAATTATTTGCATTAAATAGGTTAGATTTGGTTATTTAGTTAAATTGGGCATATCAACCCTTGATGGCTACTTAATGCCAAATCCTTTTTATTCTTATATATGATTTTTAAGTGAATCATTTGCTGGTAACATCTTAAAATGATCCAGAGCTCATTTGTTTGCATCCAGCTAAATGATTTCAAGTACTGCAATTTATTGTTTGCACACAGTTGAATGGTTTCAAGCATTGCTAACACTGAAAGCTCTATTTACATACAGTTAAATGGTTTCAAGTATTGCTAACACTAATAGCTTTATTTGCACACAGTTAAATGGTTACAAGTATTGCTAACACTAATAGCTCTATTTGCACACAGTTAAATGGTTTCAAGTATTGCTAACACTAATAGTTCTATTGGCACATAGTTAAATGGTTTCAAGTATTGTTAACACTAATAGTTCTATTTGCACACAGTTAAATGGTTTCATGTATTGCTAACACTAATAGTTCTATTGGCACATAGTTAAATGGTTTCAAGTATTGCTAACACTAATAGTTCTATTGGCACATAGTTAAATGGTTTCAAGTATTGTTAACACTAATAGCTCTATTTGCACACAGTTAAATGGTTTCAAGTATTGCTAACACTAATAGTTCTATTTGCACACAGTTAAATGGTTTCATGTATTGCTAACACTAATAGTTCTATTGGCACATAGTTAAATGGTTTCAAGTATTGCTAACACTAATAGCTCTATTTGCACACAGTTAAACGGTTTCAAGTATTGCTAACACAAATAGTTCTATTTGCACACAGTTAAATGGTTTCAAGTATTGCTAACACAAATAGTTCTATTTGCACACAGTTAAATGGTTTCAAGTATTGCTAACACAAATAGTTCTATTTGCACACAGTTAAATGGTTTCAAGTATTGCTAACACTAATAGTTCTATTTTCACACAGTTAAATGGTTTCAAGTATTGCTAACACTAATAGTTCTATTGGCACATAGTTAAATGGTTTCAAGTATTGCTAACACAAATAGTTCTATTTGCACACAGTTAAATGGTTTCATGTATTGCTAACACAAATAGTTCTATTTGCACACAGTTAAATGGTTTCATGTATTGCTAACACTAATAGTTCTATTTGCACACAGTTAAATGGTTTCAAGTATTGCTAACACTAATAGTTCTATTTGCACACAGTTAAATGGTTTCAAGTATTGCTAACACAAATAGTTCTATTTTCACACAGTTAAATGGTTTCAAGTATTGCTGACACTAATAGTTCTATTGGCACATAGTTAAATGGTTTCAAGTATTGCTAACACAAATAGTTCTATTTGCACACAGTTAAATGGTTTCATGTATTGCTAACACTAATAGTTCTATTTGCACACAGTTAAATGGTTTCAAGTATTGCTAACACAAATAGTTCTATTTGCACACAGTTAAATGGTTTCATGTATTGCTAACACTAATAGTTCTATTTGCACACAGTTAAATGGTTTCAAGTATTGCTGACACTAATAGTTCTATTTTCACACAGTTAAATGGTTTCATGTATTGCTGACACTAATAGTTCTATTGGCACATAGTTAAATGGTTTCAAGTATTGCTAACACTAATAGTTCTATTTTCACACAGTTAAATGGTTTCAAGTATTGCTAACACAAATAGTTCTATTTTCACATAGTTAAATGGTTACAAGTATTGCTAACACTAATAGTTTTATTTGCACACAGTTAAATGGTTACAAGTGTTGAATTAATTGTTTACACACAGTTAGATGGTTTCAATTGCCCAATCAGCTGGAGCTGTAGAATACACCGACTGCTTCCCTGCAGAGGGGTAAGACCACTCCAAAAAGTGTCCTGGATATGACACTAAACAATCTCATGTTGAGGTTCCAGTAATGCTGGAGATTTGGGGAATGCAGAATACCTCTTCATTGCCATTGCTCCCAGATTCACTCAGGTCCTGAGCAGTAGCACTTGACAGGGTCCAATCTATTAGTCTAATAGAACTAAACTGCGTACTTAGGCTAAACTGAATTGTTTAACTGAATTGTTTGAAATAGAGCCATTTTTGATATTGAAATTGTACTTATGCTAAACTGAATTGTTTGAATTAGAACTGTTTTACAAAACTGAATTGTTTGAAATAGAAATGTTTTTGACAATTGAACTGTGTACTTATGCTAAATTGAATTGTTTGAAATAGAACTGATTTTTGCATAAAAGTAGATTTTGCATTAAATAACCTACAAAGGTTGATATGCTATAAAACCCAAACAACCAACTTAAATGGTTTCAAGTATTGCAATTAAACTCTATTAATTCTATTTGCTATAACTGTGACAAATAATAGGAATACTTGAAACCATATAACTCAGTAAACAAATGACATTATCAAATAGGAATAGCGACTTTAAACTATATAGTTGTATATAGATTATTAGTAAAGTATATTCTAAATCCTACAAATCTATCTTAGATATCTCTAGCCATAAAGCAATTACATCAAACAAACAATGGAACAATGAAAATATAGTTATTACAATTAAACATTTACAAATAAATAAAATTTCAGCATTAAATAACCCAGATATGCCATTAAACAAATAAACCAAACCATTTAATTTCTTGTATATAAATACCAGCTATACATATTCATCAGAATTTTTTATTATCTCTCTCAGCACTTCTTGAGTAAAGCCAGAACCAAGCATAGTAAAGATAATATCTTCCACATTTGAAAAAAGTTAAACTGTGCATAATTTTTTGTTTGTTTGTTTGTTTATGTATAAATGTTATTATATTACATAAAATGTGTACATGAGAGAAATGAAAAAAATATTCATTTGAGCATATCTCAACAATCTCTACTTCACTAGCTGCCTGGGCAAATTCTTTTAAAAACCACCAACTAAAAATAGTTGAGTATTGAAAAGTAGGAAAAACTTCACAAAAATGCCATCAAGAAAGTTCGAGAATCATTAAATAGGTTTCCAGACTTTTTCATAAGGGCACTTTTATTGATAGTATACACATTAAACTCTAGTCCCCTTTGAAGTAATCTCCTCTGGCTGCAATGCGCTTGTTGTACTGTTCCAACAACTTCTGGAAGGCCCCATGGAAGTCCTCTTGTGTGAGCATGTCGATGACCTTTGTCATAGCCTCTTTCATCTCCTCAATTGTCTCATAACGACAGCCTCTGAGCTTAGGGAATAACCAAAAGTTACAGGGAGCAAGGTCTAGACTTTAGGGAGGGTGATGAACTGTCTTGATGCCCATCTTGGTCAAATAGTCTGTGACAAGGATGGTGTTGTGGACTGGTGCATTGTCCTCGTGGAAATGCCACTGACCCAATTTGAAGAGTGCTGGCCTCTTCCGACGGAACCTCTTCCTGAACTCCCTTAAAACCTCAACATAGTAACCCTAAGCCTAAGCCTAACCCTTTGGCCCATCAACTCTGGTGTATTGACTTCCTTACTCCTGCCTCACCTCTCATCATCCCTTACAGACTCACTCTGCCTTCCTTGAATCTCTTATGCTACTCAAAAACTGATGCTCGATTCATGCAAGATGCTCCAAAAGCAGTGTGAAGCATTCCATACGTTTCTGTGGCATTTTTTCCAATATTGAACAAGTCCTGGCAGCAACACCCCACAAGGCACCAACTATACAGCCACCTGCCTCCCATCACTAAAACTTTCCAAACTAGACGAACAAGACATGTAGGACACTGCTGAAGAAGCAAGGATGAGTTCATAAGTGATGTACTCCTATGGACCCCCGCATATGACCAAGCAAAAGCAGGATGACCAGCTCGAACATACATACAGCAGCTACATGAGGATACGGGATGTGGCCCTGAAGACCTGCCAGAGGCGATGAATGATAGGGAGAAGTGGCGAGAGAGGGTCAGGGATATCTGTGCCTGCAGCACGACATGATGATCATCATCATCATCATGAATAAAATATGTATAAAATTGATATACGTGGAGCATTCAATAAGTTTCCAGACTTTTTTTGTACAGGTATATAAAATTGTTGTAGACTCTTGAAAATTCAGTATATTATTGCTATACATCTTATGAGATGACTGACCAATTTTTATGATTTCACGTTCAAATGAACAGCAATTGGAATACACCCTACTAAAGCCTGATTGTCACAGCTGGTGAATTTCAAAAATGCAATCTGGATGTGATGACACTTTAGAAGAACGATATGCAATAAAACTCACACAAGAGGACTTCCATGGGGTCTTCCAGAAGTTGCTGGAATAGTACAACAAGTGCATTGCAGCCGGAGGAGATTACTTTGAAGGAGACTAGAGTTTCATGTGTGTACTATCTATAAAAGTGCCCATACGAAAAAAGTCTGGAAACTTATTTAATGATCCTAGTATTATATATATATATATATATATATATATATATATATATATATATCTGGTCGGGTTTTATGGCATATCAACCATTGTAGGTTATTTAATGCCCAATAATGTCCATATATATATATTGAATATATATGATTTGTAGATACATTTTCTTCATGACATTTTCAAATGAGCCAGAGCTCATTTTTTTGTACACAGTTAAATGGTTTCAAGTATTTCCATCTAACAAATAATTCTATTTACTATCAATCATTTGTTTGCACACAGTTAAATGGTTTCAAGTATTTCTATGTAACAGTAACAATTTAACTTCACTCATTTGTTTCAACACATTCAAAAGATATACATACATGAGTTTTAAGTGAATAGTTTGTTGGTACTTTCATTTTTAAATGAGTTAGAACTAATTTGTTTGCACACTAGTATTGCTCTTGTTTCTACACTGTTAAATTCTTTCAATTGTTGTTTTCTAGCAATACAATTACACATCAGTCAGTTGTTTACACACAGTTAAAGGATCAAATAGTTCTATTTTTAGCAATTCGATTTAACATAAGTCATTTGTTTGAATACAGTTTAAATGTCAAACAATTCTATTTGACCCATAGATTGCACCCTATCAGGTGCTACCATTCCATGTCAGAGTGGACCAGGGAACAATAGCAATAAAGATGTACTCCACATTCTTCAAAGCTCCAGGGCTGGATCCTCCCATCACATTTTTTTAATGTCATATCAGGACACTCATCTTATGCCTCTGCAGAGATGCAGTCGTATTCTACAGCCACAGCTGACTGGGCCGAATTTGCTGATTAAATCTACCTGTTATTAGAGATCAGTTCTTCCTATTATTCATTATAGTTCTTTAATAAAAAGTTAAAGAATATAACTTTGATCCAGGACATAATTGCCCAAAATGGGAATATTTGCTGGATGAAGAGATATGCCAAAAATTTCATCACTTGCCAGATCTAGAGGAATTCCCATGGCATTATGGCTAATGTGCACGACTAAATTTGGACTTCAGTCATTCTATTATGTTCACTTTCGGAATAATACCCTTGGGAAAAGTATGAACACCCTAATCTTCCCAGCAATGGGTTGAATAGTATCACTACTGTTCTACTAGAAGGACAGCTTTGGCATTAAATAACCCATGAAAATTGATATGCCTTTAAACAGCCAAACAAACATAGCAGATCTAGAAACTAGTATCTCGAAAGATGTTAAAATGTTTCTTTTTTATGCAGCAGGCTATGTTAAAAGAAAGGATGGCCTCAGAAAGGAAGAGATATTTAATTATACTGCTTTTTAGTATCAAATCTATGGATTTGGTTTTAATTTCCATTAAATATGTCTGTTCAGTGGATGTTATTCTTTTTTATGATGTTTTATGGTTGGTTGGTTGTTTGTGTTTTATGGCATATCAACCTTTGCCAAATCCATTTAATACAAATAATCAGTTCTATTTCAAACAATTCAGTTTAGTATGAGTACAGTTTAATTGTCAAAAACATTTCTATTTCAAGCTATTGAGTTTAGTCAAACAGTTCTAATTCAAACCATTCAGTTTAGTGTAAGTATAATTTCAATGTCAAAAAACAGTTCTATATCAAACAATTCAGTTTAGCATAAGTATGCAGTTTAAATATCAAAACAGTTCTATTTCAGGTAATTTAGTTTAGCGTAAGTATGCATATCAGTTCTATTTAACTCATAGATAGGGCCCTATCAAGAGCTACCACTCTAGGCCAAGTGGACCTGGGAGCAATGGAAATGAAGGGGTATTCCATATTTTCCAAATTTCCAGCATCCCTGGAACCTCACCATCAGATTGTTTAGTGTCATATCTAGGACACTCATTATGGGGTTCTTACCCCTCTGCAGAGGTGCAGTCAGTGTATTCTACAGCCCCAGCCAACTGGGCAAATAATGTCTTATGTTCAATAATTAACTAATTAGCAATTAAAGGAATTAATTATTATTAGTTCTTAAAATTTGTCAATTAACAGATCATATAAAAGAATATAACTTTGATCCATGACATAATTGCTCAAAATGTGAATATTTGTGGGATGAAGTGGCATGCCAAATATTTGATTACTTACCAGACCTAGAAACTATTATCTCCAAAAATATCAGATTGTCACTTTATTATGCAGCAGGTTATGTCATAAAAAGATGGTGTTACGACCCTCCTCCCCCATGAATCTCTCTCGTGTTTGGTTTCTCTATATTTCTCCTTTCTCCCTCTCTCTCACACCCACACACATACTCTTCTCTTACAATATGTTTCACTCTGTGAAGGAGAAGACGGAGAAAGCCAGAGTGTCCCGAGTAGGAGCGAAGATGCCCGAAGGAGAACCAGAAGTTTTGGGGCGCCAGCTTTAAAAACTATTTGCAACACAGTTTCGGAAAAGACATATATAATTATTTGTATTTACCAACCCCTCTGCATGGGCAGGATGTGATAGAAGGTCAAATTTCGAGGAAAGTTTAACAGGTTTAAAATCAGAGTTTTCCTTCTCCTAGACTGGTTGCCTAACTAAGACTAAAGAACCCAGTCTGCCCGACTATTTACCCATAGTTGGAAGAAGAATGATTGGATACATACCATTCCTAAGAATATTAGAGCAATGATAAATGCAATCTGTCTCATCCAGGAATTGAACTCAGATTGCCATGTTCATTTCCTATGACGATAACCATTACACCATGGGCACCACCTGACATAAACGTTATATCACTTTTTCTTATCAGGGATGTGGAGACTTTTATTTTTTTAAATTGTTGTTTTAAAATAATTTCTATTATTAAACAAATAATTATTATTATGAAATAGGTATAGTTATGTGAAACCATATAATTGTGTTGTTGGTTGGTTGGTTAGTTGGGTTTTATGGCATATCAACCTTTATAGATTATTTAATGCCAAATCCATTTTTATGCAAATATTCAGTTCTATTTCAAACAATTCAGTTTAACATGAGTACACAGTTTAATGGTGAAAAACATTTCTATTTCAAGCTATTCAGTTTATTCAAACAGTTTTACTTCATCTAATTCAGTTTAGTATAAGTACAGATTTTATTTACACACAGTTAAATGTCACAACAGTTCTATATATAACAATTCAGTTTAGTGTAAGTACACTTTCAATGTCAAAAACTGTTCCATTTCAAATAATTCAGTTTAGCATAATCATGCAGTTTAAATGTAAGTATAGTTTAAATGTGAAAAACATTCTATTTCAAGCTATTCAGTTTAGTCAAACAGTTCTAATTTAAACAATTCAGTTTAGCATAAGTTTGTAGTTTAATTCTATTTAACCCATAGATAGGGCCCTATCAGGTGCTACCGTTCCGGGCCAGAGTGGACCTGGGAGCAATGGCAATGAAGGGGTGCTCCGCATTCCTCAAATCTCCAGCATTACTGGAACCTCACTATCATATTGTTTAGTGTCATATCCAGGACACTCATTAGGGTGGTCTTACCTCTCTACAGAAATGCAGTCAGTGTATTCAGCAGCCCCAGCCGACCGGGCAAATATAATTGTGTATGGATTATTTGTAAAAATTAAAAATACATTGAACCATATAATTGTATATGAATAATTGAACAATTGAAATACATTGAACCATATAATTGTAGATAAGGTCGAAATACATTGAACTATATAATTGTTTATGAATTATTTGTTTAAGATAGAAATACATGAAACCATATAACCGTGAAAATTATTTTTATCAAATTTTGGGATTAAAGAACCCATATGATATTGATATGAGTATATATATATATATATATATATATATATATATATATATTGTTATATATTGATATAAGTAGTAAAGTTGGCAACCGAAGTCGAGGACGACCTGAAGGCTCCCTTTTCAATAGCTGCTACATCAAGGCGTAGGGGAGGGCGCTTTCCCAGGATTGCTCCACTTTACCCTTGATACGTACCTTATATTGCTGAGTGATAAGCAAGGAGGTATCAAGTACCATTTTTAAAGTCTTTGGTACGACGCGACCTGGTACTAAACCCAGGTCTCCCAGACCATTGGCGAACACTCTACCCATAAGACCAAGAGCCGGTTTGATATTGATATAAACCAAAACAAACAAGGCCAAATTGTTAAAAATTGTAAGGAAAATTTTATGAAACCAGAAAGTTCAGCTATTAAACAAAAATCTTATGCATTTTATCTGACATTAGTTTATTTGTTGCTAAATAAAAAACCAAAGTGAACATTCACTAAGGGAGCAAATCCTATAACTTTTGCCGGATATTTTATCATTTTTTGCCTCCTCTTGGAAAAGTGACAGCAGATGCACAAGGTGAAAAAAATTATGTTGCATTAATCTATCAAATGAGAATAGTTTTAGTGTATTTGCATTTGATATTCTGGATACAACTAAAATTGAACATTGAAAAATGATTTTAAAACAATATGACTATCTTGACCGAACAGCTGGTCATTCTGGTTCTGCTAAAGTGTCATAAAACTTTTTATATTCTTGTAACCAGTTTGTAAACAAGTTAAACTCATTTATAATCTAACCTAATTCCCATAAATGTGGAAATCTTTCCCATGCTCAATCTTAACCATTGCTTAGAGAAGGACTTAAGGTCAAATCACACTGAAAGCACTAGTTCCCATCAGATTACCAAAATTAAACAGCAATGAGCCAGTTCAGTTCTGAGATGGGTGACCACTTAAGAAAAACAGGTACCATAAGTAGTTTTAGACCTGTGTGCTAGAATTAACAAAGTTTAGTGAATAACACTAGTGCTAATGATACATCAGCCCCGAAACCATGCCTGGACCCAGAGTCGTCATTTGATGAAGGCTTTGTTAGAAGCAATGCTGTTGTATAAACATCAGTTATTGTATGATACCTACTATTCTGCTTATGTTCAAAATCATGGAAAATACTGTTTGAATTTCACTTCACACTGATGCCTTTGTAACATAATGGCCGAGGGATTTCGGTTTATGTCTTTGGGTTTAGTTAGGCTGAGAACCTTTCGGCTCAGCTCATGGGTTAGTTAGGTACAACATTAACATAAGTGTTCACACGCACGCGCGCAGAACGGACATGTCACATGTCACTATGTTACAATAGCCCGAGATGGGAAATGGGGTTAGACAGTGCGGGGGATGTCACGCACCGGAAGCGTGCGAAGGATCTTGGGAATTTGAAGAAAGTTAGTAGAGTCGAGACCTGCCTCGGGAGAAGACGGTTGGCTTTCACTTGCTTGCGGAGGCCTTGGGCTGGTGTCGCACAAGATGGGGGGCAGATGAAAAAGCCAGAATAGAAAGATTGTGCCTCTCTCTCCTTATGTCAAAGAACCTTTAAACTCAAAGGTAATAAAAAGTTTCGTACCTGAACAAAGAAGTCGTTACGTGTTTTTCAAATTTCGAGATTCCTATGTTCTATGGGATATGTGTTATATATATATATATATATATATGAACATCCCATGTACATTTCGCATATTCATGTATTTGGCTATGGTACACCTTTAAGGAAGGCATGAATTCATCTCTTCTACTCCCTGCTTTAAGTGAATTGTAGGGTAGACTGGGTTCTTTAGCTCTGGTAAGGCAACCCATCTTGAAAAAGAAAAACTCTGAATTCAAACCAGCAGTACTTTGCTTAAAAATTGACTTTGCGTTGCATCCTGCCTATGGTGGAGGGGTTAGATTAAAACAAACAATAAATTCTGCCTATGCATCTAATTGTTTAAGAGGATCATTTAATTTCAGTGAATTCACTCCAAGTGGATGCGTGTGAGAGTGGAAGTGAAGGTGAATTTGCCTGAGCTAAAACACTTGCCAGTCGAAGACTACTACATTGCCCTGCTTCTGTCTTGAAAATATACCAAAATAATTCAAGCTTTGTAGCGGGGGATCCTTCCTCCATAGTGTACCTTCCCATTACACCAAGAAGGTTATGTCAAGGATACATGACAGAATTTAAAGGAACCAGACATTTATTGGAAGACACTTTCAAAAAATTAGCTGGAACTATGTGCCAAAGCAGGTGGGTGGTATGGATTCTCCTCACATTTCACAGCTCTTGCAATTATTCAGTAGTTCCAGTAGTTTGTAGATCAAGGATAGAAAGTTGTTTTTACACTTGATGTTCCACCTATTGAGCAGTTTTATATATATATTTTTAATTTACCATTAATTCTCCTGTTCATTTTGTTACCAAGAATACATCTTCTTGATGTTCCAAGACATGTCTTCAGTGATACTCTGTGATTGAATTCATCAGAGATTTTGGGCTTTTCAACATCAGAACTCACTAAGATAATCTTTCATCCTTGAAACAGCGGACTACCTCAATCTCTCCTTATTGAAAATTTTAAGTAAATAAATGTCAGAAAAAGAAGTATATATATATATATAAAATATTCTATCTCTATTGATAGCATTCTGTTTTAAATTCATTTGATGGTATCAGCATCTCAGTTTAATCCAACTATACGTCCACGTAATTTTTGCAATGTTACAAAAACTTGAAAAAAACAATCTTTACACTTGCAAACAACCTCTGATGATGGCCTATGAAAGTTTCAAAAATGCTTGGAACAATTTTGGTAAATTCATCTACCAACTCCTAACTAAAACCAAAATACTTATCAGGAAACTTGAAAGGATCTTAATAAAATTATATAGACAAAATGTCTTTATTATTTAATAAAACATGCTTAAATTGACTGCTACATAATTATACACACACACACACACACTTATATATATATATTTATATATATAAGGGTCTGCTGAAAACTTCATATAATACTGTTGATGACTTTTTTTGACAAATGGGATCCAAGCACTGCCACACTAATGGAATAAGTAAATGGAATGTAATAGGGACTATGTAGAAAAATAAACTTCATTTGGTCACATTCTGTGAGAGTATCTTGATCAGTTTTTGAACCTTTCTGTTGATTCTCTTATATAACTTTATAAAAGTCAACAGAAAGATCAATGAAGACAGATAACTTCTTCTTTCTTTTTTAAACTGATATTGATTATTTCTATGTTCAAAACCTGTTACATCCGGAATGTAATATAAGCTTTGTACCAGACAAAGCTAAACCTAGTATATAACAAGTATAATCCTGACTGAACAAAGTCATTTGCCTAAACCAGTTAAATCAATAGTATAGAGATCCATTAAAGTATCAGATTGAAATTAAACAATGCAAAATGCTTAAGTGGGTTATATTGAAAGAAGATATATCTGCTGTTGCTTTATCCCATGACTTAGTTATGATGGATTGATTTACTTCTAATGGCATGTCAACCCATCAGTGTTATTTTATGTCAAAAGGTTCGAGAATCACATGCATTCTACAGTTATACTTACATTTTTTGCTCATACTTATATGATATCAATTACTCCTATCCAATAGCAACAATTTGCCCTCAGTTGTATGGTTTCAAGTACTCCTATCCAATACCAACAATTTGCTCTCAGTTGTATGGTTTCGAGTACTCTTATCCAATAGCAACAGTTTGCCCTCAGTTGTATGGTTTCAAGTACTCCTATCCAATACCAACAATTTGCCCTCAGTTGTATGATTTCAAGTACTCCTATTCAATAGCAACAATTTGCCCTCAGTTGTATGGTTTCAAGTACTCCTATCCAATACCAACAATTTGCCCTCGGTTGTAAGGATTCAAGTACTCCTATCCAATACCAACAATTTGCCTTCAGTGGTATGGTTTCAAGTACTCCAATTCAATAGCAACAATTTGCCCTCAGTTGTATGGTTTCAAATACTCCTATCCAATCGCAACAATTTGTGCTCAGTTGTATGGTTTCAAGTATTTTTATCCAATACCAACAATTTGCACTCTTATTCAATACCAACAATTTACATGGTAATGAATTCATAAGAAAACCAAGGACAAATCAAGAACCAGAGTCTCTTACGCAGTCTGACCTTCTCTTCAACCGGGCAATTTTTATTACGACGCTGGTAAAACATCGTTAGGGTTGGTACTTATTTATGGGTGGTACTGTAAATAACACTAAATAATATCCATTTTGTTTGTAGAATATTCAATTAGATATCGCATACTAAGTTATCTTATTAGTCTATCATGATGTAAAATTGCGAATATTGTGTGTTTGGGATAGAATCTTATTTTAAAAAATGGTGACAATCACTAAAATGCGATGATTTGGTATAGCCAGCTCACCTACAAGATATTTCCTTTTGTGATTACCTCCACTGAGGATACCTGAAATCTTAAGTCTTTAAACGTTGCTCATAGATGCATTCTTTTGTGATTATTTCTACTTGGGATACCTGAAGACCCAAGTCTTTAAACCTAAGCCATAGTCAACTGACCAAATGAAAGGTTCAATTTGTCATGAAATTGTAGCAATATCAGAGGCAATGACGTAGCATGTGCTGCAGAACTTTAGGATGAGGCTTCAAGAGTGTCTATAGCTCATTAAGTCAACATTTGGATGATATAATCTTTAAAATAAAGTGATGTGAATAATAAAAAAATAAGTGAATTTTAAACTCAGCAGTTAGCGCTCTTCACGCAAGCATATGAGACTGAGAATTAATTTTTAATTTATAGCGGACTTTTTGTCCTCATCTTGATAGTTTTTGTGTTGTTTCCTCTTCACTACGTTTCGGCCAAATTTCACCTCTGGCCTTCTTCGGGTGAAATTTGGCCGAAACGTAGTGAAGAAGAAACAACACAAAAACTACCAAGATGAGGACAAAAAGTCCGCTATAAATTTAAAAAAAAATAATTCTCAGATTTTAGAAGCCTCATCTCAAAATGATTCCAATGAAAGACAATATGAGGCTGACTTTCATGCTTTTTGATTGAAGGATTCATTGATTTGAAAGGCATATCAAATTATCTCGAGTCTACGTGGTGAAGTGGCTAACATGCTCGAATTGTGATATTGTAGTAAGCGAGTTCGAACTCCAGTCACGCTTTGAGGTTTACTTTTAGACTTTTAACCGTGTGTGAACTCCCTTATCCCACCTCCTCAGCTACGAGGTTAAATAGTATCCCTACTGTTCTTTGTAGGGGAACATGTTATTTGGTAGATATGTTTAGTCCCCCAAAATTTAATGTTATGGTTTAGTATATGTTTAGTTTAGTGGTATGTTATGTTTGGAAAAAGGCACATGGATAAAGGGAAAATAGGCATATGGATAAAGGTAAAATAGGCACATGGATAAAGGGAAAATAGGCATATGGATAAAGGTTAAATAGGCACATGGATAAAGGGAAAATAGGCATATGGATAAAGGTAAAATAGGCATATGGATAAAGGGAAAATAGGCAAATGGAAACAAATGTAGTAAATGAAGTAAATAAGTAAAGATATGAAACGGCGCAGACAAAAGGAACATTCAAAACAAGGCGACAAACAAAACAAATTTATATTCAGAACAAAACATGCAATGATACATTTAAAATATTGCTATGGTTCTATATTGTTCGAAAATAGTCCTCTGTGTGTGTGTGTGTGTGTGTGTGTGTGTGTGTGTGTGTGTGTGTGTGTGTGTGTGTGTGTGTGTCTAACATAACTAAAACTACAGAAAGGGTTAAATAATAAAAGTGTCCTATTCATTTCGACTACATATATTTTTTAATGTTCATTTCTTCCTGTTGTTTGAAACAGTTGGTGTTTCTGAGGCTGGAAAAAGTCTCATAGGCAAAGTATTTTGAGGAAAAGAAGGTTTGCGTGGTTTATCCATTTTTTTTGGCTTTTTACTTCTGTTTGTGAATAAGAGAGTCACACTGGAGAGAGTGTGTTAGCGCTGCAATAGAAATTGGGAAAAAGAAGGTAGAGCGTTTGAAGACGACGTATTCATAGAAAATACGTGTCTTGGAATCAACTCCAAAAAACGTGGGACGAAATTCAAACGGGGGACGTAGTTTTAAGCAGGTCACGTGGTTCTCCAGGCCAATGGTTTCCCGAGACTGAATATTTGCGTGCGTCCGCCATCTTTGTTGTGGGAACAAGTGGCATACTGCCCAATTTAAATCATAGGAGTGTAAGTCCTATATCTTCAACATAGATGACATTGGCATTAAATAACCAACGAAAGTTGAGACATTAAACAAAGAAACCAAATTAAACCAATCAGACCGTGTAAGATTATTCTATGCCGAGAGGTTAGGGAATCGCGTTCATTGTACGTACTATTTATGTTTTTGATTGAGTAGATATTTCTTTAAGTTGTTTTTTTTTGTTGTTTTTTTTTTTGCACACGGGCCAACTGAATACGAATGATTTTTTAAATAGATTTATTTACCCCAAAGATGGCACCCTAACAGATACTACGATTCCGATTCGAAATGAACCTGGGAATAATGACAATAATGGGGTGAATCCACACACCCCAAATACCCAGAACCGGAGCCTCATACTCAAATAAAGTTTAGTGTCATACCTAGGACATCTCTTTTTTAGCGGGGGTCTTACCCCTCTGCAAGAAATACAGTCTGCGTATTCTAATTCCCAACGACTGGGCGATTACATACTCTTTCTCCCACAACCTCCCTAACAGTGATCAACACAAAGTGACATTTTTAAAAAATCAAACATTGGTTAGATTTGGCACAAGGCTGCAAGGATCAGACTCCATAGGAGAATCGAACTCACTACTCTGGAGTTATTGAATTTGTGAGACTAGCTTGCTTAAAAATCAACCACGACGATGTCTCCAGATTTTTGATTATAGTAGACTTTTCATCTTTTTAATTTCTGTTTGTCCAATTGGAAAAACCAAAGCAAACATTCCACTACAGATTATAAGAGAGAGTAAATTTTAAGAAGTGCTTAAATAGAAAACTATGCACTTAGAGTAAGTAATTGTATTGGCATTACTTTAACAATTGGCTGGTAGTTTGAGTGGTACTTTTTTCTTTGTTTTTTACTTTGATTTTGTGTGTATGGGTAGATAGTAGGACAGACTGGGTTCTTCAGCCTTGGTGAGGCGACTAGTCTAGGAGAAGGAAAACTCTGAATTCAAACCTGTTAAACTCCGCTTAAAAATTGACCTTGTGTCATATCCTGCCCGAGCGGAGGGGTTGGTAAATAGGATTTAGATTGTGTGTGTGTGTGTGTGTGTCTTTTTTGTTGTTGTTGTTGCCTTTTTTTTTTTTTTTCATTCTGTGAAATTTCTGTTGGACCGGATTCTTGTATTCATATCATTTGGGAGTTGTTAAGAATATTTCTACAGTGAGTGTGTGTCTGAGAACATTATGAAAATTCTTTCGATTCGGATTAACAATAGAATTTGATGAATAGACGACTTGCTACTCAATAATCACAATACAAAGACTGAGTTAGTGGCAAAAAAGTTACTTTATTATTTTCATTGTATATATTTCTTATTCATAGTGACCATTTCAAAAGAAAGAAAAATTTAAACTTGGGTATCGTCGCTTTTAGTGTCTGAAACAAATTTCTCGTTTCAAACATTGAATTATCCTCGTTATTTAAATAAACACACATACACACACAATTCCACACACACACACACACACACACACACACACATATATATATATATATATATATATTTGACAATATATGCTCCCCACATCGTGGGTTGAGCACTCTAGTGGGGAATTTTCCGGTTACTTCAAAAAGCTGAAACACACTAGCTCTTCTCAATAATTGAGCACTCCCGGTAGGCGACGATGTATATGTAAAAAGATATACGTTAAATTTCCTTCACTGACGCTGAGAATGACGATGAATCTGGGTTAAGATATCCGACTAATTAGTTTCGATCCCAACTTGAAGTATCTCGTGTGTCTAGCCACACTGAAGTGTTATGATACAACAAAACAGTCAATCTCTGGATGTTAATATATATATATATATGTATATATATATAATGGGGGGATTCACCGTGGCACAGCGGCTATTGTACTATTACGATCATTTTCAGATTAATACCCTTGGGAAAGGCATGAACCCTCTTATACCCACAGTTAGGAGTTAAATAATACCACTACTTGTCTTCTACGAGGATAGTTTGAGATCAAATTGTTTCGTGTCATATCCACGACACTCATTGGGGAAGTCATATCCCTCTGCAGAGATGCAGTCTGTGTATTCTGCAGACTCAGCTGACTGAGCCAACCAAATTTTACTCACTCTCTCTATAAATAATGCCAAATGAATCATACTACTCAAGATCTTCAGTGTATAATGATTTTAGATTTACAGGATTAAGATTAAGATGATTATAGATTTACATGAAGTGGGGGTCCTTATGGCATAATCGCTAAAGTCCTGGCCTGCAGCCTCGAAGTAAGTAGCCCACAAACGTTGATATGCCATGGACCTAAGAAAAAGAAGAATATATATATTATATTATCAATGTAGTTTTTTTATATTCATAGAGATTGTTCAATATCGATGATACATCATATGTAGATCTAAGTTAGAATAGCATAGATACAGAGCCAAGGGCATTTGGTATTTATGAGATCAGAAGACCAAGACCTTACTCTGATGTTCGCATAAGCGAGAAACTGAGTCACCAAACGCCGTTTAATCTGTTTTCACGCGATTCTAACTTATATATATATATATATATATAGGTGTGTGTGTGTGTGTGTGTGTGTGTGTGTGTGTGTGTGTGTGTGTGTGTGTGTTAATTGTCAGTATTTTAGATTATTAATTTCACAAATGGGCTTGGTTTATTCCAGGTTTTGTCTACTGTGCAGCAAACAAGACTCAGTGGGGCAATGAGAAAAACAGCCCCAAAACGCAATTCAGTCTTCCATAATTTTGGACACAGCATGCTGTAACGTTTCGCATTCACTCAGAAGCTCCAGTACGAAGATTAAACTGTGTATTTATGCTAAACTGAATTGTTTGAAATAGAAATGTTTATACGTAAAAAATGGATTTGGCATTGAATAACCTACAATGGTTGATGCGCCATAAAATGAAACCAAAACCAATACAAAGATTTTAGAATGTTTCGATGTCGATCTGAGGACAGTGCAAAGGATTTGAAAAGAGTTGGATGAGTCTATGGTGATTACGAAAGTACGCCAGCTCTGAAACTGTAGTAATTTACGAAGCTCTTTGCTTCGATTTGGCACAAGGCCGAATGAATGGGGCACCCAATGAGACTCGAACTCACTCGTGTAGGTTTGCTAGTCAAGCGTGCTAACCATTACACCACCAGAGGTGCCCAGCTCGGAAACTGTATGTCACAGAAGACAGTGCAAATGATTTTTAAAAAGTTGGATGAGTCTATGTTGATTATGAAGGTACGGCAGCTCGAAAGCCTCACGCGGATTGTTCTTCTAAGAACTCCCGAATGTTTTAGTGAGATCTAAAACATGGTTGACAACGATACCTGCAAGTTAATCAGGTTCATAGCCACAGACATAGCAGTGTCTGATTTTCTTATCAAGTAGATAGTGTGTAAAGACATTCGGTATTTCTCATACAAAATGAGCAAAAACCAATTTTATCACTAGCCATGAAGGAACAGAGGAAAAACTGCACTGCAAAGCTTTTGAACAAACTTAGGTTTTTCCTCCAACCGATCATACTTTGTTTGTTTGTTGTTTTTTTTGTTTTTTGTTTTTTTGTTTGCTTATTTATTTATTTTCGGATGAGAAAAAAATTTCTACCAGGATTAGATAGTGAACTCACGGAACAAAATGAATTGATTTTCATCATTAAGGGTTTTCGGACTATTGTCTTCATCATTATAGTTATCTCCTCAACGTTTCGGTCGATATGTCCTCCGGCCTTCTTCGGGTGTTTGTCGAATAATCCTAAAACCCTTAATGATGAAAAACACCAAGCTTCGTCTCAGAAATTTAGACTACTAAAATGAATTGACATTGATGAAAACTAGACATTATGGTATTTGGAGTGGTTACTAGCAATAATGACGCTGTTCCTCCATTCATCTTCCGACGTGGCCTCAAACAGAAGCCTACATTAAGTGCTTGGAGCAGGTTGTGCTAGCCTGGGTGGAGAGGGTGGTTGCTGGAAGACCCTATTTTGGTAACAGGATTCTACACCATGCCACACAAGCAGAATACAGTATTGGCTGAGAGGAAATTCTGCAACCACATCACCCCTAACATCTGCTACCTAACTCTCCAGATTGCAATCCTCGGTGTAAGACGCAACTGAGCGAGTGGCTCCCAAAACTCCATATAACACCAATGATTAACCGAAAGCAAGGATATCGACATCATTTACCAATATAAACAAGGAGACCGTCGGAAAAAATTGCAGGAGATTTCAAAGTTGTCTGGAGGCCGTGGTTGAAGCTCAAGGCGATTTCTCTGAACAAATTTAATCTATAGTATTTCAGGATATTTTCATGTAATTTTGGTAAATATACCCGATAAAATAGGTCTGTGATATTTTATTCATTTTTGCTTAATTTAGACAACTGACTTATATATATATATATATATATATATACGAGGAGCATACGATAAGTTTCCTGACTTTTTTCGTATGGACACTTTTATTGATAGTACACACATTAAACTCTAGTCCCCTTCGAAGAAATCTCCTCCGGTTGCAATGCACTTGTTGCACCGTTCCAGCAACGTCTGGAAGGCCCCATGGAAGTCCTCTTGTGTGAGTGTGTCAATGACCTTCGTCACAGCCTCTTTCATCTCCTCAATTGTCTCATAACGACAGCCTCTGAGCTTAAGGAATAACCAATAGTCACAGGGAGCAAGGTCTGGACTATAGGGAGGGTGAGGAACTGTCTTGATGCCCATCTTAGTCTGTGATAAGGATGGAGTTGTGGACTGGTGTATTGTACAGGAGGAAATGCCACTGAGCGGATTTGAAGAGTGCTGGCTCTTCCCAAGGAATCTCTTCCTGAACTCCCTTAAAACCTCAACATAGTAACCCTAACCCTAACCCTTTGGCCAATCAACTCTGGTGTATTGACTTCCTTACTCCTCCTACACCTCTCATCATCCCTCACAGACTCCCTGCCTTCCTTGAATCTCTTATGTCACTCAAAAACTGATGCTCGATTCATGCAAGAGGGTCGAAAAGCAGTCTGAAGCATTCCATACGTTTCTGTGGCATTTTTTCCAAGTTTAAAATAGAATTTTTTTCCATATCGTTCTTCTAAAGTGTCAGATTATATTTTTGAAATTCACCAGCAGTGACAATCAGGATTTAGTAGAGTGTATTCCAATTGCTGCTGTAGCTGTTTATTTGAACCTGAAATCATAAAAATTGGTCTGTCATCGCATAAAATGTATAACAATAACATACTAAATTTTTACAAGTCTACAACAATTTTAAATGCCCATACGAAAAAAAGTCTGGAAACTTATCGTATGCACCTCGTATGATGGACTCTTGAGGGGCACAAAAGTTATTTTAGAGAAATGAGCTGTTGGACTACCAACAGATTATTTGTTAATATTGGTGAAGGCTCGTGCAGAGCCAATCACACATTGTGGATGAGATGATGATAAGAAAGCTGCACCAACGAGATAGATTCTACAGCTTTTGAATACAGAATTTTTCCAATTCCTGGATTGGTTGCCATACCAAGGCAAAAGTGTCCAGTCAACCCTACTATTTTACCTAGAGAGCGGAAAGAGCAGATAGGTTCCGGTCCAACTACTGAAAAATAAGTCTGAGGTTAGCGCATCCGCGATAATTTTCAGGTCTAACTGTTCTGTCGGAAGACATTCTCGAACCTTCCTTTCGGTCTGAAAAAAGTACGTGATCATTGTGTGAGAATGGGAAAAAATAAGATAAAATAAAAAAATAAAATCAAAGGAGGTTATTGATTTTTTTTTTTTTTTCAAAATTAGTTTCGGATGCTAAAAGTAAGCTATACCCACCCCCAAAAAGACGTATCCGGTGACCTTGTTTGGTCGTGGGGTCGCTACTCATGTACTCTAAGGAGTAGCAAGATCTTGGTGAAGCCCATCCCTCTCCGGGTCTTCAAACTGGTTTGAATTTAGATTTTTCTTTCTCCTTGACGGTTTGCCATACCGAAATGGGGGTGTCCTCGTGGTGTAATGGTTAAAGCGATGAACTGCGGAATCGTAGTACGCGAGTTCGTACTCCAGTCGCGCTATTACGTTCACTTTCGGGCAAATACCCTTGGGAAAGGTATGAACCTCCTTATTCTCCCTCCAGCTATGGATAAATAGTAGGACGGACTAGGTTCTTCAGCCTTGGTGAGGCAACTAGTCTAGGAGAAGGAAAACTCTGAATTCAAACCTGTTAAACTCCGCTTAAAAATTGACCTTGTGTCATATCCTGCCCGAGCGGAGGGGTTGGTAAATAGTGCCATACCGAAATTAAAGAGTCCAATCTGTCCTACTATTTACTCATTGGTCGAGGGAGAATTGTTGGATTCATATCTTTCCTGAGGTAGGGTATTAACGCTATGTGAAATCCAAACAGCTTCGCTCAGGATTTGAACTCGATCAGTTGTGTTTACTTTCCACAGCAATGACCGTTATGTTACGAGCATTTCCAAAAAAATTTGATTTTAATAAATGACTGGTCGTGATTTCCCAAGCATTTCTAAAAAAAAAAAAAAATTCCTTGTCTTTTTAAGACACTGGATTTTTGTTTCGTAATTTTGCCGTTTCCTTATTTTCATTGTTGTTGTTGTTGTTGAAGAAGAAGAAGAAGAAGAAGAAGAATGTGTTTTTTCTTCGCTTCTGTAATTTAGTTGATTATTATTTGGATATATTCGTTTCATACTTGTTGTTCTTGAAGCTGTTATTGGAGAATAATACTCAAGTACTTATATGTCAGCGGTGCCATTTTGAACACGTGCAATACAACGTGACTAATTGAATTGACGTCAAACACTCGCCGTTCCAGTATCAACCTCTTATAACCTCATCGGCTGCAGTAGACGTCAGAAAAAGAAAAAAAAATCCAAACAAAAGAAACGAAATTGTTCTTATAGTGCTTAATGCTTACTTACATAAGGCATTTCATTTTAGGCTAATTATCAGTGATTTTTAATGCAATTAACAAACAATTCGTTTTCTCCAATAATGTCAGAGATATTTGAATTTCTCAAGTCTCTACATTGATTTGGTTGAATCGACGCCGAGTCACGTGCATTCCGATACAAATGTATTTTTAATGTTCTATCGTAGTTTCCGGCCGCTTTCTTCTGTGATATAAATTCGATATAAGGCAAAAACTCATCGGGAATATTACACACAGTTTTTAAAATAACTATGGAAAAGTTATTAACCCACTTATCACCCAGCTATGGGATGAATAGGATCACAACTGTTCTTCGATTAGGATGGCTTTGGCTTTAAATAGCCCACAAAGGTTGATACGCCATTTAACAAAGAAACCAAACACTACTGTGTCGTGACCAGTTATTAGAAACGTATTGGTGCCAGGAGGGATATTTAGTCACGTTTCTACTCACCAAGTTCCAATATTAGCCTCATTGTATCTATTGATATCATCATCATCATGTCTTGCTGCAAGCACGGATATCCCTGACCCTCTCTCGCCACTTTTCCCTATCGTTCATCGCCTCTGGCAGGTTTTCAGGGCTACATCCCGTATCCTCACATAGCTGCTGTATGTATGTTCGAGCTGGTCGTACTGCTTTTGCCCGGCCATATGTGGGAGTCCATAGGAGTACATCACTTCTGAGCTCGTCCTTGCAGTGTCCAGCATGTCTTGTTCGTCAAACTTGGATAGTTTTCGTGATGGGAGGCAGGTGGCCGTATAGTTGGTGCCTTGTGGGGTGTTGCCGCCAGGACTTGTTCAATATTGCTCGCAACATTCTTGTGTAATTGCCACACTGAAAAGACCAGATAAACACATATAACAAAAATAAAACATTTGATACAGACATATAAAAACATTTTTAAAAAGTATTAAAATAATGCCCAACTTATGAAATGTTTACATTGATCTATGGACAAGCAATGTATAAAAATGTATAAGAATGATAAAAAGTTTGACCAATTGGTCTATAGTCAGATTGGTTTACATTTCATTACTGAGCCCAGTCGGTTGGGGCTGTAGAATATACTGACTGTATCTCTACAGAGAGTAAGACTCCCCCATCGAGTGTCCAGGATATGACATTAAACTATCTGATGGCGAGGCTCTACTCTTGGAGCTTTGGGGAATGTGGAGTATACCTTCATTGCCATTGCTCCCAGGTCCACTCTGGCCCTGAGTGGAAGCAACTAATAGGGCCCTATCTATGGGTCAAATAGAAGTTTTTGATATTTAAACTGATGGCAAACAAATGAGTTTTGTTAAATTGAATTGTTTGAAATAGAAGTGTTTGATCATTTATCTGTGTGTAAACATGATTGACGTTTAATTGAATTGTTAGTGATACATAACAATACTTGGGACCATTTAACTGTGCGCAAATAAATGAGTAATATCGAATGAAATAATTAGTCTTAAACAGGAATGCTCGTAACCGCTTCACTGTGTGCAAAAATATGATTAATAGTAAATAGAATTATTTGTGTTACATAGAAATACTCGAAACCATTCGTCTATGTGAAAAAAATGAGCTCAGGCTCATTTAAAAATGTTATAAACAAAATGTGTTCACAAAACATATATTTGATATATAGGTATAAAGAGGATTTGGCATTGAATAACCTACAATAGTTTACATGCCATAAAACCCGACCAACCAACCATTTCATTACTGAAGAGAGGCAAAAGTCCATCGTTGTGTTCAAAGACAAAGTCTCTTTTCTTTTCAATGTACAGAGATCAACATGCAGGTCTTATCCGTTCAAAGAATGGTAACAATGACCAATGAAGGATTCTGAACTTTTACGAGACCAATGTGTACGTGATGTCCTAAGATATACCCACAAATCCAACAGATGACAATTATTTATCATCTCTCGATAATAGTATGGAACAATTTTTTAAAACTTTTCCTTGTTTCTGAGCAGAAAGTGTTATTGGTGTGCTTGATGCTGAGGAAGATATTTGGTCGTGTCCCCTAATATGATATACTAAAACTGAACACAATAGAAGGACTGACACGTACAATGACATTCAACATGTGATATATACCACTGACATACCAGATGTATTACAAGAAAAAACACGAGTGTGTCCAAACAGGTCGTTTCTATGAACAAACAATTTATGAAAGAGGCACAAAAATAAATAAAAAATCTGCTGAAAAGTAAAATACCTATGTGGCTTTACCATTCCCTGACAAGGTTCGAGACACGTTTCACATGTCTAAAGATCAGAGGCAAAATAGGTTTCTGGGTCTGTCAAGTAACACGCCATGAGAGACTCATTGGATACACCTATTCTCTTACGGAGATGATTATTTTTTGTCTCTACAGTTTTATTTTCCAATAATCAGTAAATAGAAAAGACCAATTTTTCTCGTCAAACATTACTTTTATCCCTTGAGTAATTAAATTTTTAAATTTACCTATTTTCCTGGTACATTCAGTGTTGTGTAGTTGACAGCGCGTTTCCTAGAATCAACTAAACATTTTTGTAAATTGTTGTATAACTTTAGCATAGATATATTGAAATTTTTATGCATATGTTGTTTGATTCAGACCTTATGTAAATGAAAATACGTAGATTTGTAAGGAACAAATAAATTAATTAATTAAAATTAAATTAAAAAATAAATAGATAAATAAAAAGAAAACTATCAAATTTGCAGAAACTCCCAGAGGGCTCTAACAGTAAAAGGAGATGACGCATGCGTAAAAGAAAAAAAGCATTCCTCTTGACAAAGGAGACGACATTATCCTTCTCTTTCAGGCTGATTGATAACCTCGTGCTGGCGTCTCTGGGCACCACGCATACGTCTTTGGACGTAGCGTTGGTTAGCCCCTTTCACCCAGTAGCAGCTCTCTCTCTCTCTCTCTCTCTCTCTCTCTCTCTCTCTCTCTCTCTCTCTCTCTCTCTGTCAGTATTATGCTGAAATATACAAGACCCACGAATGAACTGTAAACTAACTCTTACCGGACTTTGACAAAACTTCCAAAAGAAAACTAACCCTTATGGAAGCCCGAAATACCAAATGCGAACACCTACATACATGAAACGAATTAACGTATTTTGACACTTTAACTGGGGGATTCAAACATTTCAATGTATTCAGGAAAAACTCCCTCATCCACGGAATGGTTGTTAAACTCAGTAAATAAAGGAAAGTATAAAAGAAATGTATTCGTCTCTTATCTGTTTCTGTCTTTTCTTTTGTATAATCCTTTTTGGGACTTTCTTGGGCAAGGCATTACACCAACAAACTAACGTGGGGGTAAAATATAATATAACCAAAACATGGAGTCAGGTATCTAACGCCAACGCTACCAACGAAATACCAACGCTACCAAAGTAATACCAACAGAACCAACGTAATACCAACACAACCAACGTAATACCAACACAACCAACGTAATACCAACACAACCAACGTAATACCAACACAACCAACGTAATACCAACGCTACCAACGTAATACCAACGCAACCAACATAATACCAACACAACCAAAGTAATACCAACGTAATATAAGCCCAAAACCGACACAGATTTACCTATTTTGGGATAAAAAAAATGGTTAATTTCTAAATTTTACTATCATGGATATATAAGAAAACTTTAAAGAATAATGGCCATTTTCTGTGCTTTTAAAACATAAACAATTAAAAAATAACACGTACTATCCAGAAACAAATTTGGTTACATAGTTTTATTGACGACCCAAAAGCTTAGTCTGAAGCCATTTTTACAATATAAACAAAAAAAAATAATTTATTTTATGTATTGCAAGGCGCAAAGTCATAATTTGAAGGGAATAATTGATATTTCATCTACTTTTACAACATATAATGTTCATAGGGATATCCAGAAACGTGCACTACAATAGGATTTACACTCCTATATTTTAAGATGGCCGTGATGCCACTTGTTCCCGAAACAAAGTTGGCGGACGTCGGTAAACTAATCAGTCTCGAGAACCTATTGGTCAGGAAAGTCACGTGGTTAGTGCGCAAAATTACGTCCGCAACTCTGATTTTGTCCCACGCATTTGGAACCAACTGCATGACAAGGATTGCCTATATACACAGAGGAATATTCAACAGACTTGTTTTAGTTGCATACACATACGCACACACAGAGACGAATATTCAGCAGACTATATTAGAATATTTGTAATGTTTCCTTTTCCATGTATTTCTTGATATATAAATTCTATTTTGTTGGTACTGTTTTGTTTTGAATGTTCTTTTGTACGCGTCGTTTCACATCGTTTTACTTCATTTGCCTTTTCAATAATGAGCCAACATAAATTGTGGGGGAACAAACTATCAACCAAACTTATCACCACGAAATGTGGGACCAAAAATATTCACCAAATAACATGTCTCCCTACACTACTAAAGCACCGTTATTTTTCATCCCCCCCCCCTACACACACCGCTAAAAACATCAACTAATTATCGGATTTAAATAAGTTTTTTGGAATTTAAGACAATAAAAAGATTATTTCTTTAAAAAGATATTTTTCCTCGAAATTCTGAAGACATTTTTACAGATTATTATTGATATCATGCGTCAACCCCCTATCAATCATTTTGTTAATTTCACTTCCTAAATGAAGGGACACGTGAGTGATTTTTACTCGTTTTAAAGATAATTACACGCAAAATTAAATTATTTTTATAACGGTTTGTCTATTTTCTTTGATGCCTTATTTTTAAAGTTCATAAAATAGTAAAATAAGGTATATTATAGCTTTTCTTGGCATTTTTAAAAACTTTATTCGTTTTTCATAGCTGAATCTTCTAAGGATATGGCTAATAAAATATTTCTATTTTTTTTTTTTTAAGTTCAAAAATTGACATCGTAGATCAAATCTCTTTCACTCACAGCATGTTACTGGTATTTTATTGATTAATATAAAATTTGACTAATTAGATCAAAAAAGAAAAGTTTGTTTTTTTCTAAATAATACTATTTTAGTCTTTGTTTTGTTTTTTCAGTGTTTTTTTTAATTGGGTGATATTTTTTCTACGGAGACCCGCAATAGAACCAATATAAAGGGAGATTGACGTTTTCCAATAATTCATTCACATAAAAACACGGATTATTACGCCTTTGATCATCCATACTTTAAAAGACAAGCACGCATCATTTGTCATAACTTTCCGACTTTAAAAATATGAAAAAAAAAGTGCATGTTTTTTGTACATGCCAACTACCCAGGAACAAAATGTGTTATTTGTAATTTATTAATTGTATCTTAATTCTGTAGAATATGAAATATCATGAATTGTAAAATTTCCACGAGGAAATTATACATAAAATATTTCTTGTTATTGTTTACACTAGACTTTTTTTTTCTTTCTCTTTTCTGAATTCTACGCTAGACATAAATTTGCATGCGTTCCAACATTTTTTCAGTAGCCACCTACCTGTTATTCTCATCGTTGATCTAACCCTAAGTACTTCGAGCTTGGTAGAGGCAGGCTAAAGATAACATCTCGCTGGTACACGCATAAAGGTTACTGTGAATAAACATCACTGTTCTTGACCCTGTTTATTCTTTTCAAAAACAAATTCAAGTGAAATTCCTCATAGTATTTTCTACAGAAGAGCAAAGTTATTTACCTTGCTTCTTTGCTTATAAGGTACGTCTCGATGCAAGGTCGTTCTAGCAGATGCAATTTGCTTTCTTAACACATTTCTCGATAAACCTAACCGCCACTACCCCAAGGGGACATTAATGAAGGGTCTTCTTATTTATATAATACGAGGGTAGTGGGAATCTTAGCAAATTATGCGTGACGAGTTAATTTCGGTTGGTTGGGTTTTGTGGCATATATAGGATGGAGAGGTTGCAGTTGGCTATTTGTTTTGTTGGTTAGATGGTAGTAGTCGTTGGTCGTTGAATTTGGGTTTAACTCTCTGACCCCTTTTGTTCTTCTTCTTACCACGTTTAAGTAGTTGGAAGGCTACAAAATAAATTAAGAGAAGAAGAAAGGGAGGGAAGAGACAAAAATACCTTTTAAATTCCCACTTTATTTTAGGATTTTAATGACCATTCTGTGGCGAGAAAAGTCTTCCTGACCAGTAGAAATGTCACATTTCCCCGACAAGGCGCTGAGGTATATTTGTCACTTGTTTTTTTTTTGGGGGGGGGGTTAAGGTCGGTGGTTATGTTCTGAGAGTGTTTTCCAATAGTGGCCGCTGCTACAGGAAACCCATCTTGCCTCTATAGCAGTTATTGGGAATTAGTTATTTTCCCGAACACTATAGATTTTATGGCAACAGAAATGAATTACGAGACTTTGATTTAACAACACACAAACGAAAGTTCTTTATTTACAGCTTTGGGGCGGTTTGTTCTTGGTGCTGCAAGACTCGTGGTGGTTAGGCTTGTTGGTTTTGGAGTCGCGATAGCTTAGCGGGATGTTGGAAATGGCAGCGTGTCGTTGGACGTGTGAGGGAAGTATTCAAGGCCACCGTGTAGTTTTGTGTGTCTGGTATTTGTGAAGAGTAGGCGTTATCTCCATTAATGTGACCAGAGGTGAAATGGGAACTTGTCGAGAGCGAAGTGGCGCTCGGATCGACATAGTAAATTTTTGTGGTGCTTGTGGAAGGCATGCTGAACGTATCTAATTCATATTCAACAGGGATTCCTTGGTCTAAAATATATTAGACGCAAAGAATCCATAAATTAGAAGGTTCCCTCGCTGAGTGTCCATGTTGCTGCTGCTAGGGTTAAAGCCACAGTGATATGTCCACACTGGGTGGCTTGTTTAGCTAAAAAGCATCGCTAAGCAGGGGCGACCAGGGCGCGTCCGTTCTGGTCGCCGTCTCAAGCCGAAGAGAGTGGTTTTGGCTGCTCACCCGTTTTGCTAGCCGGAAGTGAAGGTCCGGGCTGAATGGGATATGTCATCCTGATTGGGTGAAATTCAGTGTTGAATTAAATAGCGCGCCAAAACAAAATATGAGATTTTCCTCTTCTCTGCACCTCCAAGTCCGAGACTGGGTAAAAACGTGTGTTACCTGCGAGCAGCCGAGTGAAAGAGGATCATTTCAGTACTTCGGTCAAGGCTGAAGTGAGAGCAGATTTCTCCTTGGTGTCAGTAAGTCTGCGTGGATTTCGCTTCCTGAATGAGACTTCTGGAAATCGCTACACTTTTTGAATTTATTTTCTTTTATTTTTATTAATCTTTACACTTTTCAATCATTGTAGGTTATTAAAATTCAAATCCTGTTTGTTTATATATATATATATATATATATATATATATATATATATATATATATATATATATATATGATTTGTAAACGAATAGTTTGTGGTTAACATTTATAAACGAGCCCAAGCTCATCTGTTCACACACAGTTAAATGGTTTCACGTATTGCTATGTAACACAAATAATTTAATATCAGTCATTTGTTTGTGCATTTAAGTGGTCATACATATACGATTTGTAAGTACAGAGCATATGAAAGTTGTTGTTTTTTTTATCTTGGTTGTGGTTAATTGTTTGTATTAGTTGTATATTCTGAGGTTTATGTCTTACTCCTTTTTCTTCTTACACTATTCACTTGTTATATTCTTTTATCTGTCGAAGCTGTTAAAGGAGCCAAGGACGGGAGGGAAACGACAGGGACACCTCTCGACTCAAATTTTATTTCGGGGCTTTTCGACTATTCTGTGGTTGGTAATATTTCCTGAACCTGTAGAAATAGTTGTGCTCCCCTAGAAAAGGCGTTGAAATATATTATGGACTCATCTTCGACAAGTTATAAATTTGAGAGTCAGTCATGTATCTCGCTGCTACAAGCAGGGGTCACAGCTCGCTATTAACCCCAGGACTTAGCCAGCACGTGCGTTCCTTGCTCGCAACCGAGAGAAAAAGGTCCGTCAGTCCCTGCCACGGTGATAAAAGCTTATAAAGAAGAGTTTCCCTTTTGGCGGCGGGAGGCCTCTCTTTTTAGGCATGCGCTGATTTCGCTTTCCGTCTGAGGCCTCCTGAGAAACTTACCTTTTGCGTTTATTTATTTCATTTTATTTTTTTGAATTCTTTTTAATCCATACATAAATGATTAGTTTATTGATAATCTTATTTTTAAATGAGTTTCAACGAATTTCTTTGCTCACGAGAAATGCTATTGTTTGTATACAGCTAGATGTTTCAAGTATTTCTACCTAACATGACTTATTATTTATCATTTGTTTGCACAATGAAGTCGTTTCAAGCATTGCTCGTACTAACGGTTTTATTTGCACACAGTTAAATGGTTTCAAGTTTTGCTATTCAACGCTATTCATTCATTTGCACAACGTTAAATGGTTCCAAGTATTGTTATATGATACCAATAATTAAATTTTTGCACGCCGTTAAACAGTTTCAGGTATTCCACGCTAATAGTTTTATTTGCACACAGTTAAATGGTTCCAAGTATTGCGATGTAAATTGTAAGTTAGCCGACCGTAGTCGAAGGTGACCCAAAGGCTGCCTTTTCAATTGCTACTACACCGAAGTGTAGGGGAAGGCGCTACTCCTTTCCCTTGATTGTTCTTCTTACCCTTGATCTGTGTTTTCTAATGCTGAATGTTAAACAAAGAGGCATCGAATACCATTTTGGTATGTCTCGAACAGGGATAGAACCCAGGTTTCCCGGACCATTGGCGAACACTCTAACCATTATGCCAATAGGCTCACTGTTAAATAGTTCCAAATATTGCTAAGTAACACTTACAATTCAATTTAATATCAGTCATCTGTTTGCACACAGTTAAATGGTCAAACAGTTCTCTTTAACCCATAAATGAGATCCTATCATATACTATGACTCTGGGTCTGAGTGGACCTGGGAGTAATGGCGATGAAGCGGTACTTCACATTCCCCAAAGCTCTAAAGCAGAAATCTCGCCATCAGATTGTTTAATCTTATATCCAGGACACTCATAAAAGGGGTCTTGCTCCTCTGCAGAGATGCAGTGAGTGTATTTTACAGCCCCGACCAACTGGGTTGAAGAGTCATTGTAACAAAATGTTGCTGAATATTGTAGCAGAAGAGTCTTCTGCATAATGTGATAAAAGGTTAATACTGAAATAAATTTGAAATAATACAAGCAAAGAGTAAAACGACAGAAAGTTGAGTTAAACAGATCTTATCTTTGTAAGCATTGGAAAATAAGCAGTAATTTAAATAATGTTTTTATGTGTGAGTATCAATTTTTAGTTACTTACTTATTATCCTGAATTCCTTTGAGCATACAGCTTGGTTGTTATCGCGAAATTCGAGATGTTTTTGGTTCGGCAGCTGGATAATCTAAGGTCTGGGCCTGTCCTCTTTGACTACTGGACTGCGACTGGCTAGAACCCAGTAACTTTTAGCGGATATTTATTTTTGGAAAATATGATACACGTGGGTCATTTTCTATTTCTAGATTTGACGAGATACCTAGCATAATGCTTAAAGTATTCGCCAATGGCCTGGGAGACCGGGGTTCAATCCCAAGTCGAGTCATACCAGAGACTCAAAAAATGCTACTTGATACCTCTTTGCTTAATACTCGGCATAATAAGGTACCAATCAATGGTAAGTGGGGCAATTCAGGGAAAGGAGTAGCGCCCTCCCCTACACCTTGGTGTAGTAGCTATTGAAAAGGGAGCCTTTGAGTTGCTCTCGACTACAGTCGACCAACTTACTTACGGGTATTTACTTAATTTGGTTCAGTACAGCAAAAGGCCACAATATAAATCATTTTAAAACTTAAATGTTGCATAAGTTCATATGACTGGGACACCCGATGCGACTCGAACTCTCCCGTCAAGTTTTGCAAGACGAGGCCACAACATGAGAGCAGCCGTAAAAGTAATACAAACTAAACAAGCTAATTATCTACAAGACAAGCAGACAAAAGATCTCGATTAAGAATTTTAGAAAATGCAAAGTGTTTCCTCCTCTTTATGAGGAACAATTTGGAAACTCACTGAGATGGCCGGCTTGAATTTTTAACTCATTAAAAAACGTGAGAACCAAATTGCAAATGTGTATATGTTCATTTCTTTGATTATCGGGACCAAGTGATAACATTTACGACATACCCAAATTGTTACACTAACCATTAAAAATCATTTTTTTATTGGTGAATATTGCCCTGTCGGTGAAGCTTATAATATGCTAACTATATTTCTTGCAAAAGGTTACTCCCCCCCCCAGAAAAAAACTGTTCTGAGAATAACACTAAACTTCATTTGGTACTGAGACTCCAGTTCAGGAGATCGAGGGAAAATGGTGTACTCCTTCACCACCAATACTCCCAGTTCTACTCTTACCAGTTGGGAGTCTTACGTATGGGTCAAAAATATCTGTTTTCAAATTTTGTATTCGACAGGAATACTTGATATCATCTAGTAAAGTAAATTGGCGACCTTTGTCGAGGGTGACCCGAAGGCTCCCTTTTCATCCACTACAACACCGAGGTGTAGGAGAGGACGCGACTCCATTCCCTCGATTGCTCCACTTTACCCCTATAATGCTGAGTGTTAAGCAAGGCGGCATCAAGTACCATTTTTTGAGTCTTTGGTACGACTTGACCTGGGATTGAACCCCGGTCTACCGGACTTTTGGCGAAAACTCTACTCATTAGGCCAATGGCATATAACCGTGTGCAAAAAATCTAAACAAAAAATGTTAATATGAAGGTACAATGATTGATTAGGTTTGGTTTTATACCAATCACTGTAGGTTATTTGATTCCAAATCCATTTTCATACGTTAAATATATGATTTCTAAACACATTTTGTTGATAAATTAATCATTTGTATACACACAGCTAAATGTAAAAAGTTCTATTTCAAAATATTCAATTTAGAATAAGTACCACTCCCGGCCAGAGTGGACCTAGGAGTAATGAAACTGAAGGGGTACTCCGCATTCACCCAAAGCTCCAGCATTACTGGAGCCTCACCATCAGATTGTTTCGTGTTATATCCAGGACACTCGTTGGGAAGTCTTACCCTTCGGCAGAGATGGAATAGATGTATTCTTTAGCTCCTGTCGACTGGGCCAGATGGTACAATGAGTGTGATTCTCTAATTTCTAGGCATAAAATAACATCGTATGGGTTGACATGCCTTTAAAATCTATCAAATTTTTGGTAGATAATTGAATTTTGCAGTGTTTTCGACAAAATCCCCATCACTTTTCATGGGTTCATCTCATTTGTTCATTCTTTTATATTACTGTGAATGTCTTTACGAATCAAAGACCAGAGAAATCATTTGAATTGAGTGTTTTCGTTTTTTCCCCCCTTTTTAATTATTAATTTATATACTAGCTGTACCCTGCCACGCGTTGCTGTGGCTCAGTTTGTTTAAATGGGAAAAAAAGAAGAAAATGCATGTTTCTAATATGTTTGATTTTCCAATACTTGTGGATACACAATATTTTTGGTAGTTCCACTTTCTGTGTAAATAAAGAGATTGTCTGGATTGCCAGTTCTGGAACAGGCAACATATAATTGCCCATGTGAGAAGCAATCAGTGTGTAAATATATGCCACACACTTCTAAAGATTGTCCCTGTGCTTTGTTGATCGTGATTGCAAATGCCAATCGAATTGGGAATTGCAATCTCTTAAATTGAAGTGACATATCTGTTGGAATTTAGTAAACAATTCGTTACTATTGAACCAACGAAATATGGTTTAAGAAAGAAAACTTTTTAATGGATGTCTTTCGTTGAGGTTAAACACAAAAATATTTTATAAACAATTCGTTAGAATAAAAAAAGATTTACTTACTATTGAACCATCAAAAATTTACTTACTACTGAACCAACGAAATATGGTCTAAAGTTTAGTGTCAACCAAAAAAGAAAGAAAAGTGACTAAGCAGAAAAAATAAATCACGTGTAAAATTCTTGGAAATGGAAGTTATGTTTTCACATTCGGCTTTTGTCGGAGAAAAGCGACTTATTAAAAATATATTTTTTTTAATTATTGTAATATTTTTGGATAATAAGTATATAAAAACATTCCTAAATTCGAATAAAATACTCTCTGAAAATTTTAAACCAATTGGTGGTATAAAACTGGAGATTATCGGTTAGTAACAAACATTTACATTTTTATTTAAATAGATTTAAGTTTTGTCTTTCTGGTGAGGGGGTCATTTTTATTCTTATATTTTGTTTTTTGTTTTTTTTTTGTTTTTTTTTTTTGTTTTCGTTTTTTGTTTTTTTTTCAAACACACTGTATTAAAAAAGTACATTCCAACTTCCTGACGGAAAGATATCATTAATGGGTGGGTGGCCGGAAAAGTTCATTGGCTGACGTCATATCTGCTGTAGGTGACTTTTTTTAGTCTGTGGGATCCAAACACTGCAATACCGATGGAACAAGTATATGGGGACTATGTTGAAAAATAAACCTCATTTGGTCACGTGCCATGAAAATATATTGGTCAATCACAACTTTTCTGTCGACACTCGTATTTTCCGCCCATTCCGAATTTTCCTTGTCAGTTATTTCTTCCTTTAATTTTTTTTTGTCCATTTAATTTTATTTAAGTTCAATAAATTTATTTTAGCTGTTTTTTTAGGCTTTGGGGTCCGACGAGGAGAATCATAATAGGTCTGTTAGATAGGTAGAGCAAATTTGATTCGTCTTCATTCTCCCCAAAAAGACAATATCGCTTAGCCGAGTTGTTCTGGCCACTGCCCACTAGCCTGCTTAAAATAAACGACTTTATATCGAAACTTCCTTATGACAGGAAAGCAAGGTAAATAACCTCACTTAGAAAATTCGTATAACTAATTAGGGCGTTGCCATTTTTATTTTCCTCTCCAACGACCCGGATGTGAGCTAGGGAGCGTTTAGCTGCACATAAAACAAAACAAATGTACTTACACAACACCAAACACATCTGAAGAGCATTTAACGAAACTCTCCCCCCTACCTCTCTCTCTCTCTCTCTCTCTCTCTCTCTCTCTGATCTGAGGCTCTTTTCGTCTATAAATACAATGCCATATCGTTACAATAAGTAATGACGCAACCAGCATTGGAGAGAGTTCCTGTGGCGTTCATGGCAAAAGTGTTGCACTGCAGCCTCGAAGTAAATGAGTTCGAACCCCAGTCGCGCTATTATGTTCACTTTCGGACGAATAACCTTGGAAAAAGTATGAACCCCCTTTTCCCTTTAGCTATGGGTTGAATAGTATCACTGCTGTTCTTGTATAAGAGTTGTTTAGGGATTAAATAACCACTGAAAGTTGATATGCCATTAAACAAAGAAACCAATTATGACATTGCAAAATAATGAGGAATCGCGCCTTGTCTAATGGTTATCATTATAAATCAATGGACTCGAGTTCAAATCCTTGATGAGGTTGTTTGTGTTTCACTTCACACTAATGCTCTTTGATAAGGCATGAATTCTTTTTTCCCTCGCTCATTTATGGCTAAATAGTAGAACAAACGGGAATTTTCAGCTTTGATAAAGCAACCGATATAAGAGAAGAAAAAAATCTGATGAGTGTTGTTTGGAGACTTTGTGGGACATTGGTGTACTTTTTTTTTTTTTGTTATCAGCTCATCCAGAAAGTATGCCAGATCCTATATAAGCCTTCACTTCGATTAGCAAATCACCTGCGTAGGTAATCCAATGGATAACATCTTTAATTGAACTAATGACCATTCATGTGTCGTGCTTGGCTAGAGAGCTAATACAAAATATAATCTCTCTTTTTTTTCCTTCTCTCACTACATCTTTCTATACTCAGTTTTCTCCCTTCTCTATATCACTTTTGTTTTCTCTCTCTCTCTCTCTCTCTCTCTCTCTCTCTCTCTCACACACACACACACACACACACAAAACCTTTCTATACTTCAGTCATCTCCCTTCTCTGTATCATTTTGTGATTTTTCTCCGTCGGCATTAATTCTACTTGTAAAGAGCGTCAGACATCAGGCAATGAAATAAACCACTGTCCTTTTAGACGGTAGTTGCTGCCTGGTTGATGGTCTTCTAAAGCCATGCTCTCCAATTTTATCCCCACTCCTGGCACGAATGCCTGGTAAGCTTTCTAACATCTGTTAGATAAGAAATCAAACGATTTACAACCAACAAAATCTGCCGGTGTTTGGAGTGGTAACTAACATCCTGGTCTGTCAAGACTAATTATGACCTATAAACATCCAGGTCCGTCAAGACTAATTACGACCTACTAACATCCGGGTCTGTCAACCAGATTGCAGTTTTATTACGTAATATCCTCCCCACCTTCACCAACACCGAACTGTGAAGGCGTTGATGGACTGATGACCTTAAAAATCGTTCACCTCATTTTAAAAACATGAAAGAAATTTGATAAGAAAGTTTTCGTTTTGAGTGTGAGCTCATCGATGGGATTCTATCATGTACTACTAACCCGGGTCAGAGTGGACCTGGGAGTAATGGCAATGAAGGAGTATTCCACATTCGCCAAAGTTCCAAGAATGACGTCTCACTATCAGATTAAGTTTAGTGTCATACCCAAGACACTCGGTGAGGAGGGTTAGGTGCAGCCGGCGTGTCATGCAGCCTAAGCCGACAGATTAAGTTTGCTTTGATTCGGTTTTATGACATATCCATCATTGTAGGTTATTTAATGCCAAATAATTTTTATACATATACTAGATATATGATTTTTAAGTACATTTTGTAGATAACGTTTTTAAACAAGTCTGACTTCATTCGTAGCTTTGCAGTATCCATAAAAAATTTGGCCTCTTCTACTATTATCAAAGTCAACACAAGTCAACAAATCAAGCCACTAAGTGATAACTGCATATTGGATGATTCCGAAGAAAATGATACTATAAATTGATAGTTATATATATATATATATATATATATATATATATATATATATATATATTAAGGTGTTCAGGAAGTAATTACGTTTTACCAGATAAGATATAAAAACAAATGTAAATCAAATTTATTTAAATACTATCATCAAAATGCAATCACCTTCATTTTAAAAGACGACAGCCCAATAGAAAGACAAATTTTTGATTCCACGTTTAAGGAAATCTTTGGTCTCCATCACACCACACCACACCACCCACCAATACATACATAAAGACAATTTTCAACTTCTCCTTTGCTTATGAATGTTCTGCAATGTACGAAATGTTCTCGTGATTGAAAAAAATGAAAATCTGTCAGTGTTAAATCTGGTGAGTACGGAGGATGTGAAAGAACCTCCAACTCGAACAACCTTATCTTTTCTTGGGTTTGTTGTCCACCTCCAAAAAAAAACAAAGCAGTGTGGAGTACATCTTCTCCATTACTCCCAGGTCCACTCTGACCCGGAGTTATCGTATCTATTAGGGTCCCATTTATGGGTCAAAAAGATCTGTTTAAAGATATGCGTATTCGATAGGAATACTTGACGCCATATGACTGTAAATTGTTTGTATTAAGAAATGTTACTTGAAGCTATAATTGTAAATTGTTTGTATTAAGAAATGTTACTGGAAGCTATAATTGTAAATTGTATTAAGAAATGTTACTGGAAGCTATAATTGTAAATTGTATTAAGAAATGTTACTGGAAGCTATAATTGTAAATTGTATTAAGAAATGTTACTGGAAGCTATAATTGTAAATTGTATTAAGAAATGTTACTTGAAGCTATAATCGTAAATTGTATTAAGAAATGTTACTGGAAGCTATAATTGTAAATTGTATTAAGAAATGTTACTGGAAGCTATAATTGTAAATTGTATTAAGAAATGTTACTGGAAGCTATAATTGTTTCCAAGATGATAAGTTACTTGAAACCATATGAGTGTATGCAAACAAAAGACTTATAAAAACAGAAATAATTACTTGAAGCGTGATAATTATTAGGTTTTGTTTGGTTTCTTTGTTTAATGGCATATCAACTCTTTGTAGGTTATTTAATGCCAAAGCTATTCTCCTAGAAGAACAGTAGTGGTACTATTTAACCCATAGTTGGGAGGATAAGGGGGTTCATTCCTTTCCCTAGGGTACTTGCCCGAAAGTGAACGTAATAGCGCGACTGGAGTTCGAACTCGCTTTCTACGATTCCGCAGTCCATCACTTTAACCATTACACCACGAGGATACCTTTTAACTGTGTGTAAATAAATGAGTGATGTTTAATTGAATTGTAACTAATACATTGAAATCATCATCATCCCTAACCCTCTCTTGCCACTTCTCCCGATCATTCATCGCCTTCAAGGTTACATCGTGGGGTGTTGTCGCCAGGACTTGTTCAATATTGCTCTCAACATTCTTGTGTTGTTTCCGTCTAGTTTCTTCTCCAGCCGTTTAGTTAGCGTCCATGTAGTACATCCATATGGCAGTATCGACACAACCGCTGCCTGGAAGAAACTGCGTTTCATTTTATCGGTTAGGTCTGATTTCCATATGATCGAGAGCCTATCGATAGCCGTCCATGCCTTCGTCAGTCGTGTGTCGATGTCTTTTTCGGTTGATGAGGCGCTACTTCCTAGGTAGGTGAATTTGTCTACTAGTTTCAGAGAGGCTCCGTCTAGTGTGGCAATGTTGCCCGTTTGGTTGTAACAGATATATTCAGTTTTGTGTGCATTGACATGGAAGCCAATGCCAGCTGCGGCTCGTTCCAGACTATGCAGTAGTGTCTCTGCTTGATTAGGTGTATTCGCCAGTAACGCCAAGTCATCAGCGTAGTCGGCGTCCGTGATTGTTTTTGCCGGGTATCTTTTGCTTCTTCTCTTAGTCAGCTCGAAGCCATTTTCTCTGATGTTGTCGATCGACGTTCTAAGCACGAAGTCTAGACAGATGATAAAGAGGTACGGGGCTAGCATGTCTCCTTGTAGTACTCCTGCAACAATGTCGAAGTATTCTGTGTCTCCATCTGGTGAACGTACTTTCACTTTGGTGTTTCTGCAGAGAATCATTATTGCTGCTACGGTTTCTTTTGGCAGGCCGTATGCTAGTAGGATTTGCTCCATCTTCCCTCTGTGTATGGAATCGAAGGCCTTGGTAAAGTTGACAAATAGTAATGTCGCCTGAAGGTTTTTTGCCCGAACGCCTTCAAGGATTCTACGGATGGTCAGTATTTTGAGGTTGTGGATCTATTTCTCCGGAAGCCATTTTGGTTTTTCCTAAGGATGTTGTCTATTTTGGGTTCTATGCGGTTTCGTAGTAGGGCATTGTAGATTTTGGCTGCTATGGATGTAAGTGTTATCCCTCGGTAGTTCTTGGCTAGTCCGAGGTCGCCTTTTTTAGGGAAAGGAAGGATGCATCCCTTCATCCATCTTTCTATTCTATTTTGACTATAGACTACGTTGCATTGCCGGAGCAGTATATCGTCGAATTGTCTAGTCTTCCACACTTCTGGGTGGATCTCGTCTAGCCCTGCAGCTTTCCTATTTTTGATTCTTCTAAGAACTGAGTCGAGTTCTTCTTTAGTGAAAGGACCTAGTTTAATGTCTAATTGCTTACTGATAATTCTGGTGATCGGTTCATCCGTTATTTTCGGTGGGTTTCCTAGTAGATTTTTGAAATGCTGTTCCCACAGTTTTACTCTTTCTTGTTGGCTTGCAGCTTTCAATTTTGCTTTGGCTGTGCTCTTCCTTCTAATTACTTCGTTTATTGTTTGCCAGGCTATCCTGGATTGTCTATCTTCAACCGAGTCTCTAATCTTATCTATCTGAATTTGTATGTATTCTGCCTGTTCTTTTAGATATATTCCTGCTAATTGATATTGTGCCTTTTCTAGTTTTCGGGCATTTGTGTGTGTTGGGTTCTTCCGATAGCTTTTGGAGGCAGTTTTCACGAGTGCACGTTTTTCTCTGACCGCTAGTGTTTCCCAAGGGACTCTATATTTAGTTCTAGGTTTTGTTGGAATACACTTTGATGCCGCCTCAAGGTGTGCTTCTACAAAATTTTCATATTCGTCATTTGGGGTACCTTTTTCTGTCTTCTCTTGTTGTGCTTCGAATCTGTTTCTTAATTATAATGCATATTTGTCTCTAATATCTCTGTTGTTGAGTAGGGCCCAGTCATAGTGCTTGGTTGTCGTTTTTCGTGTGGCGTTTTTTCGTAGGCTTAGTCGTACTTTGGCCGTAACTATTTGATGATCGGAGGACACACCCTCGAAAGAGGAGTATGCCTCGCAATTTATCGCACTATTTTTCCATTTCCTGTTTATAAAGACGTAGTCTATCTGTGCTTTACTATTGTTTGCGTATGTGTAGGTCCATAATTTTCCCTCCCTTTTTTGAAAGTTTGTATTGAGGTATGTTAATCTATTTTCTATCATGAAATCAATTAGATGTTGTCCATTCCAGTTTGACGTGTTGTGTAGGCTGTATTTGTTGTTTTTGTTTTTCCCGATTTGTGCATTCATATCTCCGCCAATGACTAGCAGGTTGTGTTTCGGAATGCTACGCACTAGGGAGAATAGCTCCTCGTAGAAGGTGACTAGTTCGGTTTCGTCGCTAACATTGGTAGGGCTGTAGCAGGAGATGATTGTTGCTTTGGGGTTGCCATTAAACGTTGCGGCCATCATCCTAGGTTGTATTCTCTCAATGCTATTTAGTGTTTTTAACGCTCTTGTTCCTATAAGCATTCCCACCCCTCCTACCGATGCATTGACAGAGTTTTTCCATGTCGATACAGTCACCAGCATCCATCCATTGCCAGTTTCGTGATATTTGATATCTTCGGTGTGCGTGTATTGGTGTTCTTGTATGCAAATTACGTCTATCTTATGTTCTACGGCTGATACAGTTAGCTCTGATAGTTGACCTATGCTATTTAGGGTTCTGACGTTAAATGTCGCTCATTGAAATACTTGGAACCATTTAACTGTGTGTAAATAAATGAGTGATGTTTAATTGAATTATTTGTAATAAATAGCAATATTGAAATTTAGGCACACAGTTAAAGATTTAACTGTGTATCTAAATTGAATTACTGGTATGGTGTCTCAGTATACACGGGACCCATGTGACTGCTAATAACTCTACTAATAATATTTTGTTTTTCAGATTTGAAAATAGTATACTATAACAACTATTAATCCTTGATCACAATGCCTTAGACCAGAGAGTAAAAATATTTTGTGTCACTTCTTAGTTGGAGACAAAATCATTCAAAACTGTCTCAAAATCGATGCAACCCATTAATATGATAATGGTTTATTACTGAAACAAGAAACTTTTTTTTTAATTGTATGTGCTGGAAGCTGAGATAATAATTAAAAAAAAAACATTGATTTGATGTCTCTAGCTCAAAGGATGCCTTTTTACAGGACGTGTTCCAAATGACTGCTATTGCACTGGTCTCAATAATAAATCATTATCATATTAATGGGTTTTCATCTATTTTGAGGCACCCTGTATTATATATCAATGTTTGGAAACATCTAATTGTGTGCAAATCAATGAATAGTGTTAGATAGAATAATTTGTGTTAAATAGCACTACTTGTAACCACTTTCAGCAAACAAATTATTAATATTGAATAGAATTATTAGTGCTAGATAGCTATGATTGAAAACATTTAACTGTGTAGAAACAATAGCAACACTAATGTACTAACAAATTAGTTATGATTTATTTAAAAATTAGATTACCTACAAAGTATTCACCTACAAATCATATGTGTATCCATTTAACTGTGCGCAAACAAATAACTAATAGTAATAGTAAATTAATAGTAAATAGAATTATTCGTGTTAGATTACTTGAAACCATCTAAATGCGTGTAAAGAATGAGCTCGTTTAAAAATGTTACCAACAAAATGTGTTTACAAGTCATATATATCTAATGTATATGTATACAGAGGATTTGGCATTAAATAACCTACAATGGTTGATATGCCATAAAGCGAAACTAAACCAAACCAAATCATATTTGATATATATGTATAAAGAGGATTTGGCATTAAATGACTTACAATGGTTGATATGCCATAAAACCCAATCAAACCAAACTAAACCAAACCAGACTAAACCTAACCAAACTAAACCAAACCAAACTAAACCAAATTGAACCAAACCAAACCAAACTAAACCTAACCCAAACCAAACTAAACCTAACCCAAACCAAACTAAACCTAACCAAACTAAACTAAACCAAATCAAACTAAACCAAATAGAACCAAACCAAACCAAATTATACCAAACCAAATCAAACTAAACCTAACCTTTAGGGATAAAATAGCCAAAGACGAGTTGACATGCTGTTAAAATCAATCACGCAATCTAAATTATTCACATCGTAAATTAGTAAATTATACTTGGCTCCTCACGTGGAATAATAGTTTGCAAGCTAGATTAGCAGACCAATGTTAATGAGTTCGATTCTCACTGGGCACCCCATACTTCTGGGTTTGTGCCACACCTAAGCTAAGCTTAGTGAATAACTATTGTTTATTATGTTAACATTAATGACCAAGAGTTGACACTGACTGAAAAGGTAAATCCCCGAAGCGTAATGGCTAGCGTGCTGGATTGCGACATCGTAGCAAGTGAGTTCAAACTTATACTGCTGCTTTCACTTTCGGACTAATACTCTCAGTAAAAAAAAAAGCATGAACTCCTTTATTCTCACCTACCCCCAGCAATGGGTTAAATAATACCTACTTCTATTCTTCTATGAAAATGGCTTCGGCATTGAATTACTCATGAAGGTGGCTGATATGCTATTAGAACTTCTGGTCTAATTCAAGCTATGAACAGACATACGTGCCGGACTCACATTGCACTTGGTAAGTCTAAGTCCAGCAGGGTCACCTGGCTCACACTGTACCTAGTAAGCCTATGACCAACATAGTCCAGCAGGGCACGAGCCGAGACTTGTACCCTCTCCTTCCCTCCCTTAAACCCCCACTTTAAAAAAGACCTTGTGTCAAGTCCTGTCTGGTGGGAGGCAGAAACAGATATCTCTATTGAACAATGGAACCGAAACCAGAGAGAGAGAGAGGGGGGGAGAGAGAGAGAGAGGCAGAAACTTCTTATTTAAGTGGCTGAAGTGTCGGAACTTATCTGGCTTTTACATTTAAACCAAAGAAATTCTACAATTTTGTACTTAAAAGCAATTGTGAGTCTGACTTAATCTAAGTCTCAGCCTGTGGCAACGCAAAGTGTTACAAATGTTTGTTGTTGTTTTCTTTTGTTTTTTGTTTGTTTTTTTGGGGGGGTTGAAGGGGAGAGATTGTGGAAGGAGGGTAACGTGTGGGAGTAAAGTGATACTTGTTAACATTACTTTCCTCCGCAGACATTATAGTGTGTCGTAGTAATCAACTCAGGTAAGTAGCTGTGTAATAATGTACTGATATGCACACACGAATTAAATGTAATTGATTGTTGCTTCTTAAAGGAAAGAACAAATTGGGCATGAAACGAAGAAGAAATTTAATTGTGAAACTTTTACCAGTAATTAAAATGCATGTAAAGAAGGAATGAAACTAAATAAATGGATGTTTTATTGGGCTTAATCAATGTTTCTTTGTTTCTCTTGTGAATCAGTTCGTTGAGTTCAGTGAGTCTAGAATTACTTGAGAATGAAAACTTATTCATGTACAGCCTTTTCTTAAGTTCAGCATATCTGTATAACACGCGACCCTAACTTTGGACGACAAAATTCTGGGAAAATAAATTATCGTGACTGACTTTTTAAAATTTGTATGTATTTACCCAACTCCTCCGCCACGAGTAAGAATACGACATAAGGTCAATTTTTTAAGTGGGGTACAACTGGTCCAATGGGTATAGTGGGTAAAGTGTTTGCCAATGGCTCGCGAGACAAGGGGTTCAATCCCAGGTCGAGCCATACCAAAGACTAAAAAAATGGTACTCGATGCCTCCTTGCTAAACATTCAGCAATATAAAGTAGGGATTAAGGGTAAAGTGGAGCAATCCAGAGAAAGGAATAATGCCCTCTCCTACACCTCGCTGTAGTAGCGAATGAAAAGGGAGCCTTCGAGTCGTCCTCGACTACAGTCGCCAACTTTACTTTTTACTAGTTTAGAATCAGTTTTCCTTCTTCTAGAACGATTGCCGCATCAATGTTAAAGAGCCTAGTCTGCCCTGCTATTTACTCATAACTGGAAGGAAAAAAGATGGATTCATACTTTTCTCAAAGCCATTGGGACGAAAGTGAAACACAGCCGTGTTTTACAGCAGCAACTGGGGCCAAAAATCAAAGACACGAGTCTCGTACTGATGAAGATGTATACCTCTATTTGCGCCCGTGTTCAGCGTAAAAACAAGCGTACATTTCTCCAACTATACATTCTCCAACGTGAAAACTGAAACAAAACAAATGCACTCGTAAATGTTCCAAAAAAGGAAACACATCACGAAAGTGATGATTTAAATCGAATCAATTCAAGAGAATTCACGTGCTTACCTCTTTTTGCCTTGCTAGTGACCCACAAAGAAAAACGTCCGTCTCGCATGCCAATCAATTGGGAAAAGACCGAATTCGCGCCAGCCGCTGTTCAGGCCGGAAGTTCCTCCTGCACCTTCCACCCGGAAGTGACCGATGCGGGAGGCAAAGTTCAATCTAAAAAAACTATACCGGTTGAAACGCAAATTCCTACATTTACAGCCGTGTATAGGATTTTAATTCTGGTCACCGAGTAAGATTTCCTACGACGATCACGATCAGGCCACGCACCTGCAGATTTTTTTAAATGTAACATCTAAATTTAACCCGAATATAGAGTTTGTTGGTATGTATCTTACTTCCCACCAAGCCAAAATGCTGCGCATAGTGGGGAATCGAGACTTATACGCGGCAGGTGCAAAAAAAAATACTTAGCCTCGTCGGCATACCCTTAATGGGAGGCCTTAGACGCCCAGCAATTAGCTCAACACTGCAAAAGCAGGTAGAACCTATAGGTCTGCCCTCTGAGACCAAGTGTTCTAAAAAGATTTTAACCAATAGGCACGGATACTAGATAGCCAACCCGAAAGCAACAGGAAAAGATGTCATGTTTAGCATTTATTCAACGTTTTATCGGTCCGTACTGATTGAAAATAAGAATTTTTGTAGTTTACATAATGTCTTGAAGCACAAAATTTTGGGCAAATGAAGAGGAATATCTATGCATAAATACAACATGCTAGCGGCGAAAAGAAGATCACATTTGGAGAAACAAAATTATAAACATATTTCACATAATATTTCTTTATAATCAAGTAAAACCCATATATTTTGGTTAGGTTTGCTTGTTTGGTTTAATGGCATATCAACCCTTGATGATAATTTAATGCCAAGATTATATATACACACACCAACCTGACTCCACAAGCAGGATACGACACAAGGTCTATTTTTATGCGAAGTTTAACAAGTTTGACTTCAGAGTTTTCTTTCTTCTAGACCGGTTGCCGTACGAAGGTTAAAGAGCTCAGTCTGCCCTAGTTGGTGGGAGAATAATTGGATTCATACCATGCTCAAGGGTATTAGTCCGCACGTCTAGGATTCGAACTCAAGTTACCGTGTCCATTTCCTACGACGATAACCATTACACCACACATATATATATATTGCGAATAGTTTGTAGTTAACTTTTATTTTAAACGAGTTAGAGGCCATTTGTTTGCACACAGTGAAATGTTTTCAAGTATGCTATTTAACACTAATAATTCGATTCAATATTAATATTAATCCCTTGTAAAAGAGTAAACAGTTCTATTTGACCCATTAATGGGTTGGTTGGTTGGTTTTTATGGCATATCAACCTTTGTGGGTAAACTTTATAAGTCAATAAAACTGAAAAGAATATTCAATACTTTTACATTATAAGCCAATAAAACTGAAAAGAATATTCAATACTTTTACATTATAAGCCAATAAAACTGAAAAGAATATTCAATACTTTTACATTATTAGCCAATAAAACTGAAAAGAATATTCAATACTTTTACATTATAAGCCAATAAAACTGAAAAGAATATTCAATACTTTTACATTATAAGCCAATAAAACTGAAAAGAATATTCAATACTTTTACATTATTAGCCAATAAAACTGAAAAGAATATTCAGTACTTTTACATTATAAGCCAATAAAACTGAAAAGAATATTCAATACTTTTACATTATAAGCCAATAAAACTGAAAAGAATATTCAATACTTTTACATTATTAGCCAATAAAACTGAAAAGAATATTCAATACTTTTACATTATAAACCAATAAAACTGAAAAGAATATTCAATACTTTTACATTATTAGCCAATAAAACTGAAAAGAATATTCAATACTTTTACATTATTAGCCAATAAAACTGAAAAGAATATTCAATACTTTTACATTATAAGCCAATAAAACTGAAAAGAATATTCAATACTTTTACATTATAAGCAAGTCAGAAATAACTCATATTATCCAGAACAATTTATCTTACATAGTTTTATTTGTAAGTTGCTTATGATAGTTTATTAGTTCTAGTTAATTAATTCGGTAAAATGTCATGTATTATAGAATTGCAACAAGGAAGTTTTATATAGAATTTATGTGTTGTTGGTTATAAAAGTTTTGCATAATTGTTTTTAGTGCAATGCAAATATTTGTGTATAATATACAGGTTTTCCTTGAGTTTTGAACCTAACAGGGGCGAGTATTTTATATGAGAAATGAAAATTACCTTTTTTGCCTGACTTGACGTATCGCCATATTCGGGACGACATAATCGAAAGTGAACTATATCTACGCAGCTTTAGAAAAATAGCTAATCGCCACTGAAATCTCTTTTTGTTTATAATTTTGTTTCTCCTAATGTGAGATTATTTTCCCTGTAAGCTTGTTGCATTTCTGGGTGAACATGTCCGCTTATTTATTCTAAATATTGTGAAAAGTTTCTTTTCAAAACTTAATATAAATTTATGAGGAGAAGAAGAATGATTGCAGGTATTATTTTGGTTGGGTTTTATTTAGTTTATAGGATTTACACTCCTATATTTTAAAATGGCCGTGATACCACTTGTTCCCGAAACAAAGATTGTGGACGTCGGTAAACTAATCAGTCTCGAGAACCTATTGGTCAGGAAAATATCGTGATTTGTGCTCACAACTACGTCCGCAACTCTGATTTTGTCCCACGCATTTGGAGCCGACCGCATGACAAGGATTGCCTATATATACTCTCGTCTTCTAAGAACTCATTCTCTTTCACATTTTCACTTACAGAGACAACACACACACACACACTCTCTCTCTCTCTCTCTCTCTCTCTCTCTCTCTCTCTCTCTCTCTCACACACACACACACACACACACACATTTTGACTTTCAGCAGTCAACCTCACGAAAATGTATACATTCTGCAACCTTTTTCTTTCCTTTTCTGCCTTTTCGGTCGGACTTCTTCCAGCCTCGAACACAGCCTCAGAAATTCCGTCAACTACGTCTACAACTTTGATTTTGTCCCACGCATTTGGAACCAACTGCATGACAAGGATTGCCTATATACACAGAGGAATATTCAACAGACTCGTTTTTGTTGCATACATACACGCACACACAGACGAATATTCAACAGACTATATTAGAATATTTGTAATGTTTCCTTTTCCATGTATTTCTCGATATATAAATTTAATTTTGTTTGTACTGCTTTGTTTTGAATGTTCTTTTGTACGCGTCGTTTCACATCGTTTTACTTCATTTGCATTTTCAATAATGAGCTAACATAAATTGTGGGGGAACAAACTATCAACCAAACTTACCACTACGAAATGTGGGACAAGAAATATTCACCAAACAACAGTAGACTCACAAAATGGGGAACCAAAGATATCCACCAAACAACTGTAGACCCACAAAATGGGGGACCAAAGATATTAACCAAACAACAGTAGACCCACTAAATGGGGGACCAAAAATATTCACCAAACAACTGTAGACCCACAAAATGGGGGACCAAAGATATTCACCAAACAACAGTAGACCCACTAAATGGGGGACCAAAGATATTCATCAAACAACGGTAAACCCACAAAATGGGGGACCAAAGATATCCACCAAACAACAGTAGACCCACTAAATGGGGGACCAAAAATATTCACCAAACAACGGTAGACCCACAAAATGGGGGACCAAAGATATTCACCAAACAACAGGAGACCCACTAAATGGGGGAACAAAGATATCCACCAAACAACAGTAGACCCACTAAATGGGGGACCAAAAATATTCACCAAACAACGGTAAACCCACAAAATGGGGGACCAAAAATATTCACCAAACAACAGTACCCCCACAAATTTGTTCCGGAGGTTGTTGTCGTGGTTGGTTGTGGAATTTGGGTTTAAGTATCTGACTCCATTTGTTTTTCTTCTTACTCCATCTAACTTGGCTTCTTTGTCTGTGGAAGGTTGCAAAAAAATTACGGAAAGAAGGAAGGAAGGAAACGAAGATACCTTTCAACTCAAACTTTATTTTTGGATTTTAGGACCCTTCAATGGGCGGGGAAATTCTTCCTGAAACCAATGGAAATGGTCGCGTCTCCAAGACCAGTTGTTAAAATATGCGAAGAGTCATTTTCGGCGGTTTTATGATGTTGAGGTTTGTGGTAATGTCCGATACATGTCTTCAATAGAGGCAGCTGCTAAAATGAAATGCAACCTTTCGCCAAGTCCGAAACTTGGGTGAACACGTGCGCTATCTGTTAGAAGCTGAATGAAAAAGAGTCTTTTCAGTCCTACGGTGAAGGAGAAACTGAAGGAGAAACTTGGGCGAACACGTGCGCTATCTGTTAGAAGCTGAATGAAAAAGAGTCTTTTCAGTCCTACGGTGAAGGAGAAACTGAAGGAGAAACTTGGGCGAACACGTGCGCTATCTGTTAGAAGCTGAATGAAAAAGAGTCTTTTCAGTCCTACAGTGAAGGAGAAACTGAGAACAAGTTTCTCTCTTGGCGCCAGTAAGTCTGTCTTTCAAGCAGGTGCGGCTCCTACTTCCGCGAGAGGTTTCGTTACGGGCATATAATACATGAGTGTGTATCATGCACGAATAGTAGAGTATAAGGGAACGAATGAAAGGAGAAATTAAAAAATAGAGTGCAAGCAACACGGTCTCGATAACACGAATAAAAGTTTAAAACATTAGCAAAACGAAAATTGACGATACGAAATTGACGAGAGAGTAAAAAGAAATAGAGTGTTGAATTAGATTTTTAAAAAGTTTTTTTGTGCTGATGGAATACAATAAACAATTACCTCTCTTAGATATTTTGCATGTCCAAGACGGATCGAGGAGGAGGTCACATGACAATCTAAAGAATAATCAGTTGATAAATTAATATCAGAAAATGCACAATAAATCTCGAATTCAATCAATTAATCTCAAATTTGATCACTTAATCTCAAAAATAGCACAGTTAATCGCAAATTTAATCGATTAATCTCAAATTTAATCAGTTAAACTCAAAATAGCAAAATTGATCTCAAATTTAATCAGTTAAACTCAAAATAGCAAAATTGATCTCAAATTTAATCAGTTAATCTAAAAAAAACTGTCAGTTAATCTCAAATTTTTCGATGATGAGAAAAAAGCAATAAAAGCGTAAAAATGCATGAAATTGTTGCTTGGTGGTATTTTCTAAGTTTGGTATAAGGCCATAAATATGAGCGATCCCGTAAAACACAACTCACTAACAACAAACCGTTAGCCTCGCTCGCTAACAGTTATAAATTAATAAAGTTTTTTTTTTAAAAGATCAAACAAATAATTAAACGCGAAAATAAAAGATCCCACAATTCCATTTCCGTCGAAAAAGAACAACCTCTTCGGGCCTTGCCGACTCACTCAATGAATGTGCGTTTTGTAGACTGCCAAAATTAATAGTTCATACTTTACAACTTTTCAGATAATAAATCATCGGTTTACAAAAAGAGAAAAAAGAATATTCCATCAAAGATAACCATAAATGGATTCGAGATGCCCTGTTACTATTTTGTAGCGACAACTTTCTATTTTTAGTTTTACTGATATGAAATCAGAAATATTGGGAGCACCCTGACTTCACATCGGGGAATTTTCTTTTATAGTTTTTCTCTTCACATTGCAGACTGCTATCCACTCTGTCGGCTGAGGCGATAGAATACGCTAATATACCTCTCCAGAGAGGTAAAAAAAAACAACAAAAAAAAAAAAAAACGCCGACAATGAGGGTTCTTGTCGGCGTGATTAGTGACGTGTAATTCTTCAGGATGGGATCCTGCTGTCTGAACAGTTCTTGATCCAGCTGTTGAAGTGGTCAAGTAACCTATAACACTCCACTTCGACCCTTACTATTTCCTACTGTAGGAAATAGAGTTCAAGCAAACTACTTGATAACCAATTTCTGAGAAGTGAATAAACTGGAATTACGAAATTCGTTTGTATGGAGGATGGATATTGTCTGCTTGGACACGGAAGTGAAATTACTATTTTGCTGCATACCGGAATCAGTCCTGCTGCATTTAAGAACTGAGTCATCACCCACCTTCAATCAATCACGAGTATAATTCAACAATTATTCTATGGACAGTGATTGCAGCGAGTTAAAGGGTGGGAGTCCCCGTAGCACAGTTGCTAACGTGCTGGACTGCAACGAGGTTGTAAAGTTTGGTTTGATTGGGTTTGATGTCATATCAACCATTGTTGGTTACTTAATGCCAAATCCTGTTTATACATATCTATTAGATATATATGAGTTTTAAAGGTTTTTTTTATAACATTTTTAAACGAACCTGAGCTCTATTTTTTTGCACACAGTTAAATGGTTTCAAATATTGTTCTGTAAAACAAATAATTCTATTTACTATTTATTATTTGTTTGATAATAGTGAAGTGGTTACAAGTATTGCTATTTAATACTAATTATTCGATTCAACATTACTCATTCGTTTGCACACAGTTAAATATTTTCAAGTATTGCTATGTATCACTAATAATTCAATTAAATATCAGTCAGTTGTTTACACACAGTAAAATGATAAAACAGTTCTATTTTAAACAAATCAATTTAGCATTAGTCATTTTTTGCACTCAGTTAAATATTTTCAAGTATTGCTATGTATCGCAAACAATTCAATTAAATATCAGTCATTTTTTTACACACAGTTAAATGATAAAACAGTTCTATTTTAAACAAATCAATTTAGCATTAGTCATTTTTTGCACTCAGTTAAATATTTTCAAGTATTGCTATGTATCACTAATAATTCAATTAAATATCAGTCTTTTGTTTACACACAGTTAAATCATAAAACAGTTCTATTTTAAACAAATCAATTTAGCATTAGTCATTTTTTGCACTCAGATATTTTCAAGTATTGCTATGTATCGCAAACAATTCAATTAAATATCAGTCATTTTTTTACACACGGTTAAATGATAAAACAGTTCTATTTTAAACAAATCAATTTAGCATTAGTCATTTTTTGCATTCAGTTAAATATTTTCAAGTATTGCTATGTATCACTAATAATTCAATTAAATATCAGTCAGTTGTTTACACACAGTTAAATCATAAAACAGTTCTATTTTAAACAAATCAATTTAGCATTAGTCATTTTTTGCACTCAGTTAAATATTTTCAAGTATTGCTATGCATCGCAAACAATTCAATTAAATATCAGTCATTTTTTTACACACAGTTAAATGATAAAACAGTTCTATTTTAAACAATTCAATATCGCATCAGTCATTTGTTTGCAATCAGTTTGAATGTCAAATAGTTCTATTCGACCCATAGATAGGACCCTATTAAGTGCTACCACTCCGGGGGGTCAGAGTGACAATGAAAGAGTACTCTTTATTCCCCAAAGTTCAGCGTTACTGAAGCCTCACTATCAGATTGTTTAATGTCATATCCAGGACACTCGTTGGATAAGTTTTACCCCTCTGCAGAGATGCATTTGGCGTATTCTACAGCCGCAGAGTGGTTATAAGTAAGTTTAAACTCTAGTCATATAATGACGTTCTCTTTAGGAAAGGTATGAACTACCATATCCCCTTTCACAGTTATAGATTATATAGTTGCAATACTGTCCTTCTTCAAGGATGGATTTGGCATTAAGTTACCATCAAAATTTGATACACCATTAAACAAAAAAAAACTGAACTTGAATAATAGCTGGAGAATAACTAAACAAACAAGTGTAGGTTATGTGATGATTGAGACAAAACGATTTATTACATCGTAAGGGAATGTAACAAGCTAGCGCAAAAAGAGTACATGACTAGAAATGACTGGGTGGGAAAGGTGATCCACTGGGAATTGTGCAAGAAATCGAAATTTGACCATACTGCAAGATGGTATTTGCACATACCAGCATCCGTCCTGGAGAATGAGATGCATAAAACTTTCTGGGATTTTGAGATACAAACAGATCACCTACTCCCGTCAGGAAGACCAGGCCTAATAATAATTAACAAACAAAAAAAGAGAACCTACTGAATAGTGGACTTTGACGTCTCGGCCGACCACAAAGTAAAAATCAAAGAAAACGGAAAAAAATGACAAATATTTAGATCTTGCCAGGGAACTAAAAAAGCTATGGAACATGAAGATGGTGGTGATATCTATTGTAATTGGTGCACTTGGAACATTCCCAAAGGCTTGGTAAGAGGGGTGGAGGAGTTGGAATTCGGAGGACAAGCAGAGATCATCCAAACTACAGCATTATTAAGGTCAGCCAGAATACTTCGAAGAGTCCTGGAGACCTGAGAAGACTTGCTGTCACACACACTCCAGTGAAAGACAGCTAACGCAGGTGTTAAAAACTCGCAAGGAGTAATATAATAATAATAATAATAATAATAATAATAATAATTTGACCATACAAACAAATGGTATATGCACAACCCAGCGCCTGTCCTAGAAAATGACATATATAAACTCCTATGGGACTTTGACATACACACGGATCACCTAATCTCGGCCAGAAGACCAGACTTAATAACAATCAACAAAAAAAAAGAGAACTTGCAAAATTGTCGACTTTGCTGTCTCGGCTGACCACAGAATAAAATTGAAAGAATTTGAAAAGAAGGATAAGTACCTCGACCTTGCTAGGGAATTGAAAAAACTCTGGAACAGGCAGGTGACAATTATACCAATTGTAATTGGTGCGTTTGGAACAGTAACTAAAGGATTACTAAAGGGACTGGAGGACTTGGACGTTGGTGGACGGGTGGAGACCATCCAAACGACAGCATTATTGGGAACGGCCAGAATACTGAAAGAGTCCTGGAGACTTGAGAAGGGTTGCTGTCACTCAGACTCCAGTGAAAACCCATTGGCTAACGCTGATGTGAAAAGCTCTAATGAGCGAATAATAATAATAATAATAATAATAATAATAAACTAAAATCGATTATTACCAACATAATAGCAAGTGTAGATAACTTGATGACAAAGACGAAACGATTAATCACATAGTAAGCTAGTGTAGCTGACTAGCGCTAAAGAAGTACATGACTAGACATGACTGAGTGGGAAAGGTGATCCACTGGGAATTGGGCAAGAGTTTGAAATTTAACCATGCTGACAGATTGAAAATGCACAAAACAGAATCCGTCCAAGAGAATGAGACGCATAAAACCTTCTGGGATTTTAAGATACAAATGGATTACCTGATCTCTGACCAGGAGACCAGACCTAGAGATAATTAACAAAAAAAAACAGAAAACCCGCCATCTCGTGGATTTTGCTGCGTGCCACAGAGTGAAAAACAAAGAAAAAGAAAAAAAGGGACGAGTACTTACAACTTGCCAGAGAACTGAGAAAAACATGATGGTGGAAGATACCTATTGTGATTGGCGCGGTTGGAATGGTTCCCAAAGGCTTGGAAAGAGGGCTGGAAGAATTAGAAACCGGAGGAGGAATAGAGACCATTTAAACTACAGTATTGTTAAGATCGGCCAGAATACTGAGAAGAGTCCGGGAGACCTGAGAAAACTTGCTGTCACTCAGACCCCAGCGAAAGATCATTAGCTAACGCTGATGTGAAAAATACGTAAAGAGTAAGATATTAATTTGAACACCTAATCCTAGAAAAATAAACAGATATTCATTGTTTTCATCCCACTTTAAACGTTTCCACATTTTCCTATTGCCCTGTCGACTGGGGTTGTAGAATATACCGACTGCTTCTCTGCAGCAGTGTAAGACCCCTCCAATGAGTGTCCTGGATATGACAGTAAACAATCTGATGGTGAGGTTCCAGTAATGCTGAGGCTTTGGGGAATGCAGAGTACCACTTCAGTGCCATTGCTCCCAGGTCCACTTCTTAATTTTTCATGATGTAAAAGTATAGAAAATAGCCATTATTTCCTTCAAAGTTTACTTTTGTGCCCTGGATAACGCTATGAAATACAAATTTCATTCCTGGATAGTATGTGTTATTTCTTAATCGTAAAAATATAGAAAATGGCCAATTTTCCCTTCAATCTTTGCTTTTGTCGCTGGGATAATGAAATTTAGAAATTAACCAAATTCCTATATAAAAACTGGCAAATTTACACATTTTTATTTACTAAAAGGTCTGAAGAAAACAACATATGAATTAAAATTTGCACGTACTTATATAAAAATTTACAAAAATGTTTTGTAGGTTCAAGACGATCCTCTATCAGCTACTCAGCTCTAAATCTACTTGTTCTGTAAAATGGATAAAATTTGAAAATTTGATTACTTAAGTGACAAAAGCAAAATTTGAAGAGAAAAATAGATCTTTTTCCATTTACAGATTATTGGGAAATAATACTTTCTGCTCAGGAATAAGAAAAAGTAAACATATTTAGTTCTCACGTATAATACGCTCTTCAAACTATTAGGCTTAAAACTCTGGAAAAAATACGGTACATTTCTGAAAATTACCGTAATTATTTTTGTATAAGACGCACTGTTTTTCAAGATTTTTCAGCCCAAAAGTTAGGGCTGCGTATTATACGCGAGAACCCTATAACATTGTTCGGCCTTATGCCACTCTATTTTCGGGAAGGGATGACTTAAATTAATCTATATTTATTGTCCAAACTAATCTCAGTCAAGTTTTCTGACCCTCCTTAATTTAATGAATGTCCTAGATATGACACAATCTGATGGTGAGACTCCAGCCTTGAAGCTCTGGGGAAGGTGGAGCACCCCTTCATTGACAATACTCTTAAGAGGCCAACTTTGATCCAGAGTGGTAGTACCTGTTAGGCTCCCATCAATGAATTGCCCTGTCGGCTAGGGCTGTAGAATAAATACACCGACTGTACCTCTGCACTGGGGTAAGACCCCCCCCCCAACAAAGAGTGTCCTGGATATGACACTAAACAATCTGGTGGTGAGGTTCCAGTGATGTTGGGGCTTCGGGGAATGCAGAGCACCCCTTCATTGCAATTGCTCCCAGGTCCACCCAGGCCTAGAATGGTTGCACCTGATAGGGCCCTATCTATGGGTTAAGTAGAACTAAACTGCATACTTATGCTAAACTGAATTGTTTGAATTAAAACTGTTTGACTAAAGTGAATAGCTTGAAATAGAAATGTTTTTGACAATTAAACTGTGTACTCATACTAAACTGAATTGTTTGAAATAGAACTGATTATTTGTTTAAAAATGAATTTAGCATTAAATAACTTACAAAGGTTGATATGCCATGAAACCCAAACGACCAACCAACCATTTTCCTATTCTTAATTGAACTACCCTTTTTTCTCACACACATACCTGTCGATATCATATATACATTTGTACCATAGCCATATACATAAATATACGAAATGTACATGTGATGTTCATATATATATATAACACACATCACATAGAACATAAGATCTCGAAATTCGAAAAACACGTAACGATTTCTCAGTTCAGGTACGAAACTTATTATTACCTTTGAGTTTAAAGGTTCTTCGACATAAGGAGGGAGATACACATTCTTTCCATTCTTGCTTTTTCATCTGCCCCCCCCATCTCGTACGACACCTGCCCAAGGCCTCCACGAGCAAGCGAAAGTCAACCGTCTCGTTCGGTGTCTAGTCTCAACTCTACTAACTTTTTCAAAATCTCCCAAAATCCTCCGCGCGCTTCCGGTGCGTGATGTCACCCGCACTCTGTAATCCCGTTTCCCATCTGGGCTATTGTGACATCTCTGAGTGACACTTCCGCTCCGCGCGCGCGCGTGAACACCTGTGTTAATGTTGCACCTTAGTAACCCATGGACTGAGCCGAAAGTTTCTTAGCCTAACTAAAACCAAAGGCATAAAACGAAATCCCTCGGCCATTATATTACACATTGAGAGGGGTATCAAGTGATTTACCGGCTTCCTGTCACCCTTCCCTATCAACAGGCCTGATAGCTTCATATTTTTTAGGGGTCTGTGCTAAATCTAAGGTCTGCTTAATCTTTAAAGGCACTTTGTTGAATTGTATTAGTGAACAAACAGTAGGGATTACACTTTTTGCCTACCTACGAATTTTACTATTTGGCGCAAGACAACACAAAATGACATAACTTTCCGAGTCTGCCAAATAGTAATGTCTCCCACCAGAGAAGGCTTGACACAAGGTCAAAAGCCCGAAGGCTGATTAAAGTGGGGATAAAGGGGAGGGAAGGTCGGGAACGAGCCGAGGCTCGAACCCTGCTGGTCTGTGCTGCTCATTGATCCACTAAGTGCAATGAGGGTTTAATGAAGCAAGCAGTTTCACGAACCCAAATTTGGATCCTGACACGGATGCCGGGTTATAGCTTGAACCAGACAGCAAGATCAAATGCTATACATAGAGGACAAAGGGTTCAGTGTTGCAGCTCGCCCACCCGGAGGTAGCCCAGCCGAAATTGGTAGCCTTACGACCTCAAGCCTCCTGAGAACTTCGTAATGAGAGAGCGCCAAAATCAAATTCTTTTTTCGATCTCGACAATGTCTTGAAACAAACACTCCTGTCCCCTTATGTTGTGTAAAGACTTACGTCAAACCGTGATACCGTGCGTGGTACAACACGAGTTTTGGTGAGGAGAGAACACCTCGGTCGGGAAACGCACATTTTGTCACGCTGTTTTATATGCTACTTTAGTCACGCCACTTCGCAGCCATTAGAAGGCAAGGGATGTAATCCCTATAGATGTAATCCTTATTTATGTTGTAGGGATTAAATGAGAAATAAAAAGCACTAACGATAAAAAAGAAAAAAAGAACAAAGATGCCATTAACAAAATCGCCAAGGAGATGCAAGAATTAGATATATAACCATCTTTTCAAGAGGACAGTGACATACAACTCAAAAATCATTCATACCAAAAGATTTGCTATCTTCACCCACATAAATAAAAAAGAACAAATTTGACAAAAAAATCGCTCGGAAGATGCAAAAGTTAGATATATAACTCTCTTTTAGAAGGACAGTTACATACAACTCAAAAAGTCTTCATGCCTAAAAACAGTGACACACGTATGGCTGCGAACAGACAGAATTGGAAAACCATGGAAAGCTCCATATAAAGTCATATTTAATTAATATATATATATATATATATTGTCGTTTATTTTTTTATTAAAAAATTCCCTTAGCCAACGTGGTCCGCTTGGTGGCCGAGAGGTCTGAAACTTAGTCTAACGTAAAGTTGGACGGGTTTCGATCCCGACTTCGAGCGTCCTGCGTGTCTAGCCACACTGAAGAGTTCTGATAGAACGAAACAGTATGTGGATGACAATATATATATATATATATATAATAACACACAAACACCCACATATATGAGACAGATTTACCCTCTAATGCATCCTTTCTATAGCTCCGCGACTACGTAAGGGGCGTATTGTGGGCACTAAATAAGAAATAATTTTAAAAAAGCAATAGCATAAGATAAAAATAAAAGTGTAATGGTGTAATGGTTATCGTCGTAGGGAATGGACACGGCGATACGAGTTCAAATCCTGGACGAGACTGATTGTATTTCACATAGCACTAATACCCTTGGGAAAGGTATGAATCCAATTATTCTCCCTCCAGCTATGGGTAAATAGTAGGGCAGACTAGGTTCTTCAGCCTTGGTGGGACAACTAGTCTAGGAGAAGGAAAACTCTGAATTCAGACCTGTTAAACTCCGCTTAAAAATTGACCTTGTGTCATATCCTGCCTGAGTGGAGGGGTCGGGTAAATATGGTAATGAACACGAAATAAGATATGTAGGAAAATAGCAGTCTCCTAGCGGGGGTGCTTTCACTAGAGGCGCAGAAGAAACCCATTTGAGAATCCTTTACCCTCTCGATGAGTTGGAGAACATGTAATTGCAGCGCCAGCTGAACATAACGACTAACCACAGACACACATGGCGGACCCTCAAATTCACAATTTTGCAAAATAACCCTCAAACTCCTTATACCGACGATTCAAATTTTGCCAAAATGATTCCTGAGATTCCTCAAACGCCTCGACCGGAAAGTACGGTTATTTCTACTGGATCAGGAAAACAATGCACACCGTAAAATAGTCATAAACTCTGAAAATAAAAATTGAGTTTAAAAGTATCCCTGTCTTTTTCTTTTCTGTCCTTAATTCCTTTGCAGTTTCAACAAAAAAAGAGAAGATAAAAAGTGAATGGGGATAAGAAGAACTCAGTTACCAACGTCATAATTTCCCAACAACAACATACATAAAAAAAAATCTTTCTTCACCCCCATAATGTATAGATAGATAGAGAGAGATAGATAGATAGCGAGAGAGAGAGAGAGAGAGAGAGAGAGAGAGAGAGAGAAAGAAACAAATAAACAAAAATGATAGAACAAATAAGAATATTTTTTGTTGATATTTTTTTTATTTTTTGTTCGCAACTAGTTTCGACCTTTGGTCTTTGGGAAAAAGTTTTTGTGAAGAAAATGTTATTTATTTAATTTTTTTTATTTGATTGATTCATTTTTATTCATTTATTTATTTATTTTATTTTATTTTATTTTTGCTTGGAAAATAAAAAAATAAAATAAAATAAAATAAAATAAATAAATGAATAAAAATGAATCAATCAAATAAAAATATATATATATATATATATGTGTGTGTGTGTGTGTATGTATGTATGTATGTATAAACCAACAATCGGTCAGATTAAGATAATAAATTTATTTCCATCCTGTTAAAAGTATTGATATAAATCAACAGGATTTCTTTAATTTTTTTAGAACATTGGTTTATATTAATGCGTTTTAACAGGACGGAAATAAATTTATTATCTTAAAGCAACTGATTGTTGTTTTGTTTTTATTTTGTTTTTGTTTTTTTGTTTTTTTCGTTTTTTTTTTTAGAAAAAAAATATTTGCTCAGTAGATTTTATCTATATTGATCTCTTTACCAGGATTATTTAAATTTGATATTCTATTTTTGAATATTCTATTTGTCCTGATTGGGATTTGTAGAGAAGGGGAAAATTTCGTATTTTGGTTTGGCCCGCAAATTTAATTTGACACTTAATTTCACCCAATCAGGATGACTTATCCTATTCAGCCCGGACCTTCATTTCCGCCCACCAAATCTTGTAAGCTGCCAAATACAGTCTCTTTGGCTGGAGAACGTCGACCAGTGCAGACGTCACACTGGCCGTTCTTCAATAGCGATGCTTTTTAGCGGGGCAATGCCGCCCAGTGCAGATATCTTACTGCGGCTCTAGCAGCAGCAGCAACATGGACACACACGAGGGAACCCATCTAATTCATGGATTCCTCGCGGGGAATCCCAGTTGAATATAAATTAGATGCATTCAACATGCCTCGCACAGGCACAACTTTATGTCACCCAAAAATTGGCTATGACGATCTGAGCGTAATCCCGCTCTCGACACGCTTGCTCTCAATTCACCTCTGGTCCACCTTAATGGAGACCAACGTACGCCTCTCCCCAAATACTAGACACACAAAAACCATGGTGTCTCCAAAACACAATCCCTCACACGTCCGACGACACACGCTGCCATCGCAACCGTCTCAACTTCTCATAACTTAATTTCGTCTCAATACTCACAACCCTTCACGAGTCTTGCAGCACCAAAAGCAAACCCAATATTCCATGCTGCAAATAAAAACCTTATTCCTAAAATACATTTCTACCTTCGCCATCTTACTTCTTCTTCTTCATCCTCCTCCTTTTATTTCATAACAACTATTAGAGAGGGATCTTACAAACTCAGCGAGGAAACAACACAACGTAAACACACATACGTTACACCCATCTTCCTTGCTAACAACAAACTTTCCCTCGCTAAACACAAACCAACTTCTCCAGCTAAAATCATTGAACAAAAACCACGGCTAAAAATTATTCCCAACTCCGAATTTACAAGATGAAATAATATCTTATATATTAAAAGTTGACAGCAGTAGTCGAGAGCGACCCGAAGGTTCTCTTTTCTATGGCTTCTACACTGAGGTGTAGGCGAGGGATTGGTCCACTTTTCTCTTGATACGTACCTAATAGTGCTGAGTGTTAAGCAATGCCGCATCAAGTACTATTTTTTAAGTCATAGGTATGACTTGACTTCGGACTGAACCCCGGTCTCCCAGGCCATTGGCGAACACTCTACCCACTAGTCCAATGGGCTGGTTCGCCAATGGCCCGGGAGACCGGTGTTCAATCATATATATATATATATAAACAAGAAAATTAGAAATTGTATTCAATAATAAATTCATTTCGCTTATTCTAGCTCATCAGATGGATTATATATATATATATATATATATATATATATATATATATATATATATATATTTATATATATATCGCCTGGCGTTTTGTAATGGTTTGCAGTCTAGACTAACTGATATTAATCGTGAGTTCAAGTTTTGTTGGTTATCCCATACGATCGGCCTTGTGCCACAACTAAGCAAAACTTAGTAAATTATATATATATATATATATATATATATATATATGTGTGTGTGTGTGTGTGTGTGTGTGAGCAAATGATGTGTTTACCTCATGAAAGCCTATTTCGAAGAACATATTGCAAGCCGGAAGGTATTTTACTAAAATGACTTGTTATGTTTTTTTGTTTTTATAAGGAAATCCTTTCCATGAGTCAACGGAGATGTCTACAATGACTCACAAAGAAGTCTGGGATTTGATTGGTTCAAAATAATTTACAAAAAAAAAAAAAAAAAAACGCTGCTAACTCGAGATTCAAAATATGATATTGCTACGTATAAACAATTGTTCTCAGCAAAAAAGAGTTATAATATATGAAAAGGAACTGTAAGCAGATGAGAGAGAGAGGGGGTAGTGTGTGTGTGTGTGTGTGTGTGTGTGTGTGTGTGTGTGTGTGTGTGTGTGTGTGTGTGTGTGTCATACCCACAATAATGCACACTGCAGAAAAAGAAAAAACACCATCGATTGAAAGAAAGTGTTAAAATGATTCATAATAGCCGAGCCAAAAGGACTTAATAAATATATTCAATGGGCGAAAGAAACGACTAACGAAAGCCGAAGTTTCTTTTTTCTCTTTCATCTTATAAAAAGGGGGGGGGAAAGAGAAAATATTGCATTAACATCATCAAAGATGTTTGAAAGGAAACATCATTCAAATCTATTTTCAGTAAATTTGACAAAAAGAAATTTGAATTTTTAAAAAAAAAAAGCTTTCTTTGTCATCGTTTCTTTCTTTCTTCTTGTCTTTCTTTTTCTTTCTGAATTATGGTTTCTTTTCATTTTTCGTTTTATTTCTTTCTTTAATTATTGTTTTCTTTAATAAGATTTTCCTTTCTTTCTTTCTTTCTTTCTTTCTTTCTTTAATATCGCTTTCTTTCTTTCTTAAATATCGCTTACTAACATTTCTTTATATTTGTTTCTTTCTTTTGTTTTCTTTACCTTAATTATTGTTTCCATAAATTTCTTTTTATTTCTTTCTTTCTTTTTTCTATCAACCTTGATTTTCATTTCTTTCAATTTTCGTTTTCTTTCTTTCTTAACTGCTATTTTCTTTAATTTTCTTTTCCTTTATTTCTTTTTTCATTTTTCTTTCTTTCTTATCTATTGCTTCTTTCTTTCTTTCTTTCTTTCTTAATTATCGTATCCTTTAATTCTTTCTTTCTTATCGTTTCTTTAATTTTCTTTCTTTGTTTTTTTTTTTTTCTTTCTTAATTATGGTTTCTTTTTATTTTTGCTTTCTTTCTTTCTTTCTTTCTTTCTTTCTTAATTGTTGTTGCTTTTAATATTTTTCCTTTCTTTCTCTCTTTCTTTCTTTCATTCTTAAATATCACTTCTTTTCGTTTCTTTCTTTCTTAATTATCACTCACTTTCATTTTCTATTTCTTTCTTTCTTTCTTTCTTTCTTAATTATCTTACCCTATTATTTACTTTTCTTCCTTTCTTTTATTAGTCGTTTCTTTCTTTCTTAATGATAGCTCCTTTTATTTTCTTTCTTTCTTTCTTAATTATTTTAACCTTTAATTTATTTTTCTTTCTTTTTTTTTCTTTCTTAATTGTTGTTCCCTTTACTTTATTTTCTTTCTTTTTTTCTTTTCCCTTTTCCTTCCTTTCTTTCTTTCTCTAGTTCCTTCTTTCTTTCTTTCTTTCTTCATTATCGTTTTTTTTTTCAATTATTGCTTATTCTTTCTTGCTGTCTTTTTTTCTTTCCCTCTAAATTATCGTCTCCTTTAATTTTCTTCTTTCTTTCTTTCTTTATTTATTCCTTGATTATCGTTTCGTTTAATTTCTTTCTTTCTTTCTTTCTTTCTTTCTTTCTTTCTTTCTTGATTATCTTTTTCTTGAATTTTCCCTTTCTTTCTTTCTTTCTCTCTTTCTTTCTTTCTAAATTATCGTTTTCTTTCATTTTCTTTACTTCTTTTTTCTTTCTTTCTTAATTACTGCTTCTGTTATTAATTTTTTCTTTTTATATCTTTCTTTTCTCTTAATTATTGTTTCCGTTAGTTTGGTTTATCTTTCTTTCTTTCTTTTTTCTTTCTTTCTTTCTTTCTTTCTTTCTGTCACATCCTTTCGTTTTCTTTCTTTCTTTCTTTCTTTATTTCTTTCTTTCTAATTATCGTTTTGTTTTAGTTTTTGCTTTTTCTTTTTTATCATTCTTTCTTTCTATCTCTTTCTCCCTTAATTATCGTTTCCTTTCATTTGCTTTCTTTCTTTTATTTTTTTTTCACTGAACACTCTTCTCTTTTTAATTACACTTTTCTTTTCATTGTATATTTATCTTGTTCTTGTTCATAAGTATTTTTAACTTTCTCAATGAATTTCAAACTTATAAAAATTTTCAACAAACGAGAATCATCAATCAACGCCCTGCCCTCCAAATTAATTATTGACATTAAAGTTTATCCGAAATAAATACTTCTCTTTCTCTCTCTCTCTCTCTCTCTCTCTCTATATATATATATATATATATATATATATATATATATATATATATATATATAACACTCCATTAATTACATCAATACTGGATTTCTCTAAAAAGCGATGAGTAAAAAATGTAATTATTCAAGTCTGGTCGTTAAAAGAATCTAAGCGAATAATTAAAAATAAGGTGGACTGACACTCCTTAGAAAGTTATCAGCTTCTATCTTTTTGGCGTTGGCTGTTCTTAATTTCCAAGAAAAGTTACTGTTATTTCACTTATGCTCAAATATACACACAAAAATCTTGAAGGAAGAAGATACATTCGTCTTAGTTAAATGATGATACAATAAATAAAAAAATATCACGTTATTTTATTCAATCAGATAAAAATATATGTGTGACCTGGCGAATAAACGAAGCTATTGAAATGCTAAAAATCTTTTTGAAAAATTGAATGAACAATTAGCATTAAACGATCTTATTTATTCAGTAATTCAAAAGAAAACTTTTGAATTCATTCCGTAACGCAACTGGAACTCGAAACCCCAACATCAAAGAGGAAACTACTTTCTCAATTTTTGTGTTCACGCTTCTTGTTATTTGACTCATTTGCGAGATTTTCCCACCAGCGTAAGCTGATGGTTTTCCACTGGAGTTTGAGTGACAGTAAGTCTCCTCAAGTTTCCATGACCATTCTCAGTATTTTAGTCGATCCCAACAATGCTGTAGTTTGGGTGGTCTCTACTCGTCCTCTTATATCCAAGTTCTCCAGCCCCTGTACCAATTATTTGGTGACTGTAACGAGCACGCCAATTACAGTTAGCATTAACCGTTATCTTCATGTTTCATAGTTTTTCAATTCTCTAGAAAGATCCAGGTATTTATCTCTCTTTTCGCTTTCCTTTAGTTTTACCATGTGATCAGCCGGAATGGCAAAGCCCACTATTCAGTAGGTTCTCTATCTATCTTTTTTCTTTGTCGTTGACTGTCACTTGATCTGGTCCCCTGGCCGCAATTAGATAACCCGTTTGTATCTAAAAAAAATCCCAGAATACTTTGTGCGTCTCGTTTTCGAGGACGGAATCTGGGCCGTGCATACACCATTTGTTCGTATGGTCTTCTTGCACAATTCCCAGTGGATCACCTTTCCCACCCAGTCATGTCTAGTTTTATACTCTCTCTGTGCTGATTTACTGCATTCTCTTATTACGTGATTGATCGTTTAGTCTCTATCAACACATAGTCTACATCTCCTATTTTGTTGCACCTTGTTTATTCTTGTTTTAACATAGTGCTTATGGCGTTGTTTTGTGCAACTATCAGAAGAAATTCAGTTTCTCTCTTAAGGTTTCCCTTTTTTAGCCATGCCCAAGTTTTCTCGCGTGAGATTTCGCTTGTTTGTCGCTTGAAATGTCCATTGAGCTTCTTTTTCTTCCAATTTCTGTTGTCTAGTTATTTTTGTTCTGTTAATGCTTGTGCTGTCTGTATTATTTCTGGTGGCTGTAATCAGTCTTCCTCCACGATTTTTTATATAGTCGTTCTATCGATGCATCGACGCCTTCTTCCATGCTGATAGGTCCTCTTCCTTCTTTTCTTGGCACATACAGTCTGTCAACGTCATCTTTGGGATGTAAGGCTTTATGCATCGTCATGAGTTTTCTTGTTCTCTAATACGTTTGTTGGAGTTCTTCTCTGGCTCCACTTTAAGAATTGTCTCGAATATCTTAAGAGAGGAACAATCCAGGTATTTATCCCTTTGATGAGATTTCAGCTATGTAGTTTAGTTTCGAATAGGTTTCTTGTTCAACTGAGGTATTCTTTTTTTCTTTTTTCTTTTATCTCTGTATGTCTAATGGTGTCAACTTCCAATATTCCCAAGTATCTGAAGCTTTGCTTTTCTCTGTACATTCTGATTTCGTCTTGATTTGGTTGTTCTATTCCTTCCGTCCTATGTTGTTTTCCGCTTTTCATTATTAGCATGGCACATCTTTCTATGGCAAATATGTCTTTACTGTATATTCTCACTGCCTGTATTAGGGTCTCCTGTTCCTTCTCATTTTTTGGCAAACAGTTTGATATTGTCCAAGTAGATTTGCTGGTTTATTTTTTCTTACGATTTATGAAGTTTATATCCGCCTGTGTATTTCCTAAGTAAGTGATTAAGTAGCATCATCGCTATTACAAATAGTAATGGAGACAACGCATCTCCCTGGAAGATCCCTCACTGGATTTTCACCTCTGTTAAGCTTTTTCCTCTAGCTGTCTGTTCGACTCTCTAATTTTCCATGGTAGTTTTGATAAACTTTATGACTTCGCGAGATATCTTTGACATTTTGATACTGTCTATTATCCATCGTTACAGGATCGTATCATACGCCTTTTTGCCGTCAAGCCACGCCATAGCTTGGTTTTTTTCCGTCTCGTCTTGCTCTCCTAGAGGATGTGTTGATCAATGTATAGTAGCTCTCCTATACCTCTGGTTCACTTGTGGTGTCCTTTCCGTTCCTCGAGGAACAGTCCACGGCTTATCGGCGAATCGTATATCTCCTCCCTAATTTTTGCCGTGAGTATTTTTCTCATCATCGGTAGGCAGGTTATGCGTCTTTAGTTGTTAAAGCCGTTCCTTTTTGGGGGTGTTTTTGGATCAGGGAGGTCTTTCTTTTTGTCATCCTTTCGGGTATGTCTGTTTCTTGCAGGCATCGATTTATTTCAATAGATTGTCACTCATTGAGGGAGGTAAATTCTTTTAACCAGTTTCCACGTATGCCATCATGTCCAGGCGTTTTCCTGTTTGGTACTTTTTTGAGTGTTGCTCTGAGTGAATCGAGGTAAATTTTCGCTCGTAATCCTTCCAACTCTTTTCCTATGTTGCTTATCTATTCAGCTTTTCTGTTATGTTCTCTTCGTTCCCATATTTTGCTCCAAAATTGTATTGTTTCTTTGTCATTAGGTTGTTGGAATGTGTTGGTGCATTCACCGCCTACTTGCAGATAGAATTTTTTTTCTCTGTTTTCTCTGTATTGTTTTATCTTGTCTCAATACCTTTTTTGATCTTTCTGTTGAAAATTGTAAATTCGACAGTGAATATCTGCTCGAATCCGATTGGCTGTTTTGAGGTTGTACCGTTACCCCCCGCCCTTACTGTTATTTAAGTGAGACCCACGAAGGTTCGAATTTCTTTCTTTCTGGGTTTTTTTCAGCACGAGCTGAAGGCCAAGTTTGCCTCGCTTCTTTTGCTTTGCGAGCTCTTGTTTATTCGTATTCGACTTTAAGCAGTTTTTTCTTAAGCAAGGTAGCTTGAGCAAAGCAGCCTATTTAGTCGCTATGGGCTAAGCCTCTTTTCTTTACAGGATTTTTATGGTTATTTGTTGAAACAATAAGCCTCGTCTTTTATAGTCCTCCCATCCTCAAATAGGATCAACTTTGGTCTTTCTTTATTTTTTATCGCGAAGGTTATAGATTGGTCAAAAAATTACTTTTAATTTTATTTTTGCGATAAATTCCATCAACATTTCACTGTGCGCGGAGCCTATGCGCAGAAACGCATTTTTTTTTTCCGATAGTGTTCTCTGGTCCTGTTCATTGAAATTACCATTATTTTGTTTATACGATAAATCAGAAGAGATCTCTGTCTGTCATATAACAATCTCTTTCTCCGCATTGTTATCAAAAAAGTAATGCCATGTGATTTGTTATTTATTTGAATTTTGCTGCGAAGCAGCGTCTGTGTTTTTGCGTATTCGCCAGAATCCTATTTTATTATAAAGTAAAGGAAGTTAAATTAATTTCGTTATTTGCTGTTTACAAAGATTTGTTTACTTTGCTACACAAGCCGTAACACAGGCACTTAGTAACCTGCTGTTAAGTGGTCACCCACTTGAGTACTAGACAGACACATCACTGCTTAAACTTCGAGGATCTTTTAGAATGACATAACCGTAAGTTGAATATGCTACATTCAAATACTTTTAATGCAAAATTAATGATTTAAGAAATATTTCTTTTTTCTTTGGGAAAAGAAAAAAGTTAATTTAAAAAATTGCTTTATTTAAAATGGAAAGAAAATGCAGCTAAAAATGATTTTTGGAGTGAAAAGCTTGGGTGCTTCATGCTGTTAAGCAAGTTAGATTGCCAGACTATTTTTTTGGTGTGTTTGATTCTCACTATTTGCAACATACTTCTGACCTTCGACCACAGCTAAGCTTAGTATGACTAAAAGTGAAAAGCTTAATTCTTTCTATTAAAATTGAGGCGATGTTTTTTTTTTTGGGGGGGGGGCTGCTAATCAAACATAATTACATAACAATAACAAGACAACTATGGATTCCTGTTAGACAAAATTTTAGGTTTTATTGCTATGAAATAAAATATTGATTAACAATCAAAAACACTTCGTGTGTGTATGTGTATGTGTGTGTGTGTGTAAATTTAAATAAATTATTTTGATTAATTTCATGTATGTTCCATGAAAACAGAAAGTTTGGCTCTTAAATGAAATAGATTTTGTGTTTTGTCTCAGATTTGTGCTTTGTATATTTTTAATGGATTAAAAATAGAAGAAACATTATCTATGAGTGGTAAGCCCATATTTTTTGACAGGGGTTATATATATATACCTATCCGGTCAACAATACTTGCTCTAATCCCCGACCTCCAGTAACATACAATGAAAGTTTCGAAGTTTACCAAAACGAATTTAATTTAATTTTTTTTTTTTTTTTTTTTACATTACATTTATTCGGTCTATCGATTTTTTGTCCCATCTCAAGATATATCTAGTTTATGAGTGCAGAAAGTAAGTAAACCCAAGCATGTTACGAATAAGGGCGGAGACCGCCCACCCCTGAAAATCACTTAACCTTTTCTGTGCATGTGATGTGAACCAATTTTGTGAGCTAATTCTTACATCATAAGCTATTTTTACTCACACTTCTATTTTTAATCTCCTCCCCAACTTAATAAGTGCCTCCTTCCTGGTCACAATATTTTGGTGATGTGCCTGGAAACCAGAGCAGAATAGCCGTAGAGTATAGGTAAAGTCAGTGCATCAGTAAAAACAAAACAAACAAAAGATAAACAAAACAAACAAACATACCTTATCTTCCAGGTTCAAATATTGCTGTCATTTGCTAAGCTCAGCTTGGTTCAGCACAAAGCTAGAAGCATGGGGCACCTAGGGTAAATTGAACTCACTAACACTGGTGTGGTAACCTAGATCTCTTACCATAGCGCTAATACTCTTCTGTTTGAATTGTGGAGGCATAGCAAAGAAAGGTTTTAAACTATACAAGATCTGACTCAAAATGGGGGTATTTGTCTGTCTCTCCTCATTTGTAAAAGGGTGTCCGTCTCATGATGCTTAACCACTCTCTTGGTAATCATTGTCTTCTGAAACTCTATGCCGCGGTCAGGTGTTGAGTTACTTAGAATTGCGAATTCATTTCATCTCAGTGATCACCCGGCCGAAAAAAAAATGACTTAGAAATCTCATTTAAAATCTTAAAAAAGATAGTTCAATACCTCTTCTCCAAGTCTGAAAAAAAGTTCATTAAACATTTATTAAAGATATCTATCAATTTTTTTGAGGTTTTCGAGGGTAACCGTCTGCCGTGCGCCACACTTGGTGTAAGTAGGACAGTAATCTATATTAAATAAACAATAAAAAAGATAAAACTTTAATAAAAGCGACTTTTCCTCTTTTATTTTTAATAATAACCATCTTACAACCCGTAAGTAAAATAGGTAAGTACAGCTAGTTTAACTCCTTTAAATACAAATAATTAACCTAAACTTTAATAAAAGCGACTCTTCGTCCTTCATTTTTAATAATGACTATCTTACAACCCGTATCTTAAATGAGTAAGTACTGTTATTTATATGCTATTTTACAGAAAGTACTTTTTTGTGCAATTTTGCTTTGATAATTTTTCCATATTGTGAAGAAAAAAAAATTGGTGCGGAAAAGAGAGAATAATACATCCTTTAATTCTGAAATGTACAAAAAAGTTTTTAAACCAACGAGAAATGTTTTTACAAGAACATTTTTAATGAAATTGGTATTGTAGTGTGTTACTATTTACTGGTAACGGTTGGTACTTGGGAGGATATATAGTCACGTCCTCACTCACAAAGGTTCAATATTATAATTAATAAATGATACGCTAACACTAAAAAACGGAAAGAGAGACAAAATAAGCTTAAACATATAGGTCATTTAATATATACATATAAAAACATTTAAGAAGTATTACAATAATACACAAACGTGTCTCAACAGATTAAATGTACATATTGATTGATCCATGGGCAAGAGTAGCTAAAAAGGGGTATCGGAAATGGTAAAAAGTTTTACTTTTCTTTGGTCGTTTTCATTTCAGTTGCGAGTCGAAAGACAACATTATTCGCTGGGTAATGAGACCAAGTCTCTCTTCTATTCAATGAACAGAGATTTCACAAATAAAACTGCATATCTTCGTTCGTAGAATAGAGACGAAAAGATGACAAGAAAGGATTCTGAATTCTCACGTACAAATTCTGATGTACAAAGATACGCTCAAGAAATCCAATGGAAAACAAGTATTTATTGTCTCCCTACAATGGATTTTTTGAGATTGTTTGGTCGGTTGGTTTTTTCGGCTTATCAATTGTAGATTATTTAATGCTAAATTCTATATATATCATTTGTAAACGAATAGTTTGTTGGTAACATTATTCTTAATGAGTCTGAGCTCATTAGTTTGCACATAGTTAAATGGTTTCACGTATTGCTATTGAACACTCATAACTCAATTTAACATCAGTTATTTGTTTGCACATAGTTAAATGGTTTCACGTATTGCTATTGAACACTCATAACTCAATTTAACATCAGTTATTTGTTCGTACACAGTTAAATAGTTTCCAGTAGAATAAATGATGAAATATTTCTATTTGACCCATTGATAGGACTATTAAAGAAACTACATCTCCGAGTTAAAGTGGTCCTGAGAGTAATAGCCGTGAAGGGGTACTCCGCATTCCTTAAACTTCAAAACTTGAGCCTCATCTGATGTAATTTAATGCCATTAAGTGGTCAAAAGTATTTTGCTATCCGACTTTAATCCTTCAATTTAACTATCATTTGTTTGCTCTCTGTTTAATGGTTTCGGGCCACCTTCGGGTGGGCGAACAATCATTGACAGACTTTCGGGTCTAGTTCAAGCTATAAGCAGCCATACGTGCAGGACTCGCATAGCACTTAGTGAGTTCAAGTCCAGCAGGGTCACTTGGCTCACATTGTACCCAGTGAATCTATTATCAACACAGTCCAGCAACCTCCCCCTTGCCTAAAACCCCTACTCTAAAAAAGACCTTGTGTCAAATCCTGTCTTCTGGGAGGCAGCAATAAATATTCACTTTAATGGTTTCAAGTATAGTAAATGATTAAACAGTTCTATTTAACTCATATAAAGGACCTTAACAGGTACTACCACTCCGAGTCAAAGTGGACCTGAGAGTAATGGCAATGAAGCGGTACTCTACGTTCCCAGTGTTCCAGGAATGGAGCTTCCTCGTGAGAGAGTTTAGTGTCATATCCAGGAAACTCGTTTAAGATTGGGTATTACTTCTCTGCAGAGGTGCAGTCGGCGTATTCTACAGCCCCAGCTGTCTGGGAATTTTTTAATCAAATATGACATGCCATAATAACATTGTTACAAGGGTAGCGGGAATTTTTATTAAACTATGCCTCACGAGGTCGTAACACAGTCTAGCTCAATTTTGTCGCATTGGAGTCTTCCGGAAACAGATTTTAAAAGTTAATGCTGAAATGAATCATAAATAAAAAAAGCAAACACAAAATAAATAATCGGAGGTTGAGATAAAGCAGATGTCTTCTTATGTATTATTTTGTCGATAAGTAGGAATTCCCCTACAAAAAAAATTGGCTAATTATAGGATTTTAATTATGTTTTCGGTATTTTAAGCAATGGAAGATGAGGGTTTGGTTTTTTTCTTTACATTTTCCATCAAAATTCTGATAGAAACATTTTTTTTTTATTATTTTGTTGTCTTGTACCAACCATCCCATTTAATCATTTTGTATTTTTGATTTTTGTATTTTTTTTTTTTTTGTATTTTTTGTATATTTTTTTGTATATTTTTGTATATTTTTTTTGTATATTTTTGTATATTTTTTTGTATATTTTTTGTATATTTTTGTATTTTTTGATTTTTGTATTTTTGATTTTCTTTATAAAGGTGTGGGTAAATTATTTTTACATGTTTTAAAAATAATTACATGAATAATTAGATTTTGTTAACATTTTTATCATGGTTTGTCTATTTTGTTTGTACGGATGCCTTATTTTTGAAGTTCAAAAAATGGTAAAATAAGGCACAATATTGCTAATCTAGCCATCTACTACCTTTTTTTTTTTTTTTTTTTTAACTTTATTCGTTTTCGTAGCTTAAGCTTCTGAAGATATGGTTAATAAAAGAGGGAAAAAAATCAAGTTAACGTTTTTTATTCGCTTCATAATTGAGATCTATAGGATTTACACTTCTATATTTTTGAATGGCTGTCGATGAGCTCATGGAGCAGCAAAATTCAGGAAAAATAGGATCCAAGACACACTTGTTCCCGAAACAAAAATTGTGAGGCATTGGTAAATTAAATAGTCTCGGGAACCTGATTGGACAGAATAGTCACGTGCAGTTGCTTTCAGCTACGCACGCACATTTTGATTTTGTCCCGCGCAAAAATAAATCTTGCATTTGGAGCCGGTCACGTGACATGGGTACTTATGTATATTCTACACTTTCGGTTGCTCACTCTCTCATTCTTCGCCCTCCCTGCTAGCAACATCTAGCTCCAAACAACTTGACAGCTCGCACACTCTCACGTGCTCGTACAGCCTCAGACATTTCGCCCCGTACTACTTCAGAGACGCAGCCTAAAATGGGAGCCAGCAAAAATACATTCATAGTCCTAATGAAATTGGTATATTTGTCACTCTTCAAGATTCTAAACTTTATTTGGGCCTTAAAATCACCTCACCATACAGATACACACATTCATATTTACCCAACCCCTCTGCTCGGGCAGGATATGACACAAGGTCAATTTTTAAGCGAAGTTTAGCAGGTTTGAATTCCAAGTTTTCCTTCTTCTAGACTAGTTGCCTCACCAATGCTAAAGAACCTAGAGTGTCCTACTATTTGTCCATAGCTGGAGGGAGAATAATTGGATTCATACCTTTCCCAAGGGTATTAGTGCCATGTGAAATGCGATCAGTCTCGTCTAGGATTGGAACTTGTGTCGCCGTGTCCATTTCCTACGACGAAAACCATTTCTCTACGGGCACCTCTACAGATACACACATTTAGCTAGCAGGCAGACGAATATTTCGCCGCCATGTACTTTTTAGTTTCTCAGCGCACTTACATACGGACATGTTCGAACCACACACACACACACACATTTGCATTATATTTGTATCTGTCACGCCCACAAATACACGAATACCTAACAAACAATATTCGAACATTTTTCTACTTTTGTATGGTGTTAATGTTATAAAAGAATATCTGTATAACATTCATGTCGTCGTTAAATTTTTTTTTTTTTTTTTTTTTTTTGTCTGCGCTGTCTATCTTACTTGTGTTTTAATGTCAACCTCCACAGATCCGTAGATTAAACTTTTTCACTCATTGCAGGTGACTGGAATTTTGTTGATAAATGTAAACATACCGAATAAATAAATTTGACCGATTAGATTAAAAAAAACATATTTTTTAAATTATACTTGATTAGTCTTTTTGGCTTTTTTAAAAGTAGTTTTTAATAAAACAATACTTTTCCACGAAGGTCAACAAGAGAACCAATATAAAATGGCCCAGTTGGCTAGGGCTGTAGAAGACACCGACTGCATCTCTGCAGAGGAGTAAGATCCCATCCCCAATGAGTGTCATAGATATGACACTAAACAATCTGATGGTAAAGCTCCTGTAATGCTTGAACTTTGGGGAATGTCATCGCTCCCGAGTCCACTATGGCCCGGTGTGGTAGCATCTGATAGGATCAAATAGAACTGTTTAACATTTAAATTGTGTACTAATGCTAAACTGAATTGTTAGAAATAGAACTGTTTTTTAACTTTTAACTGTGTAAACAAATGACTGATAGAACTGTGTGGTCATTTAACTGTGTATGAACAAATGACAGATGTCTAATTGAATTGTTAGTAATACATAGCAGTACTTGGAACTATTTAAATTTGTTGACATGCTCGACTGAATTGTTTGAAATAGAACTGTTATTACATATAACAGTGTGTTACCAAAAAACTGTGTTCTTATGCTAAACTAAATTGTTTGAAATAGAACTGTTTGATCATTTAACTGTGTGTAGACAAATGACTGGTGTTTAATTCAATTGTTAGAGTTAAATAGCAATACTTGAAAACATTTAACTGAGTGCAAAAAAAAGAGCTCAGGCTCGTTTAAAAATGTTACCTACAAAATTTGTTCAGAAATCATATATCTAATATATATGTATAAAAAGGATTTGGCATTAAATAACCTACAATGTTTGATATGCCAATAAACCAAACCAAATCAAACCAATATAAAAAGCGTCACATGGGTTGGTTGGTTGGTTGGTTGGTTTTTATGGCATATCAACTTTCATAGGTTATTTAATATTAAATTCTCTTTTATATATATATATATATATATATGTGTGTGTGTGTGTGTGTGTGTGTGTGTGTGTGTGTGTGTGTGTGTGTGTGTGTGTGTGTGTGTTTAAGTAAAGATCTTTAAATGAATACTTTGTTGATCACGTTTTAGATAAGCAGGATCTCATTTGTTTACCAAGGATTAAATGATTTCAATTCATCATATTTTATAGTACAATCTTGTCTCTCTCAAGATGGGCAGAACGTTTTCTATTTTGACGTTCTCAAACAGATCCGTCAAACTATTCACTTTGAAAAATCGCTTTCTGATGAAAACGAAAGCTCTACATTCTATGAGAATACGTTTAACGGTGCAAGGCTTTTGATTTGTCAAACAGTGTGGTTGTTGTTCTTGTTTCAGTCTGAAAGAGTGAGTGATCCTTTTATACTTGGGATCCAGCATATAATTATTTCTTTACGATTGGACAATGAGTCTAGTCTACTCAACAGTTTAAGAATGAGAGGATTCTCAATTTTTTTTATTACTTAACGATAGTAAAATCGAAAGCGAGTCTGAGATTATGATAAATTTCTTATGTTTTCTCGTCGAGATGATGTCGAGAGCTGAGTCTATTGAATGGGCTTTAGCGAAGGATAATTGTGTTACGCGTGTTATGTTTGTTACGTTATTATTTCCTCGCTAAATGTTGTTGGAAAGTAAAGGAGTGAGAAGACGAAGATGCTATAAGGTTTTTATGATAGGTTTTAATGGCAGCATGGAATAATGGGTTGACGTGCTATGCTGCAAGTCTCATAGGAAGGAAGGAAGGAAATTGTTATTGAGTTGAGAAGAGATTTTAGCAGCTAAATGCCTGAGCGAAATGTGCATCGTTAGGTTAGCAAAGGTCGTGTTTGCTGGTTAAGGACAGAAACGTTGTCATCGTCCATGAATGTGTGGTCCTGGTCGTTTGGAGAGAGAAGCGTGAATGTTTCCAGAAAATATTACCCAGGGATGAAGTGGCTAGATGTCTGAGCGAGATTTTGCGTCGCAGTCGACATAGCCAAAGTTGAAGGCGACTTAAAGGGATTCCTGTGTGTGGTGTATTGAATTCATCTAATTCATATTCAACTGGAATCCTTGGTCTAAGAGACTAGACTCAAGAGGTCCATAGATTAGATGGCTTTTCTCATTGTGTCGTGATGCTGCTGCTAAAAGGAGAGTGGACAGTAATTACGTCTGTCCAGTTCGAAAGCTTCTGAGGAAGAGGAAGTGTTTGGCGGGCTTTCCTCAATTTGGTGCTGCCTGGAAAAATGGTCCGGGCTGAATAGGATAAATCATCCAGATTGGGTGAAAATATGCGTCGACCCTAACGGTCAAATTAATTAACGCGCTAAACAAAAATACTAAGTTCTTTCTGCTACAGGGCTTTTGCTGTGAAGATGAAGCTTTCCGTTGGAAGGGCTTTCTTGATAATTGTTTTATTTCGAACAGCAGCGCAAGCCGTTTTGTCATCATCATTGTAACCATTCGTAAAGACATATAGGTGATCGGGATAGTGTTGGAGGATATTGTGGAATTTCTCCTGATAAGTAATGGGATGGTTTTTTGTTTTAGGGAGTTCATTCAGTTCGAAGATCACTTCGGGTTTTTTAATGATCCAAGGTGGTGTTTGAGGTAGGATGCTTTCATGTATATTATTTAGAGAGGTATTGGATTCATTGAGAGTAGACTTCATCCGAAGGCCAAAAGGTTTTTCCTTTTTTTAAAGTGTTGCTCGTATTTGGGGTTGAGGATGTTGTCATAAGTTGGGTTGAATGGGCCAGATTTTAGTTTTATATAGTATTGTAGAGCCAGTATTTCACGTCTGAGTTGTAAGGGTGCTTCATGGGCCTCAGCGTATAGGCTGTCAACTGGAGAAGTTCTGAAAGCTCCTAAGACCTGTCTTAGGCCTTTCTGGTATATAGGGTCGAGCTGTTTGAGGTAGGGTTCCTGGCTAATCTGTAGATAAAAATAGCATAGTCTAGTTTTCAGCGGATCAGGGATCTGTATCGTTTAAGGAGCGCTTGTCGGTCAGCTCCCCATTCTGTGTGGGCGACCACTCGCAGAAGTTGTTGGGCACGGGTGGATTTGTTTTTTAAATATTTTATGTGAGGGATGATTGTTTATTTCCTGTCGAATATAACCCCAAGGAATTTATAATCGCCAGCGACGGGAATTTCTGTATCTTCTAGCTTAGGTATAGGGATGATTATTGCTATTTTCCATGGTTCTGAGAATTTACTTTTTATCCAGATATCATTAAATATTGTCAGAAGGTAGTCGAGTAAATTTTTTGGTAGATGTTTTAGAAATTCATTATGGATTTCACCTGGACCGACGACAGTGTGTGATGTTTCGATAGCTTCTTGTAGTTCTGCTGGTGTAAAGGGTTGGTTGTATTTTTCTTAGTTATTGAACTTGAAATTGAATTTTTGTTTCTCTGCATTGTTTTTGAAAGTAAGGAAATGTGGATTGGAGTTGTTGATGGCAGAATTTGCTGAAAATGTCTCAGCTAACTTGTCTACTATGTCTTTCTTGGTAGTTACGTCCGTTTTGTTTTTTGTGAGGTGTTTCAGAGCAGTTGGTCGGCTTTTTCCGGATATTTTCATCATCATCGTCCAGGTAGTGTTTGTTCTAGTGGAGGAACCAAGTTGGTTGACATAATTTTGCCACCTTTTCTTCTTGGCTTCCTTTATGATTTTTCTTGTTTTTGCCCTGAGAAGTTTGAAAGCGTTGAGGTTATTTGTAGTTGGTTCTTAATTAAATTTTTGTAAGGCAGCTTTACGTAGGCGGATAGCTGTTCTACAGTCATCGTTAAACCAAGGAGTGCTGTGTTTGTTTGAGGCTGTAGGGGGACATGTGATTGTTTAGTGGATAGTTTGGGTCCCCCATTTTGTAGTATGTATGTTCGGTTTATTTGTTTGGTATTTGCTTAGTGGTTGGTTGTTGGTGTTTATGTTTGGAAAAGGGCACATGGAGGCAACTGTAGTAAAGATGTGTAAACGATATGAAAGTTGTGAAACGGCGCGGACAAAAGGAACATTCAAAACAAGGCGACATAAACAAAACAAATTTATACCTCAACAATACATGCAAATGAAACATTTAAAATATAACTATGGTTCTATTACTGTTGGTGAAATAATCCTCTGTGTGTGTGTGTGTGTAACTAACACAACTAAAACTACAAACAAGACTATATAACAAAAGTGTCCTTTGCATGTTGACTACATATTTCTACTGTTTGTTTCTTTTTGTTGTTCGACGAAATTTCTGTTTTCGAGGCTGGAAAAAGTCTCACCGACGAAGTATAATGAGAAAAGGAATGTTTGCATGGCATATCCATTTTTGTGGCGGTTGACGGCTGTTTGTTGAAATGAGAGAGTGATAGTATTCTCTCTGGAAGTCACACTGGAGAGAATGTGTTGGCCCTGTGAGTGAAAATGTGAAAAAGAGGAAGAGTGTTGGAAGATGAAGTATTTATAGAAATTACGTGTCATGGAGTAGGCTCCAAAAACGCGGGATGAAATTGAAATGCGGACGTAGTTTTAAGCACTGACTACGTGGGTCTCCTGGCCGATGGGTTCCCGGGACTGAGTGTTTACGTGCGTTCGCTATCTTTGTTTTGTGAACAAGTGGCATAACGTCCATTTTAAATTATAGGAGTGTAAGTCCTATAAGGCTGAGGTTTTTGCTATTGTTTCGTTTGCTATTGAGATGAGGGCTTTGGTGAAGTCTTTCGTTTGGTTTATGATATTAGGGTCTTTTAACAGTTTCTGTTTGCACACGGTTTCAAAGACTTACCAGTGTAACATACCCATACATGAATATGTTAAATGTACATAGAATGTTCATAACTCATATATAGATAACATAGGAATCCCGAAACACAAAAAAAAACACTTACGACTTCTTAGTTCAGGTACAAAACTTTTTTATTACCTTTGAGTTAAAAGGTTTTTCGACAAAAGGAAGAGAGAGGCACAATCTTTCTATGACGACTTTTCCATCTGCCCCCCCCCCCCATCACGTGCGGCACCCGCTGCAAGGCCTCGGCGAGCTCCGAAAGTCAACCGTCTTCTTCCGAGCTAAAACTCAACTCACTGACTTTTCTTAAATCCCCCAAATCCTCCGTGCACGCGTCCGGTACATGACGTCATTTACATCCCCCGGTATCTGGAATTTTTATTTTGACATCTCTGAATGACACATCCTCCCCGCGCACGCGCGTGAACACCTGCGCTCATGTTGCACCTAACTAACCCATGCGCTAAGCGAAAGGTCCTCAGCCTAACTAAACCGAAAGGCAAGATTTATAAAACGAAGTCCCTCGGCCATTATATTACACCAGTTTGCTTTATTTATTTTCCAATGAGGGAGTCTATATTCATGAAGAGGTTGTAAACTTTCCAATATTATAGGGAAATGGTCATTGCCGCAGAAATCGTTATGGACGTTCCACCCATAGTCCATATAGCTTGCGGGATGTTGGAGTTCTTCATTGTTAGCCTGAATTCATCTGCAGTTCTACAATATGAGAGTTAGGCTACGGTTTTGTTTGAGTTGTTGTTGGAGTTTATTATGATGGATTGGAGTTACTTTTCTTTACGTTTCTAGTATTATTTGATTCTTCTGTTTCGATTCTTTCCAGAAGGTAAAATCTGTTTTTAGTCTCAGCGGTGTGATTTGGGAGGGTTGACACTTTCAGTCGTTCCTGTCCAGTTGATGATGATCCATTTTGGATTGTGAGGGAGCGTTCATATTTGTCACAATTCAGTTCCAGGTTTGGGTTATCTAATTTAGATGAAGGTGGTCGGATTGGCGATCTGTTGGAGTTAAGTTTTGCAGGTGATTTTATTTTGGCGGGAGTAGTTCGGATTTGAGCAGTAGGGTTTGTTTGTTTGTTGGTGATTTTACTTTGGTTGTTCACTGGCTTTTTCTTTATTTGCACGGACTGGTCTTGGTTGGGTTTGAAGTTCAGCCGAGTGAAAGTTCTTCTGTTGTTCTTGGAATTTCGGCCAATCATTCGGTTCCAGCTGGATTAATTTCTCCACGAGAGCTCTATATCTGTTATCCTGATTGATTGTATCTGCCCTCCGTACAAAGGAGGGTTAGCTTTTTTCGCCCATGTAGATACCTACAATTTTCCTTGCTTCCAGGAAAGATGCATTCCTCTTGTGTTTCACCTCAAGTTTCTTTTTCTTTTTTGCTGGATTCGCAAGATTTTGCATAAGCCAGATGATTTTGTCGGCAGTTGGCATATCTCGTTTCTTTCAAGCAATCTTCATCCATATGGTCTTGGTCCTTTTCATCGCATTTGGCACGTGTGTATCGTCCTCTGCAGGCTTCCATGTGGTGTCCATATTTTTGGCATTTGAAACACCTCAGTGGAGATGGAATGTACTATTCGACCCTCTCTACACAATAGCCTATCATTGGGAATGTAGGGTTGGTTGAATGTCAGGATGTAGGAGTTGGTTTCGATTTTTTCTTCTCCTTTTCTAATAGTTATTCTTTTTATGTTTGTGACCCCCTGTTTTCCCAGAGCTGTCGACATCTCCTCTTCTTTTGCCAACGCCAACTCCCTACTCCTGATAACTCCCTTGGAAGTGTTGAGTCTCTCATGCGGATAGGCCCTGCACTTGGTTGTATGGAAGATTTTCATTTTTGATATACTTTCTACCTGCCTCCAGCTCTCCACCTCGACAAGCAAGTTTCAGTTTCGGATTTTCTTCCCGTTTTTTTGGTGTTTCCCTTGTTGATAATACTTTTTCTATAAAGAAAAGTGGAAATTTGGCTTGACAGACCTCCTCCAAAGATTCAATGACAATGAATTTGGGGAAATCTGCTACTTCACCCTCCAAATCTGATTCTGATAGGTTTCGTTTGTTTTATTTTTTTAAGAGGACAACATAGGTGCTGTATATTTTTCGCTGGTCCTGTGCTCCACCACCCACCACGGGGTCTAACTTGTGTTGGAAAGGAACCATGGGGAAACCCATTCGCCTTGACTGAGACGGGGATACATGACCAGTATACTCGAGCTGAAAGTAGGTTTTCGAAACGTTGCTAATTTCAGGTTCTCAGCACTGGTCAAATTCCTATCCTTTCAACGCAATTGACCCTCAGCCACCGCCTTCAAGCACCAAAAAGATAAGGTTTGGGAAGTTGCTGCAAGTGCATATTTAAAAGTACAGTCGGGATAAAACATATAGGTACTAGGGCTTGACATGACCAGCCGATTGATCGGATCGGGCCTATCCGACCGCCCGACAGACCAAGTAAGAGCTAAAGTGGTGTATTACAAGCCATTGACCACTCTGTCGCCGGATCAATGATTGTTCTACCACAAGGATTCCGTTCGATTGCCGTACGGGTCGCCGCCCACGGTCAACAGGTGATCCCATTGGAGAGGGGTCTTACCCCTTTGCAAAGATGCAATCGATGTATTCTATTGCCCCAGCCGACAGGACAGGCGTCATATGGGAGATAAACTTTTTCCAAGAATTTATTAACATAAAAAATATACGGATTGTAACGCTTTTGATCATTCATACTTTGGAAGAAAGAACGCGTTGCTTTAAAAAAAAAAAATTTAATCATAATATTGCCGATACAAAATGATTTTTTACATGTCGAGCAATAAGCTTTAATTTACAAAATATGTTTTTGTGGGAATATAAAATGTTTTTGCATGTGTAAATGAGTTTGTCTTTCCTTCCATCTATTCAGCGTTAGAGTTTCATAAATATACTTATGCTAATATTGGCCCTTGATGAGTGAGGACTCGACTCATTATTTTCCCAACACCAGCATAAAACCCGTAAATCTCTCCAGAGCCAATCTAAATCTACTAAAATAGCAATATAAACAAACTATACTTTTAATCACAAAACCCACACAAGATCCCTCGATTCACGGCAGTTCGTCTGACTGCTTGAGATTGCCGATTATTTATTTATTCATATCGGATGTGTGATTTTCTTGAAACGATCATTTTATTTCTTCTCAGCAGGTTACTTAAAAGAACTTCAATAAATTTGTTCAGAATTGTCTATGAGGTCGTTACTATGACAACTGAAACTGCTACCGCCCACCTCGCATGAAACATAAGCTTTAATACTCACTGCCCGCCTTTATGGATCCTGTTACGACTATCACGTTGAAGCAATCTGATTTGTTTATCACTTCAACTTCCATGACGCAGTACCCAGATGAATTTAGCATAACATCATTCACTCCTCTTATTTCTTTTTTTTTTTAATCTATTTATTAGGAGTGTACGATCATGCCCCCACACACACACACCATCACGAAAAAGAAACCTTCATCCAAAAATTCTTACGTTAAAAATCCCCTCTCACGAAAGCTCCAACACGCAATAAAAAACTTACACACGCGTATCAAACCTTTCAACCAGATCGGCGAGGTGTAGGACTGTTTCCTTTGCAAAGGAGTAAGACTCCCAACCATAATATATATATATATATATATATATATATATATATATATATATATATATATATATATATATAAGGGCGTCTAGGGTATGACGCTTAAATACATCTGATTGTGAAGCATCAGTTCTTGAGCTGTTGGGAGTGTAGTGTACCTTTCCATTGCCATTACTTTCAGGTCCACTCTTATCTGGAATAATAGTACATCTTAGGGTCCCATCTTTTGGTCAGATTGTTATTTACTAAGGTTTACTTAATCGTGGCACAAGGCTGGGATGTATGGGGCACTCAGTGAGATTCGAAATCACTAATAATAGTTGTGACAGTCTGATTTCCTAACCATTTATGAGTCCAATAGATATATGCAACAATTATTCGAATTCGATTGGACCGTGTATAAAAATCGAAAAGGGGTAAAAAAGAAAAAAAAAAACTTTTAAGAAACAACTATAATAATAAATAAATATATTTATTTCACAAGATTCAATTTTCAATTTCGACATTATTTTATTTTATTTTCACTTTTTTTTTATTATAAAGTCCTTATTTAATTCATTTTTGTTTGATATATATTGACATATACAAAAATACACACTTTTTATTGGCAATGTTATGATCTATTACATGTTTTTGGGGGTTTTTTTCTAAAGTATGAATGATCAAAAGCATAATTATCAGTGTTTTTTAGGTTCATAAATTCTCGGAAAAGTTTTATCTTCCGTCTAAAGCTTTTTATATTGGTTCTCTTACTGAACGAAGAAAAAATATCGTCCAATGAAAAACCACTCTAAAAAAAGCAATACTAAAAAGATATTTAAATGAGATCCTTCTTTTTTATCTAATTTGTCAAATTTATTGATTCAGTATTTTGACTTTAATTAACAAAACCTCAGTCATCAGCAGTAAGCAGAAGAGTTGAATCTACAGATGTTAATTTTAAACTTTAAAAAAGAAAAACGCTTAACCAGATTATTTTTCTCTTTTATTAACCACATCTTTAGAAGATTAAGTTACGAAAACGAATAAAGTTTTTCAAAAATGCCAAGGAAAGTAATATTGTACTTTATTTTGCCATTTTAAAACTTGTAGCAGAAAGAACCTTGTATTTTTTATTTGGCGCGTGATTTAATTTGACCGTTAGAGTCGCCGAACATTTTCACTGAATCAGGATGACCTGTCCTATTCAGCCCGAACCATCTTTCCTAGCAGCACCAAAAATTGAAGAAAGCTCGCGAAAAACTCTCTTCCTCAGAAATCTTCAATAGGAACTGACGTCTTAACGTCTGCTCTTGAATATCGGCAGCACTATGAGGAGAGCCATCTAATTTATGGACCCCTTGCGTCTATTCTTCTAGACCAAGGGATCCTAGTTGAAAATAAATTAGATGATACACTATAACCACTTCCTACCTTCTTTCCTTCCTACGAGACTCTCAGCATACCAGCATAAAACCCTTTACTTCATGCTGCCATTAAATCTTCATATGAAACCTACCGACGTCTTCATTCTTCTCCACCACCTTTATTTTCCATCAACATTTAGCGAGGGGATAACAACCAACGTAACACCAACGCAACCAACGTAATACCAACATAACCAATGTAAAACCAACTTAAAAACCTAATAATAATAATAACATCCCCCATCGCTATAAACTTCAGCAATAAGACAATCGTACGAGTAAATAAACAAAATGTTATAAAAAAAGGTGTAAAGAAAATCTAATTCTCCATGGAATTATCTTTAAAACGCGAAAAATCATTCACATGTACCTTCATTGAGTCAAATCAACAAAATGATTGATTGTGGGGTTGGGTATTGTAGGGAATGGATAAATAAAATAAAAATTTTAATTTGAATTGAATTAAAAAAATAAAATTATTAAAATATGCAGAAACTTCCAGAGGTGTCTGACAGGAAAAAGGGCCGACGCATGCGTAAAGAAAAAGGGACCTCCCGACAAAAGGAGGAGGCTCATTCTCTTTCAGCAGTGACCAGCGAAGGGACAACACCTTGCTAACTAGTGAAAGACGCCATGCGTTCGTCTTAGGACGATGCGTTGGCTAGTCCTTTCTCTAGTAGCAGCCCTCACGGTTAACAGTATGCCGAAATATAATAGGCTAAGAAATGGACCTACCGAACTACGAAATAAAACATTGGACTTGGACAAACACCACAAAGGCGACTAATACAATTGTTAAAGCTTTAAAATCCCAAATGAGGGCACACATATACTAAGAAACGATTAACGTATTTTTAAACACCTTGACAGGGGATTCAACCATTTCAATTGTATTCAGGGAAAATTTCTTCACCCATTGAATGGTTGTTGAACCCAGGAAATAAAGGAAAAATTTTTTTTTTTTTTTTAATGTCTTCGTCTCCTATCTGTTGCTGTCTTCTTTCGTATAATTCTTTTTGGGCCTTTCTCGTTCAAGGAGTTACATCAACGAGACAACGTGGGGTAAAAATAGAATAACCTCCGAATGGAGTCAGATAAAAAACGGTAACACAGCTTGCCCTTGACCTCAGCCTGACTCCATAGTATGACAAAAAAAAAACAAAAAAAAAAAACGAAACAAAACAAAAAAGTTATGTCCAGAATTTTGAAGAGAAATGTCTTTTTAAAAGATCTCATCTTTTATGACTTTTCATACCGAAATTTTTATTAAAATACAATTATTCGCCGGCTTGGGGGAGGAGTTAATGATGTTTTAACGATCTTTAATATCTATCATATGTTGTTTGTTGTTCACTCAATTTTAAAATATGAAACGATAATTTATCTCAGTATGTTACCCTAATTATTCGTGTATAAAACGCGTCCCTATATTTGGGCTAAGAAATTCTGGAGAAAAAAACAACGTATATGACACATTTGTTCGAATTTTTATCCAGTTCGTATAGACTGAAAATACAAATGTATTGTTTACTATATTTTGTTACAAAACATTTACGTCGTATTTGGAGTAAACACACGGACTTGTTCACACAAAAATGTAACAACTCCGTGGAAAAAATAAGCTCCCATTAAATGAAACAAAATGATAAACAAACACACATTCCAGTGACAGACCAGTCGACTGTAGCTGTAGAAGACGCCAACTGCATCGCTGCAGAGGGGCAAAACTCCCAACATTAACCTATGTCCAAGATATAACTCTAAACCATTCCTGGTGCTTTGGAAAATGTGGAATATACACCGTAGCGGATAGAAAAAAGAAAAAGAAAATAAAGTAAATTCAGGAAATGTAGAAGTTCTCAGAGGCCCCTGATAGGAAGTTGGAACTGCGCATGCCTGAAACAGACTTAAGAGCACGAGAAAGAAACACTTTCCCATTCAACAGTGACCCCTTAGACTGAAAATACCTACTTCTCTTTTGCTGGTGGAGGAAAACCCACGTGTCCGCTTAGCGGCACGCTGGCTCACTCTTCCACTTGTAGCAGCAGTCTCTGCTAACAGCCTATATTAAAAACGCCAACTGGATTTATCACCCACTACTAAAAACACCGAATTTGGACATATCAACCACCGAAAACGACTAGTGCATTTCAACAGCTTATTTGGGAGAAACGACTTTTCTCAAATAGTCCAAGAAGACATTCCTCGCAACAGAGTAGCTATATGAAACCCAGAAATAAAGTTATAATTTAAAAGATATCTCCTATCTTCATCTCCTTCCTTTTCTTCCTTTGCAGCCTTCTCCAGACACAGAGGAAGTCAACGAATTAAATGGGGTAGAGAAGAAAACAAATGAAGTCAGATATCAAAACCCAAAACCGACTACGGTCAACTAATGAGAAGCTAAGTAACCCCAATATACTCTCCCTTAGCCTCATAACACCTTCGTGGCCATTATTCCCAGGCCCACTCTAACCCGGAGTAGTTGTACCTGTTTGAAGTCCCCTCTCTGGATCAAACAGAAATATTTAATCATTTATCATACTTGAAACCATCTAACTGTGTGCAAACAAATGAGTACTAAATTGAATTATTAGTATTAAATTGCAATACTTGAAACCATTTAACTGTGTGCAAATTGAACTACTATTGTTTAATAGCAAGGCTTGAAACCAATTTAACTGCGCAAAGAAATAAGCTCTGGCTCGTTTTGCAATTGTTACCTACAAACAATTCGTTTACAAATCATTATATATATATATATATATAGGTATAAGTATATATATATATATATATCATGTCAATGCAGACAAAACAGAATGCATGTATTTAATCAAAAAGGAGACATCTCCACACTGAATAGTGGTTCTCCGAATTTAGTGGATAAGTTCAACTACGAAAGCAGCATCTCATTCACTGAAAATGGTGTAGCAGAAAGAACTTCGTATGTTTGGCGCGTAAGTTATTTTGACCGTTGGTCTCGACATATATTTTCACCAATGAGAATGACGAATCCCATTCGGCCCGGACAACTTTCCCGAGCATATCGAATACGGTGAAAGCCCGCCAAACTACCACTTCCTCAGCATCCTTCAGACAGGACAGACGTATTTCTGTCCGCTCCTTTACCAGCAGCAACTCACTACCATGAGGAAAACCGTCTAATTCATGAACCCTTGCGTCTACACTTCGATACCCAGGGGTTCCCAGTTGCAAGTGAATTAATTCCGCCTCTGACAATTCAGTTACTTCATTCCTGGACAACCTTTTCTGGAGACGTTCATACTTCTCTCCTACAGCAAACAGGACCACGCAACATGGCTGAATATTTCATTCCTGATCTACCGTCTAATTCATGGACCTTTGGGTCTACACTTCGAGACCCAAATGTTCCCAGTTGCAAATGAACTAGACGAATTAATTCCACCTCTGACAGTTGAGCTACTTCATTCCTGGACGGCCTTTAAGGAGACAGCGATTACTTCTCTCCCACAGCAACCAGGACCACACATCTACGGCTGAATATTCATTCCTGTTCTAAAATCAGCAACTCAATATTTGCCATGTCTACAGCGGCATATATTTCGCTCCGACATTTAGCTGCTGTGATTCTTTCTCAACTCGATAACTATTTCTTCCTTCCTACGAGACTTGCAGCATAAAGGTACCCTTTATTCTGGTTGCCATTAAACCTTCTTGAAAACCTTTCGATATCTCATTCCGATTCATTTATTTTCCTTTAAATATAACGTGAAGGTAACCCGTTCAACCTTTCTGTTATAATGATATCAATAAGCGACTGCCATCAGTAGGTTGTCGATCATATAGAAATCAAACCTCTCCAATCAAATAAAACGCATTTTTTTCCACGCAGCAGTCGTATTGATTCAACTATATGGATACAACACTTGGACGCTGACTAGAGAAAAAGCTAGACGGGAATTGCACAAGAATGCTACGAGTCATATTGTGGGGTATAGGGGCTGAAGGTCACGGGCAAAGGGCAAGGCTGTGTTGCCGTTTGATATCTAACTCCATATTTTGGTTATTTTGTTTTACCCCCACATTGGCTAGTCGGTGTAACGCCTTGCCCAAGAAAGTCCCCAAAAGAATTATACAAAAGAAAAGACAGCAACAGATAAGAGACGGAGACGTTTCTTTTATACTTTCCTTTATTTACTGGGTTCAATAACCATTCCATGGTTGAGGGAGTTTTTCCTGAATACATTGAAATGGTTGAATCCCCCAGTTAAGGGGTAAAAAATATGTTAATCCTTTCATACATGTGTTTGTCTTCATTTGGTATTTCGGACTTCCATAAGGTTTTGTTTTCTTTTGGAAGTTTGTCAAAGTCCGGTAAGGGTCAGTTTCTTTTGGTAGTTTGTCAAAGTCCGGTTGTTTTAGTTTGTAGTTCATTTGTGGGTCTTTTATATTTCAGCATGCTATTGACCGAGAGAGATATGCTACTGGGTGAAGGGGACTAACCAACGCCACGTCCGAAGACGTATGCGTGGTGCCCAGACACCAGACAGGAAAAAAATGGTATTATCAATTCGCTAGTCTCAATCTGAAAGAGAAAGATTGCCTGTTCCCCTTTGTCAAGAAGATGCCTTTTTTCTTTACGCATGCGTCATTCCTTTTTCCTGTCAGGGACGTCTGGGAGTTTCTGCAAATTTAAGTTATCCTTTTTTCTTTGTTCTTTTTTTTCAATTTGAATTTTTATTTATGTATTTATTCGTTCCCTACAATATTAAACAAATCCAGGAAACAACATCCTACAAGGCAGCAGCTGTACAGCCATCTACCTCCCATTTCTATAAAAACATCCAAATAAGACGCATGTGAAGGAATTATGTAATTGGATATTTAAGTGGATATGTTCTTTCCAATTAGTAGTGGGTGCATGTGAGTAAGTTCTCGTCCGTATTTTACGGGTATTTTGCTCTCAGGTTTAGTTCCACCACAAATACAACACAAATCTTTATAATCACGTAAAAAAATGGAATATGACACAAGGAACATTAAAAAACAAACAATTTAATATTCATAAAATAGGAGTGAAAATAAATGAAAAACGTTATGAGTGAATGGCCTTTGTGGAAAATACAGTTTGGCCAGTTAGATGAAAATAAGATTGTTCATACGTGTGTGTGTGTTTAAATGTTAACAGAGTCTGTTAAATAAATAGTTCCATGGTTAGTCGAAGTAAGTAGGGTGAAATAATTTTCTTTACTTAGATTAAGTCTGCACTTTTTTTTTTTTTTTTTTTTCTTTAAGAAGTTGACAACAGCGTGTCGCATTGATGAAAGAAAGTTCTCAAGTTTTTCCTTTGAATCTTAATCGCGGCCATCTACGGCTTGGTCATGACCTTTTGGTCGTGGAAGAAAGGAATTTGACTGACCGGCAGCTGACTGACTACTTGACTACTGATTCAGTTGAGTAAATTCGTTGTTACTTATACTTTTGTAGTGGATCAAAAAATAGTTTTATTGCAGTCCTAACATTTTAGCGCGTAGTCATTTATTGACCAATCAGATTCGTATCTTTAATTATTTATTTTAGAGCCTAAATATTTTCTGTTAATTGATTTCCGATCCTGTTTTTCTAGAATGTTCTTATTCTATTTTTTTTTTTTTAGCTGATTGGTTGAAAAATATTAAAATGTAACTTAAATGCTAATGCGGTTTTGATCCAAAATTTCTAGAATATTCTCATCTAAGTTTTTGTTGCTTATTTTAATGCTAAAAAATGTGTATTCTATACACTCAAGACATGCCGGACATTGCTGGAGAAGTAAGAACGAACTCATAAGCAACGTTCTCCTATGGACCTCCTCACACGGACTACCAACTAGAACATATCTACAATAACTCTGTGCGAATACAGGATGTAGTCTGGAGGAACAACCAGGAGCGATGGATGATTGAGACGAATGACGAGAGAGAGAAAAAGAGCAGCACGATATATATATATATATATATATATATATATATATATATATATATATAGGATTTGGCATTGAATAACCTACAAGAGTTGGTATACAATAAAACCCCTCAACCAACTAACCAACATTCCCGTGGATATTGCTTTGTCGTAGCATAAAACAGAATTATAGATATAACTTACATTTGTTTATACCCTCCTGAATATGGAAATGCATGTAACTGGATAGAAAGTTGATATTCAGTTCTTGTGTATAATACTCCCCCCATTTTTTAAGCTTAAAAATGTGAGACAAAAACTGCGTATTATACTCAAATAATTACCGTATTTATACTTTCAAATCGTGCAGTTATTATGCATGTATTACAGGAAATTTTAGTTAAGAGCTCAATAGAGAGAAATAGGGGTGTTCCTCTGGCGTAATGGCTAAAGTGCAGGACTGCTGCCTGAAAGTAAGTGAGTTCGAATTCCAGTCGCGCTATCACGTTCACTTTTGGGTTAATAGTCTTTGGAAACCGCCTATCTTCCAAGCTATGTATTGAATCGTACCACTACCGTTTTTCTACAAGGATGACTTTGGCATTAAATGACCCGCGAAGGTTGATTGCCCAGTAGAATACACTGACTGCACCTCTGCAGAGGGGTAAGACCCCCCCCCCCAACGAGTGTCCTGGATATGACACTAAACAATCTCATGGTGAGGTTCCAGTGATGCTGGGGCTTTGGGGAATGCCAAGCACCCCTTCATTGCCATTGCTCCCAAGTCCACTCTGGCCCGGCGTGGTAGCACCCGATCTATGGGTTAAATAGAACTAACGGCATACTTATGCTAAACTGAATTGTTTGACTAAACTAAATAGCTTGAAATAGAAATGTTTTTGACAATTAAATTGTACTTAGATTTAAACTGCATGCTTACGCTAAACTAAATTATTTGAAATAAAACTGTTTTGACATTGAAACTGTATTTACACAAAAGTGAATTGTTTAACATAGAACTGTTTTGATATTTAACTATGTCTAAACGAAATCTGTACTTATACTAAACTGAATTAGCTGAACTAGAACTGTTTGATAAACTGAATAGCTTGAAATAGAAATGCTTTTCACAATTAAACTGTGTACTTATGCTAAATTGAATTGTTTGAAATAGAACTGATTATTTACACAAAAATGGATTTGGCGTTAGATAACCTACAAAGGTTGATATGCCATAAAACCTAACCAACCAACCACGAAGGTTAATATGCCATTAGATAAAGAAACCAATCAATCAAGCTTAAATACTTTGTAACGTGATAGTCTTCCGTTTTCTTAGAATTCTAGGGTTGGGGTAAATAGTTACAATCAAATTTAAAGCATTATGTGAATTTAATAGACAGCTTAAAATTTGTTTAACATACTTATTTTTATATAACTTCTAAAGAGAATGTAAAAAAAATAGTAAATTTGGTTCGTTATAATTCAAACGAAGCAGAAAGTTCTTGAAGTGTTAAAAAGTGTATTAAAAGTCTCAGACACGTGTACCAATACAGCAGTAATTGTCCGATAAGTCAAAAGTTCAAGTAGTTGACTGCTGTACTGTAATGACGTAAGGTGAGTGGGTCAGAGAGAAAGAGAAAGGAGAAGCACAGAGAGAGAGAGAGAGAGAGAGAGAGAGAGAGAGAGAGAGAGTGTGTGTGTGTGTGTGTGTGTGTGTGTGTGTGTGTGTGTGTGTGTGTGTGTGTGTGTAATCAACTTGTTATTCAAGAGTCTGAATACCTCCACTGTGTCCGCTGAATTTGAATTGCTTTTTTTTCCTCCTATTCAAGTAAACAGTCTAACTGGTGGATTCTGATTGGCTCTTTAATCACTTTAATCGTCAGGTTACTTTCTCTTTACTATGTCCGTGTTATTAGTCGCAGCCATGTAAATATAAATGCTTTTACTGCATTAGTCAACTGGCGAATGAAGTAACAGAATTGATTCATCGATCACCAGTTCTCTCGATGGTAACTTTGCTGTGACACCAGTCCCAGTTAACCACTCTTGAAATATTTCTTTGTCATCATTCTTTTTTGTTCCAAATCATTTTTACCTTAGGTCATCGTCAAAGAAAAGATTTTGTGAAGAAAATTTTTTTAAATAGTCTTTAAAAGGTTGGTTAGATGGTTAGCAGGGTTTTGTGGCATATCAACCCTTGTTGGTAATTTAATGCCAAGTCTTGTTTATACATATGTATTAAATATATATGATTTGTGAACACATTTTGTTTATAACATCATTGAATGAGCCAGACCTCATTTGTTTGCATACAGTTAAAAGGTTATACACATGATTTGTAAGTCAATAGTTTGTAGCTAATCTTATTTTCAAATGAGAGCTAATTTATTTGCACACAAGTATTACCAAAGTTAATTGGTTCCAAATATCCTTGGCCCAGTCGCCTGGGGCTGTCGAATACACCAACTGCTTCTCTGCAGAGGGGTAAGACTCTCCGCCCCAACGAGTATCCTGGATATGACACTAAACAATCTCATGGTGAGGTTCCAGTGATAGTGAGACTTTGGGGAATGCCAAGCACCCCTTCATGCCCATCGCTCCCAGGTCCACTCTGGCCCAGAGTGGTAGCACCTGATAAGAACTAAATCGTGGTTTCTTGAGTTTACTGTTTTTTTTTTTTGCATTTAAACTGCGTATTTATGCTAAACTGAATTGTTTAAAATAGAACTGTTTTGACATTTAAACTGCGTGCTTATGCTAAAATGAATTGCTCGAAATAGAACTGTTTTGACATCTAAACTGTGTACTTATACTAAAATGAATTAGAACTGTTTGAATAAATGGAATAGCTTGAAATAGAAATGCTTTTGACAATTAAACTGTGTACTCATGCTAAACTGAATTGTTTGAAATAGAACTATTTGCATAAAAATGGATTTGGCGTTAAATAACCTACAAAGGTTGATATGCCATAAAACCCAAACAACTAATCTAGTATTCTAACACAAAGAGTTCTATTTAGTATTAATCATTTGTTTACACTTACTTGAATGGTTTTAAATACTGCTAACTAACATTATTAGTTTTATTTGCACACAGTTAAATGATTTCAAGTATCACAATATAACAATCTAAAATGCAATTTAGGCACGCACTTAAAGAGTTTCATGTATCATGTTTCATTTTTAAATGCTATTTGAAATTAATTTTATTCAACATTACTCGTTCGTTTGCATACAGTTAAATTGTTCCACCTATTGCTATGTATCACTAGCAATTCAACTAAACAGTCGTTTGTTTGCACAGAGTTTAAATGTCAAACAATTCTATTTGATACACTTTATCGGGTGTTACCACTCTGGGCCAGAGTGGACTATAGGAGCAATGGCAATGAAGGGATATTCCGCATTCCCTAAAGTTCCAGGGCTAGAACCTCACCATCTGATGGCTTAATGCCATATCTAGGACATTCGTTGATCGCTGCGGGATCTTACCTCTTTGCAGAGATGCAGTTGGTGTATTCTACAGTCCCTGCCGCCTGAGCTAATTATTAAAAGTTGATATGCTACAAAATAAGTGATGAAAAATGAACAGGTAACCTTGCTTGTCCATTCATGCAATGAAAATTATTTTTTGGTAACCTGGTAACTTCAACTAACTATTATATGATTTCTGCTACTGGAAACATATATAAGTTAAGTTGGCCAACTGTAGTCGAGGGCGACCCAAAGGCCCCCTTTTTAATAACTACAACACCGAGCTATAAGGGAGGGCACTACTCTTGATCTGTACCTTTAAATGCTAAGTGTTAAGTAAGGAGGCATCAAGAACCATTTTTGAGTCTTTGGTATGACTCGACCTGGGATTGAACCCCGGTCTCCCGAGCCATTGGTGAACACTCTAACCACTACTGCAGGAGCATCAGATGACTGAAATGCTTTCAAATCACCTAAGTAAACATAAGGGGAAGTTTTCGTGGTTTAGTGAATAATGTGCTGGACTGTAACATCCTAGTAAGCGAGTTCAAACTCCAGTTGTGCTATTGTGTTTACTTTCGACCTAAAATGCCCTTGGGGGAAAATATGAGATCCCAAGCGATGAGTTAAATAGTACCACTGCTCTTCTTCAACTAGAATGACTTTAGTTCTAAATAAGCCACTAAGTTTGATATGCCATTAAACAATGAAACCAAACCTAAACAGAAGAAAGAAAGAAAAAAAAAAGAAAGAAAGCGTGGAGAGAATTATTTTGAAAGACAGGAAACTGAGAAAGAGAAAAAAAACGCAAAATGCCACAAAAAAGCAGGAATACTGAAGAATAGAAAGTTATAGAAGAAAAAGAATAAAGAACGTGAAAAAACAACAGACAGACTGAGAATGAGGGAAATATATAGATATATATATATATATATATATATATATATATAGAGAGAGAGAGAGAGGGAATATAAGAAGTCTCGATCACCTATTTATTATCACAGGTAGATGGCCCAGTCAGCTGGGACTGCAGAATATACCAACTGCATCTCTGCAGAGATGTAAGATCCGCCCCCCTCCAACGTGTTTCCTGATATAACACTAAACAATTTGATGGTGAGGCTCCAGTAAAGTACCCCGTTATTGTCGTCGCTCCCAGGTCCACTCGGAGTGGTAGCACCTGGTAGAGCCCCATCTATTGGTCAAATAGAACTAAACAGTGTACTTATGCTAAACTAAATTGTTTGAAATAGAACTGTTTTTGACATTTAAACTGAGTACTTATGTTAAACTGAATTGTTTGAAATAGAATTGTTTGTATGTATAAAAATGGATTTGGCATTAAATAACCTACAATGGTTGATATGCTATAAATCCCAACCAAAATGGCTTAATTCGGCGCTAAATGAGCCAAAAAGGGTTAATACGCCGTAAAACAAAATAACCAACCAACCAACCAACGAATTACCAGTGGAAACATAATAGATATATTTGAATGTCTGTGAGATTATAATATATTTTTAAATACTCAATCATAACAATACATATATATATATATATATATATATATATATAGCAGTGGAAGCTGACTTAGCATTCTGATAATCATTATTGAAAATTGGAACCATTGACTCAAGTTCAAATCCTGGATGATTCTGTTTGCATTTCAGTTTTTGATAATACCCTTGCAAAAGGCAGGAATCCATCCGTTCTCCCCAAGCTTTGAGGAAAACTGGGTTCTTTAGCTGTTTTAAAGCAACCAGTCTACAAGAAAGAAAACCAAATTCAAACCAGCTTGTAGCAGAAAGAACTTCGTATTTTTGTTAGGCGCGTGAATTAATTTGACCGTTATGGTCGTCGCATATTTTCACCTAATGAGGATGACTTATCCTATTCAGCCCGGACCGTTTTCCCGGACAACATAAAAATGGTGAAAGCTTGCCAAACTACCTCTTCCTCAGAACCTTTCGAGAAGGACGGACGTACTTTCTGTCCGGTCCCTGCATAGCAGCAGAATCACAACACCATAAGGAATTGATTTATGGATCTCTTGCGTGTATTCTCTCAGACTAAGGTTTTCCAGTTGAACATGAATTAGATGCATGTAATCCGCCACTTACAGGAACACCTTTAGGTCGCCCCTTACTTTTGCTATGTCTACAGCGACGCGTAATTCCGCTCAGACATCTAAACTCATTCCTGGGCAATATTTTCTGGAGATTTTCATGCCTCTCTTCTACAACAACCAGGACCATACATTTATGGGTGACTATATCCTTTCTTCCTTCCGAAGAGACTGGTAGCATAAAGGTACTCTTTATTCTGGCTGTCATTAAACCATCTTGAAAACCTCACGGCATCTTCGTTCTCTTCTCCTTTATTTCTCACAACCTAACGAGTAACTAACGAATTAACTTCCTCGCTAAAAGCTGTACCTCACTTAAAAATTCACTTAGTGTCACATTCTTCTCTTAGCAGCGGACCAAAGTTAATATAAGAGTCATTCATTTCAAAAGAATGCAAAATAATTTTTTTGAGAATTTTTTTCCATTAATGCAAATTCTGCGTTGTTTGGAATTGTTTTATAGCAAAACTTATTTTAATCTAGAAAAATATTTGTTTTGGGGCTATTCAAAATCACTACCAATCAAACAGAGTACTCCAGGCTTGAACAGAGATCTGTCATCAAATTATTGATGGCTAAGAAGTGCAAACCATGTGAAATTTACAGAAGATTGCGTGATCTTTACAGAAAAGCATGTTTTAGTCAAAATATGTTTACAAATGAGCTAAAGAAGTATTTGCCACTTCGAGCCTGGGCCTAAAAGACAATCCATAGTGGAAATGTACTAACTTTCCGATAAAGAAAAAGTTCCAGGCGCAGAGGTCAGTAAAGAAGGTCATGCTGACAGTGACCTGGGACATGAAAGAACCCATAACTGTTGATTTCCTTGAAAAAGGTGCAACTGTAAACAGTGTTTCCTTTTGCCATCTTAGGTAAATTTCACCTCATTTACTGGATAGCATGAGTAATGTTTTCACTAGAATTAACAATTACTCCGTTGTGAGACTATGTTGCATGACTGACAAACATATATATATATATATATATATATATATATAGTATTATTCGGTTCAGTTAAACCAGAGTTGGGAGTAATTCCTTCAGAACAAGAAAATCATTTAGGAGCTGAACATTTAAATTTTCCTGGTGGAGAGCTCAATGTAATTTTTTAACAGAGCAATATTTCTTTAAGAAAAATATTTCTTTTAGAAACCGGTCTTTGGTTTTTTCTTAAAAAAAAAAAAAAGATATATATATATATATATATCAGTATAAAATTGGATAATGATTGAATAGGATAAAAACTCACTAAGTACCATAGCCAGATATGAATACGTGAAATGGACATATTCATACCGGTGCGCAAAAAGTTCATAATGTTCGTTTATATACATAGAATAGAACATAGGAATCTCGAAGCACGAAAAACACTTACGACTTCTTAGTTCAGGTACGAAACTTTTTATTACCTTTGCGTTTAAAGGTTCTTCGATAGAAGGAGAGAGATACACATTCTTTCTATTCTGGCTTTTTCATCTGCCCCCCCCCCCCCCCAACGCCATCTCGTGCGGCGCCCGTAGCGCACAAAGCCTCCGCGAGCAAGCGAAAGCCAACTGTCTTCTCCCGAGGCAGGACTCAACTCAACTGACTTTTTCAAATCTCCCAAAATCCTCCGCGCGCTTCCGGTGCATGATGTCATTCACATCCACTGGTCAACCTTTCTCTGGGATTTTTATTTTGACATCTATGAACGACACATCCTCCTCGCGCGCGCGTTAACATCTGAACTCAAGTTTGCAGCTAACTAACCCATGTTCTGAGCCGAAAGGTTCTCCGCCTAACTAAACCTAAAGGCATAAAACAAAATCCCTCGGCCATTATATTACAACTACTCTAAGTTTCACATTGTCGATCGTTAGGTGTGTTATTATTCAGAGACATGTTGAATACTAGCTCACCTGAAGATGAACAACATGAAAATCTGAATTGTGAGGTTTTATTTTGCTTTATTGTTATTTCATTTTATACTTAAAATATATAGGGATATTGCTTTGCATTTTAGTTTAGAAAGCACTCTAAAGATTTTATGGATTAAAAACACATTTAGCATTAAATTTTAACTATATATATACATGTAATATAATGGCCGAGGGATTTCGTTTTATATATCTTGCCTTTGGGTTTAGTTAGGCTGAGAACCTTTCGGCTCAGCACATGGGTTAGTTAGGGGCAAACTTGAGCGCAGGTGTTAACGCGCGCGGGGGGAGGAAGTGTCGTTCATAGATGTCAAAATAAAAATCCCAGGACCAGGGGATGTGGATGATGTCATGCACTGGATAAAGTTGAAATATAAAAGGTATCTTCGCCTCCTTTCTTCCTTCCTTCAGTAATTCTTTTGCTGCCATCTACAGACACAGACGACGCCAACGAATTAAGATGAGGCAAGAAGAAAACAATCGTGTCAGATATCACAACCAACAACTAGGAACCAAAACCGAAACTAAATAAGTGACCAACTAAATCTTCTGGTTCCCCATATATTACATGAACATATCTAATCTACAAAGAAGAACTTTTGCTCTGTCTGTCTTCATAGCCTGTCCAGTGGCTAAAGCTGCTGGTGATGTCATGAGTGGCAATACCACCTTAGCCACCGAAACTGTGGCATCACCCCAGGTTGGCGGCTGATGAAAACAGAGTATCACACATAATCTCACACGTATGATAAAATTTGAATATCATCAAATTGTAAGAACTATTACAAAAAAGAGAGAGAGATGTCCAGAGACTGTCGGGATTAATAAGATTTTTGTCAAAAAAATTAAATTGAAAGGATAAAATTTTTTAAAAATGTAAAACCAATATCAAAATATAAAAATAGAATGAAGTCAAATATCCGACATTTTCACTTCTGCCAAAAGTTAAATCTTCCCTGCCAAAAAGAAGAAAAGTCTCTTCAGACCTAGCCAACCCACTGAATAAGACATAATTTTTATAGCCTCCAAAAAGAAGCATTCAATAAACTGTAGCTTTGTCAGCACTACTGTATGGCTGCATTATTTGAACTCTAAAGAAATGCTTAGAATAAAAAGCCAAAAGGGAACTACTCAATGATGTTACATGCTGTTTTGAACAAATCCTGGAAGCAGTACTCTGCAAAACAGAAGTTGTAAGGCCATTTACCTCCCATCTCACAAACCATCCAAGAAAGGTGAACGAGTACTGTTGGATAACATGTGCATTTTGTAGCCTGCTGAAAAGAACAGTCCATAAACTGTAACCGTGCCAGTACTTCTGTATGGTTGCACCACTTACACTCTAATGAAACACTTCGAGAAAAAGCTAGATGAAAACTACACGAGGAAGCTGTGTGCTTTTTTAACAATTCCTGAAAGCAACATTCTACGAAGCAGAAGTTGTATGGCCATTTATCTCCCATCTCTCGAACCATTCAAGAAAGCCGAGCAAGACATGCTTGACATTGCTGACAAAGTCATAAGCAACATTCTATTGTAGACTCCTTTGCATGGACACACCAGTGTTGGCCAACCAGCAAAAACTTACATTCATCGGTCTTGTACAGACTGTGGGTGCTGTCTAGAGGACTTACCAAGTGTGATGGCTGATAGGGGCCGATGGTGAGAGAGAATCAAAGGAATCTATGCTGTCAGTATGCCTTGATGATGAATAAAGGACATTCTACAAGAGAAGCTAACAAAGCTTTTTTTTTTTTACAATCACTTTTTAACCACATCCATTCCATGGTTTTAATTTGCAGATTTGCTGTTATTATCTTTAACTTTTTAGTCTTGGTCTCTCCGACTGCTGTTGCTATATAGTAGAACTTACCTGAGCTTTTCAGCCTTGATCGACAACTAGTCTAGGAGAATGAAACTCTGATTCCAATACATGGAGCCTTTAAGCCAATCGGGTTCCACTTGTTTCAAAAGGTCAGGTCAGTGGTTACTCCTCACTTCTAGTACATACAACCCTCTACGTGTTCTTTGAGAGGAGATGGGTATTAACATTAAGAAATCCAATGAAGAAGAATTACTAAACATCGTACAGCTGATGATGTAATAAATAATGCATTCACCTGGAACTGAATCACACTTTGATTGACTGCCATTGTGTCTTAAACGTGTGGTCAAAACCTTTCTGATCATAGAAACATGACACATTGCGAGTAGAGAAGTGACTCATCAGAATAACTCTGAAAATGAGATCATCAAAGTTATTGACATTTTTTTTCAAAGGAGACTAAGTAACTAAACAACGACTGTGCAAATATCTTTTTCTATTAAGAAATAAAACTATCACTAATTATTCCCACTTCTAAAATATTTGATATTTCATCATTTGTTTTATTTCTTCTTATGCGTATGAAAAATTATGAATTACACTTTTATTCTGTCAAAAATTCCTACTTTAATTGTTGACAGCTAGCAATCGTTTTTTCTGGTTTTTGGTACAATTCTTGGTTTGGTTTGGTTTCTTTGTTTAATGGCATATCAACCTTTAAAGCTTATTTTATGCCAAAGCCACCCATATAGAAAAACAGTAGTGGTACTATTTAACCCCTAGCCGGGAGGATAAAGGGGTTCATACCTTTCCCAAGGGTATTTGTACGAAAGTCAGCCTAATGGAGCAACTAGAGTTCGACCTCGCTAACTAGGATTCTGCAGTCCAGTGCTTTAACCATTACACCACAAGGACATCACGGTACAATTATACCATAAGATAATTAACAATGCATTTCTATAATAAAATTATCTACAATACATTTCTGTAAGAAAATTATTTGAGATGCATAGTGTCATACTAAGGACCTCTCTTTTTTAGGGGAGTGGTCTAACCCCTCTGGAGGGGATACAATTGGCCTATTCTAAGCACACATCTCACATTGACTAGATGGTAAAAACTAAGTCATTAGAAAGTTAGTAAAGTTTTTAATTTCTTTGAAGTAGTAATCACCAAATGAAAATCTAATGTCTTTGATAAAATAAAATGGGAATTATTCCAAGCTATAGCTGAGTCATTACTACTATATGGTTGCACTACATAGACTTTAACAAAACACCGAGAGAAAGAGCTAAATGGGAACCACACCAAACTGCTGCATACTCTTTTGAACAAATCCTGGAAACAGTAACCCACGAAACAGCAGTTGTATGGCCACTTACCTTCCATCTCATGGACCATCCAAGTAAGATGAATAAGATATACTAGACACTGCTGGAAAAGTGAGGACAAACTGACGTTCTCCAGTGTTGGCCAATCAGCAAAAACTTAAATTCATCAGCTCTGTTTGGACACTGTTTGTCATCTGGAGGACCTACCAAGAGCAGTGGCTGATAGAGTCAGGCAGTAGAGAGTTAACAAATCCATGCAGTCAGCACATGTTGATGATGATGATGATGGTGATATTGATTAAATTGGGATTAAGTTAATAACTAAACGTTTCAAAGTGACTTTTAAACATGAAAAGGTTCCCTGAACCTGTGCTTGGTAATCACAAAAACCATTGCATTACTCAAGGTCCCTTTATTGAATACCCTAGTCAGCTTGGGCTGTAAAATACACCAACTGATTCTCTACAGAGGAGTAAGACCCCCTCCCAGCAACAAATGTACTGGATATCACACGAAACAATCTGATGGTGAGGCTCCTGTTATACTGGAGCTTTAGGGAATGTGGAGTTCCACTTCATTACCATCGCTCCCAGGTCCACTCTTGCCCAGAGTGGTAGCACCTGATAGGTTCCTATTTATCAGTCAACTAGAACTGTTTGACATTTAAACTGAGTGCAAACAAATGACTAATGACAAATTGAGTTGTTTGAAATAAAACTGTTTGGTCATTTAACTGTGTGTAAACAAATGACTGATGTTTAATTAAATTGTTAGTGATACATAGCAATACTTGGGCCTATTCAACTTTGTTGACTTAGAGTTACAAATCATATATATCTAATATATATATGTATGTTAACCTCTCTTAAACTGGTAGACAAATTCACCTACCTAGGAAGCAGCGTCTCATCAACCGAAAAAGACATCGACACGCGACTAACGAAAGCATGGACAGCTATCGATAGGCTCTCGATCATATGGAAATCAAACCTGACCTATAAAATGAAGCGCAGTCTCTTCCAGGCAGCGGTCGTATCGATACTGCTATATGGATGCACTACTTGGAAGCTAACTAAACGGCTGGAGAAGAAGCTAGACGGCAATTACACAAGAATGTTTAGAGCAATATTGAACAAGTCCTGGCAGCAACACCCCACAAGACACCAACTATACGGCCACTTGCCTCCCATCACGAAAACTATACAAGTTAGACGAGCCAGAAACGCAGGGAACTGCTGGAGAAGCAAGGACGAACTCATAAGTGATGTACTCCTATGGACCCCCGCATATGGCCAAGCAAAAGCAGGACGACCAGCTCGAACATACATACAGCAGCTATGTGAGGATACGCGATGTAGCCCTGAAGACCTACCAAAAGCGATGAATAATAGGGAGAAGTAGCGAGAGAGGGTCAAAGATATTCGTGCTAGTGGCACGACATAATGATGATGATGATGATATATGTATGTGAAGGAATGGAAGAGCAGTAATCGGGGACGTCCGACCACGAGTACTGTTGGCCTCAGCTGCACAAGACATGCAAATGTGTCTCTGCAAAGTAGCTAGGAGACGCATATAAACTGTCCAGATTGATCTACTGCAATGTTGGGAACACATCACAGATAAGACCAACTATACAATATATAAAGAGAATTTGGCATATCAACCGACAAAGGTTGAAAGGCGATAAAACTAAACCAAACCAAACCAAACCAAACCAAACTAAACCAAACCAAACCAAACTAAACGAAACCTTTATCAAATAATAAGCATATATGATTGTTTGGTAAGCCATGTTAAAAAGATATTTTTAGAAATGCTTATACAACAAAGGACCCTCGTGGGATTGCAAGTTTTTCTGTTCACATTTCCCATGGGGGTGATATTTACTACTCTAAAAAGGATTAAAATTTCTACTAATCTTTTTATTTAAAGGGCGTAAACTTTTAAGCAAAATTTCATTGCTTACAAAAAGTACTTATTGTATGCCTAAAAGGAAGCTTAAACCTTGTAATAACTGCCAAAACAGGTTAGGCAATCAATTTGGCCAGGATAGCTAGATATAGAGGAATTAGTGATATATATATATATATATATATATATATATATATATATATATATATATATAATAGAAGTAGTTATTGTTATGGAAAGCAAAAGAGAATAAGAGAAAAGCAAAACTAGAGAAGAGCAGGGCAGTAACTGACACTGAAAGAAAGAGAGAGAGAGAGAGAGAGAGAGAGAGAGAGTGAGTGAGAGAGAAGAAAAACTAAGAAACTAGAGTGTGTGCGTGTGTGTGTGAGAGAGAAAGAGAGAGAGAGAAGAAGAAGAAGTAATTAATACTGAAAGAAAAAGAAAGAGTAAACAAAAAACCAAGAGACTAGACCAGATGAGAGGTGGGGAGTGTAATTGACACTGGAAAACAGAGGTAAGTGAAGCGTAAAGTAAAACTTAGATGCTATGAGAGATGGAGACTAGTAATTGATACCAAAAGAAAAAGAGAGAGTATGGGAAAAGAAAGAGAGACCGAGGCAAGTAATTAATACAATAAAAAAAGAGAGAGCATGAGAAAAGAAAACCCAAGAGACTTAAGTGTGTGAGAAAGAGAGAGATCTAAGGTGAGATTGAAAAAACACACCAATGGAGAGATACAGAGAAATAAGCGGGAAACAGAGGTATAGTGAGATACAGAGATCCAAGAGGGAGTTACAAAGAGAGAAAAAGTAAAAGAAATATATAGAGAAAGAGAGACAGGTAGATAGAATATGAGGGAGGGAGATACAAAGCTACGGACAGAGAAAGATACAGAAAGATACTGAAAGACAAGAGGAAGAGAAAGATACAGGAGGGTGAGATTCAGTGAAATAAAAGGGTGAGAGAAAAAAAGAGAGAGAAAGAGAGAAGAGATAGATGCACAGAGAGCGAGAGAGAAAGAGAGAGAGAGAGAGAGAGAGAGGTACCAAATTTCTCTCTCTCTCTCTCTCTTTCTTTGTCTTGTGTTCTTGTTTGCCACAACTTATTTATAAATCAGTGACCTCACAACTCGTTTGTAGCAAGGTGGCTGTTTCGAACAAGATGAAAAGCACTTAGCTTCACTTGGCCAATTCATTTCTCGCAAAAATCTTCCCCCTTTCTTATTCGGTAGTTCTTTTTATAATTCTGTACTCGCATCATTTCCCATAACTTCTAAGGCTGGTGATACCGAACACTCTGCCTTCACTCTCTCTCTCTCTCTCTCTCTCTCTCTCTCTCTCTCTCTCTCTCCATACATGAAACTATAGTGGAAATATTTTTAGCTTCTCTTAAATGTTTTTCATTTTAGGAAAGTTTAAATATTTCATATGCATGAAATATTTAGTCTATTCATTTTTAAAAGGGTAAAAATATCTTGAGAAACTACGTACATAGGCTATTGAAATACAAAAGGAATATGTGGAATAGCATGTATGACTCTGGGTTATTAGTTTTTTGGTCAGGCCAAGAACTTTTCAGCAGTTAATCAATTGTTAATACCAACTGCATTTGAACCTGATATAATAGTAAAAAGGTAAAGTTGGCGACCTTAATCAAGAGCAACCAGAGGGCTCCCTTTTCGATAGCTACTACACTGAGGTGTTGGGGGAGGGCGCTACTCCTTTCCCTGGATTGCTTCATTTTATCCTTGATCATCATCGTCATCATGTCGTGCAGCTAGCACGGATATCCCTGACCCTCTCTCTCCACGTCTCCCTATCATTCATCGCCTCTAGCAGGTCTTCAGAGTTACATCCCGTATCATTACATAGCTGCTGTATGTATGTTCGAGCTGGTCATCCCGCTTTTGATTGTCCATATGCGGGGGTCCACAGGAGCACATCACTCACGATCTCGTCTTTGCTTCTCCAGCAGTGTCCGGCATGTCTGGTTCGTCTAGCTTGTATAGTTTTCGTGACAGGTGGTAGGTGACCGTACAGTTGGCGCCGTGTGGGGTGTTACTGCCAGGACTTGTTTAATATTGCTTGCAACATTCTTGTATAATTGCCGTCTAGCTTCTTCTCTAACCGTTTTGTCAGTGTCCAAGTAGTGCATCCATATAGCAGTATCGACATGACCGCAGCCTGGAAGAAACTGCGTTTCATTTTATCGGTCAGGTTTGATTTCCATATGATCGAAAGCCTATCGATAGCTGTCCATGCCTTCGTTAGCCGTGTGTCGATGTCTTTTTCGGTTGATGAGACGCTGCTTCCTAGGTAGGTGAATTTGTCAACCAGTTTCAGGGAGGTTCCGTCTAGTGTGGAGATGTCGCCTTTCTGATTAAAGCACATAAATTAAGTTTTCTGTGCATTAACATGGAGTCCAATGCCTGCAGCGGCTCGTTCCAAACTATGCAGTAGTGTTTCGGCTTGGTTGGGTGTATTGGCCAGTAGCGCTATGTCATCGGCGTAGTCGGCGTCGGTAATTGTTTTTGCGGCGTACCTTCTGCTCCTTTTCTTTGTCAGCACGAAGCCGTTTTCACAATGTTATCGATCGATGTCCGAAGTACGTAGTCTAGACATATGATAAAGAGGTATGGGGCTAGCGTGTCCCCTTGTAGTACTCCTGGTACAATGTCGAAGTATTCTGTGTCTCCATCCGGTGACTGCACTTTCACTTTGGTGTTTCTGTAGAGAATTATTATTGCTGCTACGGTTTCTTCTGGTAGGTTGTATGCTAGTGAGATTTGTTCCATCTTCCCTCTGTAAATGGAATCGAAGGCCTTGGTAAAATCGACAAATAGTAATGTCGCCTGTAGGTTGTTTTTTTTTTGCCCTCACGTCTTCTAGGATTCTACGGATGGTCAATATTTGTGAGGTCGTGGACCTGTTTCTTCTGAAGCCATTTTGGTTTTTCCGCAGGATATTGTCGATTTGGGGTACTATGTGGTTTCTTAGTAGGGCATTGTAGATTTTGGCTGCTATGGATGTAAGTGTTATACCTCGATAGTTCTTGGCTAATCCGAGGTCACCCTTTTTAGGGAAGGGGAGGATGCATCCCTTCATCCATCTGTCTATCCTTGATACGTACCTTATATTGCTGAGTGTAAAGCAAGGAGGTATCAAGTACCATTTTTAAAGTCTTTGGTATGACGCGACCTGGGATTGAACCCGGGTCTCCGGGACCAATGGTGAACACTCTACCCACAAGGCTAATGAGCCAGTTAGGCAAAATTTTACCCAGTCCGCAGATCTGGGAATATACCAACTGCATCCTCTGCAGAGGGGTAAGACTCCCCTCCCCCAAAAAGAGTGTTCTGAGTATAACACTAAACAACTGCATACCGTGGTGAGGCTCCTGTTCTGGAGCTCTGAAGAGAGTAGAATCCCCCCTTGGTTGTCATTACTCCCGACTCCACTTTAGCCAAATGGTTATCATAGTAGGAAATGGATTCAGTAATCTGAGTTTAAATCCTGAGCATTTCTCTTCAAATAAATGCGGGGGATGTCCTCAGAGTGTAATGGTTAAAGAGCTGGACTGCGAAATCGTAGTATGCAAGTTTGAACTCCAGTCACACTATTACATTCACTTTCGGACAAATACCCTTGGGAAAGGTATGAACCCCTTACCCTCCCAGCTATGGGTTAAATAGTACCGCTGCTGTCCTTCTAAAAATCGGATGGATTTGGCATTAAATAACCCGAGAAAGTTGATATGCCATTAAAATAACGTGTAACATAATTGAATGGCTCATAAAAAATTAAAAATGAATAAATAAGTAAATTGGAAAGCCGAGGCACTTGTGGTAATTAAAAATGACTGAGGAGGATTAGAGGTCTGAAGATCATGTGGGCATGCGCGGGGTGAGCGGAAGCGGATTTTTCTCTCCGACATGACAGGCGGAAGTGAGGGGACGACTTATTTAGCATAAGTCATTTGTTTGCACTCAGTTTATATGTCAAACAGTTCTATTTGACACACAGATAGGACCCTATCAGTTGCTACCACTCTGGGTCAGAGTGGATCTGGTAGTAATAGCAATGAAAGAGTACTCCACATTCCCCAAAGCTCCAGCATTACTGAAGCCTCACCATCAAATTGTTTAATGTCAGAGCCAGGACACTCTTTGGTGGGTTCTTACTCCTCTGCAGAGATGCAGTCAGTGTATTCTACAGTCCCAGCTAACTGGGCTGAGACATATGTCATTGAATTTCAGTACTCATGTGCACTAGGATATGGTATAGTAAAAAAAGTTGATGACCTGAAAGCTCCCTTTTCAATAGCTTCTACACTAAGGTGTAAGGGAAGGCACAACTCTATTCCCTGGATTGCTCTACTTTACCCTTGATCCTCACCTTTAGTGCTGAGTGCTAAACAAGGTGGCATCAAGTACCATTTTTTGAGTCTTTGGTATGACTCAACCTGGGATTGAATGCCAGTCTCCCAGAACACTCTACTGGCCAGTAATGGTATATCACTTTTCTATTAACAAGAAAAGCTAATTCCAATGAAAAACTGATTATCTACAGAAACATGAAGTATTTGCCCAACACAAAATCAATTTTTAAGCAGAGTACAGCTGGTTTGAATGTAGAGTTTTCCTTCTCCTAGACTGGTAACCTTAACATGACTAAAGAACCCATTCTGCCCTTCTATTTACCTATAACTTGAAAGAAACTAGATAGATTCATGCCTTTCTCAATACCAATAGCACAAAATGAACCACAAACATCTTTGCCTAGGTTTGGATCTTGGGTAGATAATGTCATTTCCTACTCAGATGACCGCTACACTTACAGTAGAAATGTGAAGTAGTCATTTATTAAACATAAGTTAGTTTGGCACAAGACCATAAATATAGGGCACCAGTGAAAATCAAACCTGACTTAGGTCACTAGTTCCCATCAAATCACCTTAGTTAAGCAGCTTGCTCAGTACGTTGATCAATGACCCCTTAGAAACAACAGGTACTATAACCACCCTGAGGCCTGTGAACCAGAATAAGCAAAGTTTAATAAACAACTAGTTCAAACTGGACTTAAGATCAATGGCTTGCAAGTCAAGCTCAGTAACCATTACACCATGTAAGGGGCTCAGAAACCTGATGAAATAAAGAATATCTGGCTTAGTGCCATTATATTATATTGCTTCAAAGTTCAGATTTAAGAAACTAAAAACTTTACTTGTAAAAGACACTCTATCTATATTTACCCATGTAAAAGACGATGCATGTAAATTTATACACACACACACACACACACACACACATTTAGAACTTTTGCCCAGCTCAGTATTAATTTCTTGAAAAATCCTCATAAGGAAATTCATTTTGTTGATTGTTGATTTTTCAAATTTCAAATGAATGTGGGAGGTTACCAACAGAAATAAAACTCGGGAAGACTAAGCTATATTTATCCGTCTTCGCATCAAATGGCTGGATTGTCTTAACTTCTTAACTTCTAACTGACTGGCAAATTGTGTTTTTTTTTTTAGTTTTTTTGATTCTTAACTACATTTTCAAATGAAGTATTTATTGACGTCATCATGCATATTTCAAACAACAGTCAACTCTTTACACCATTTCTGGCCTAATAAATACTAATTTATCTCTCTCTATCTATCAATTTAAATATACATGCATATTTAAAGACAAATAAAGTAAAATATCTGTTGGATTAGGCTGTGGAATACACAGACTGCACCTCTGCAGAGGAGTAAGACCCCCACCCCCGTCTCCAATGTGTATCCTGGATATGACACTAAGAAATCTGATGGTGAGGCTCTAATCCTGGAGTTTTTGAAAGGTGGGGTACCTCTTTATTGGCATTATTTCCAGATGAAATAGAACTATTCAATCATCTACTATACTTGAAACCATTTACCAGTGTGCAAACAACTGACTAATATAAAGGTTGGTTGGGTTTTATGACGTACTGTTTAATGCCAAATCCTGTTATATATATATATATATATATATATATATATATATATATATATATATATAAGGATAGGGTCCAATCTATGGGTGAAATAGAACTATTCACTCATTTACTATACTTGAAACCATTTACCTGTGTGCAAACAACTGAATAATATAAAGGTTGGTTGGGTTTTACGACGTATTGTTTAATGCTAAATCCTGTTATATATATATATATATATATATATATATATATAGGGTTAGGGTCCCATCTATGGGTGAAATAGAACTATTCAATCATTTACTATACTTGAAACCATTTGTGTGCAAACAAAAAATAATTTGACAAATGATTATATATATATATATATATAAGGTTAGGGTCCCATGTATGGGTGAAATAGAACTATTCAATCATTTACTCTACTTGAAACTATTTGTGTGCAAACAAATGATTAATTTTAAATTAGAAAGAAATGCTTGATAAATAGAATTACTACTATTTAAAGACATCAATCAAACACAATGTTCAAATCATCAGTGTAGGCATGAATGCATAAATAGGTAAAGATGAAAACTAAAAATTTTGCTTACACAACTCGTCTAACAGAAATGGGGAACACCTTACAGAATTCTCACTTGAAAATGGACTAACATGCCTTATTACTAAATTCCAAAAAAGGAAGGGAAAACTATGGACCTACACCTACATAAATAATGCTAAAGCACAGATTGCATACTCATGAACAAGAAATGGATTAATAGCACTTTGAATTATGAGGCATATTCCTCTTTTGAAGGAGTGTCTTCTGATCAAAGAATCATCACAGCAAAGATACAGTTATATACTTTCAAGTAACTATTCCTATTTGATAATGATGATAATTTGTTTACTCACAGTTATATAATTTAAAGTATTCCTATCTAATAATAATTATAATAAAAGAAAAAATTAACAAATTATTTATACAACTAAAATAATCATTCACATTTAATCAAACATTAAAAATATAGATTTAGATGTATTTCTTTAGTGAGGTAAAATAATTTCATAGCATTATTGTTGAGTTAGGACTAACATTATCATCATTATCAAGGGATGCTGATGGTATGATTCCTTTAACTCTCTCTTACTATTAGTCCCTATCAGCCATCACTCTTGGTAAGTCCTCTAGATGGCATCCAATGTCTGCACAGAGCAGATGAATGTAAGTTTTTGTTGATCAACCAACACGAGTGTGTCCGTGTATAGAAGTCCATTGGAGATAATCACTTATGAATTTATCCTTACTTCTCCAGTAGTATTCAACATGACTTACTCATCTTACTTGGATGGCTTGTGAGACGGGATGTAAGTAGCTATACAGCTGCTGTTTTGTGGAATACTTCTTCCCGGATTTTTTCAAAACAACATGCAACATCTTAGTGTAGTTAGTTCCCATCTAACTTTCTCTCCAAGTGTTGGGTATCACCCACCTTTTTCCACACAATGAACTAAGTCCATCTGCCATATATAGCAGTAGCTACTAATACCAGGGCAGACTAGAAGGTGAAGAGCAGCTTCTTATAGGAATAGTATTAGAGCGTTAGAGACTGGAGATCACATTAGATCACCTTACTTGCTACCGTAATAACGGAAGCCAATACTATCGTTGGACTATATCTTTATTCTGTATTCACTAATCCTATGTTCTTGTCTGCTAATAGTCTCTCTATTTTATATACTTTTTCCAGAGAATATATCTCTATTTCCTCTCATATCGTGGTTTGTCCTTTATTTAATATTACAAGCATTCACTAACTAGAACACAACACCAAGCATTTCATTAAAGTCTAAGAGGTTCAACTATACAATAGTACTGACATAGCTACAGCTTGGAAGAATTCCTATTCTATTTTATCAGAAAAGTTTAATTTCCATATGGTCGATGCTTTGACCTTGTTATTTTTCACAGAATATTGATTTTGTAAGATTATATAAAAAACATAATTGGTAAATCTTTTTCTTTCTTTTTTTCTGTGATGCGAATTATCTTTTATAACATGAATTACCTTTAGTAACCAGCTGGTAGAAATTTTTAATTAATAACAAAGATTGTAAAATAATCAGTTTCAATCCGATCTTGACCTTTTATCCAAAGTGGACTGGTACTTCAGCTAATTGTCAATAATTAACTATCAGTGTGAGATTAACACCCTTGTCTTCCAAGAAAATTCAGTTGATGACTGTTAAATACCATTATCAAAGTAGTATAAAAGACAAAAGCATGAAAGTCTCATTCTCTTTTACTTTTAAGATGCCTTAAGACGAAGCCAAAAACATGTTTCAACTTTATAACACTTGGTACCAATCCAACCCAATCAGATCTCACCAGCATCAACTTGATATGATTTTATGCCTTCTGTATGACACTAAACTGCATCTGATGGTGTTCTGAAGCTCTGGGAAGTGTGGAGTACCCTTTCATTGCCATTATTCCCATGTCCACTCAGACCCAGAGTGGTAGTACTTGTTAGGGTTCCATCTAGGGGTCAAATAGATCTGTTTAAAAACTAACCATATTCGATATGACTGTGCAAATAAAACTCTTAAAAAACAGCTACACAAAAAAGGTAAATATGAGCGCAATCCCCTAATCTTTAGGCATAGAATATGCCTAAAGATAAGGGGATTGATTAGAATATGCCTTGACAGGTTGACATGGCACTAAAATTAATCAATTAATCAATCAATCTAATTCATTAATCAATCAATATAAAAATTCTTTAAAAAAACTCCACAAAAATATAAACTTGAATCTACAATTAACACAATTCACTAACCTCTTGGCAAAAAATAGATCTGTTTTAAAATGATTAGCATTTGATAGGAATACTTGAAATTGTACAACTGTGTGCAAATTATTTTAATCTTATGGTTAGAATACTTGATATCAAGTACAAAAAAAACCCTTAAGATACTACACAAAAAACATGAATATAAATATACAATGAATACAATTCCATAATTTTTAGGAATAAAATAACCCTTGACAGGTTTACATGCAATTAAAATCAATCAACCTATCAATCAATCATTGACATGAGTTTACTACTAAATTGAATTATTGGTATTACAAATCAATACTAGGAACCACTTAACTGTGTGCAAATGAATGAATAGTGTTGAGTAGAATCATTTGTATTAAATAGCAATACTTGTAACCACTGTGCACAAATAAATGATTTACGTTAGATACAATTTTAGTATTCAATAGCAAAAACCTGAAATCATTTAACTGTGTGCAAAAAATGATTGGTTTTATTTTATTTTGTTTTGTTTTATAACATATCAATCATTGTAGATTATTTAATGCCAAATCTATTTTTATACATAAAACAGTTCTATTTGCTACATTTGTATCATCAAACTTAAATGAAGAAAATTTTTCAAATTCATGGGCCCGATTTAGCATAGATCTGGATATTTGGAAAACTGCCACAAATATTCTAACTGCTATGTACTTCAGTTAGCTGCAGGCTGTCTCAACTCAAAACACACTACTGACATTTTTATTCAAAACATGTTACATCTGAAATGCCAGAAATTTTAACTGCATGACAAATTCAGTTTTTATGGCACTGTTTTTCTTAAACATATTTAATCACATCATATCTTGACCATTCGACAGAGTGGAAGTATCTGTTAGAGTCCCATCTATGGATCAAATAGACTTGTTAAATAATTTTTTTGTATTTGATAGGACCATGTTAAAAAAAATATTTAGAAACAACTCTACATAAAACATAGAGAAAGCCTCGATGGTGTAATGTCTAATGTGCTGGACTATGGTCTCAAAGTAAGCAAGTTCAAACTCCAGACATGCTATATATATATATATATATATATATATATATATATATATATATAACATTTTCATTTCATATATACAGATTTGCCCAGTCGGCTGGGGCTGTAGAATACAACGACTGCACTACTGCAGAGGGGTAAGACACCCCACACCAATGAATGTCCTGGATATGATACTAAACAATCTGATGGTGAGGTTCCAGTGATGCTGGGGCTTTGGGGAATGCCAAGCACCCCTTCATTGCCATTGCTCCCAGGTCCACTCTGGCCCAGCACGGTAGCACCTGATAGGGCCCTATCTATGGGTTAAATAGAATTAATGGCATACTTATGCTAAACTGAATTATTTGACTAAACTGAATAGCTTGAAATAGAAATGTTTTTGACAATTAAACTGTACTTACATTTAAACTGCATGCTTATGCTAAACTGAATTATTTGAAATGGAACTATTTTTGACATTGAAACTGTACTTACACTAAACTGAAGTGTTTAATATAGAACTGTTTTGACATTAAACTGTATATAAACAAAATCTGTACTTATACTAAACTGAATTAGCTGATTTAGAACTGCTTGACTAAACTGAATAGCTTGAAATAGAAATGTTTTTCACAATTAAACTGTACTTACATTTAAACTGTAAATTTATGCTAAACTGAATTGTTTGAAATAGAACTATTTTCATAAAAATGGATTTGGCTTTAAATAACCTTCAAAGATTGATAAGCCAGAAAACCCAAATAACCAACCAACTATATAGACAGATATATATAATAAAAACATTTTGAATTGAAGTGAAAAGCTTCATTTTTAGAAGACTTCATTTTTAAAGAATAAGAAATTAATTCAATCCTAAAGTAAAGCATGTCAATCAGGTCTTTATATTTTGCCTTCTTTTTTTACCTTATCATTTGATTTCTTTCCCAACATTACTCATATATATATATATATATATATATATATATATATATATATATATTTGTGCAATTCTTTCTACATTTATTTCTCTAAATTGTCTCTTTCTATATAATGAACACTTTTATGACATAACAAAAAGGAAAATTCTTATGTTTAATGTGATGAATAATTTTCTATAATTATCCAGTGGTGAATGAGGAATGTTCCTGTGATGTAACAGAAATAGAATTTTCTGTTATTTTAAAGTTGAAAAATAATATAGCATAATTTATACCTGTAAATACTCTATTTATTCATATATATATATATATATATATATATATATATATATATATATATATATATATATATATATATATATATACATATGTTCATATGTATATATATATATATATATGTGTGTGTGTGTGTGTGTGTGTGTGTGTGTGTGTGTGTGTGTGTGTGTGTGTGTGTGTGTGTGTGGTGCATTCAATAAGTTTCCAGACATTTTTGTACAGGCATTTTAAAATTGTCATAGACTCTTGAAAATTCAGTATATTATTGCTATACATCTTATGAGATGACTGACCAATTTTTATGATTTCAGCTTCAAATCAACAGCTACAGTAGGAATTGGAATACACCCTACAAAACCCTGATTGTCACAGCTGGTGAATTTCAAAAAAGCCATCTGGACATCAGGACACTTTAGAAGAAAGATATACAATAAAATTCTGTTTTAAACTTGGAAAAAAGGCCACAGAAACGTATGGAATGCTTCAGACTGCTTTTTGACCATCTTGCATGAATTGAGCATCAGTTTTTGAGTGGCATAAGAGATTCAAGAAAGGCAGAGAGTCTGTGAGGGATGATGAGAGGTGTGGGAGGAGTAAGAAAGTCAATAGACCAGAGTTGATTGCCCAAAGGGTTAGGGTTAGGGTTACTATGTTGAGGTTTTAAGTGAGTTCAGGAAGAGATTCCGTCAGAAGAGGTCAGCACTCTTCAAATTGGGTCAATGGCTTTTCCACCAGGACAATGCACCAGTCCACAACTTTATCCTTGCCACAGACTATTTGACCTAGACGGGCGTCAAGACAGTTAACCTCACCCTCCCTATAGTCCAGACTTTGCTCCCTGTGACTTTTGGTTATTCCCTAAGCTCAGGGGCTGTCATTATGAGACAATTGAGGAGATGAAAGAGGCTGTGATGAATGTCATTGACACACTCATACAAGAGGACTTACATTACACCATGAGGACATCCCCGAAACAAAGTATAGGATCAATTTTAACTTTTGCTTAGTTTTATATTTAAAAAATACTAAAGATAAACCAATGCAGGATAACAAGGTTTTTGATATTTTATAATTGATTGATTAATTTTACAGGCATATCAACCTATCAAGGGTTATTTTATGCCAAGAGGTTAAGGAATCCCATTCATTGTATATTTATATGTACATATTTTGTGTCATTATTTCTTAAAACTTTTTTTTGCATATGTTCCTATCAAAAACTAATAAATTTTAAACAGCTCTATTTGACCCATTGATGAGATTTTATCAGTTACAGCCACTCTAGGTCAGAGTGGACCTTGGAGTAATGGCAATGAAAGGGTACTCCCCACACTCCAGGTCTCCAGAACTGGAACCTCATAATTAGCTACAGTTTAGTGTCATAATCAAGACACCCCATTATTTTAAGGGTGGGGTTGTATTATCTTTCCGCAGGATATACAGTCAGTATATTCTAAGCCTCACTGACAGGGAGGATATTTTATAAGTACAAGGTAATTTCAAAATGATTTAAATATCATCATTTTTTAAAGTTATGCATAAACTTGTTTTAAGATAGTTTATCCAAATCAAAAAACTATTTTTATAGAATACCAACACACACATATTTGGTCTGTGAGTGCATGTGTGTGTGTGTGTGTGTGTGTGTGTGTGTGTGTGTGTGTGTGTGTGTGTGTGTGTGTGTGTGTGTGTGTGTGTGTGTGTGTGTGTGTGTATAAAAACTATTTTTTATTAAGTCAGTCTGAAATTTTTATTGTTTTTATTTTTAGGTTGTATTCATTTTCTCAGAATATATTTGTCTGGGTTGCTCAAAATTTACAAAATATGTCATTTTTATATCCAGATTAAAATTCTGTTTCTGCTATTGGTAATCAACTTACAGCTTAAGTTCATTTGTATCAAATTGAATTTTGAAATAACTGATATTAAATTTAGTTTTCTGCTTAAAATGTAATATATTAAAGTAATGTCACCCTACAAAAAAGACACGAGTTAAAGGTTTAAAACTGCTTTCAATGAATTTGTTAAGATTAAGTAAAATAATTTTGCTGACTGATTTCCTAATTCAATTAAAAATCTCTTTTCTATGCATGAACACATCATCCCTAATCGTGGCATTCAAAAATTATCTGCTCAAACAAGGGGAATAACTTTGTTAGAGTTTTAAAAAAGGGAGAGGGGGCATTAACGGAACATAAATAGAAAGAAGCAGCAAAAAATTATGGTGAAATCTTTTAAAATTTCAGGATGGCTGAGTTAATAGCTTTCTTTATCATAGAATATAAAATGCAAAGAATTCATAATTGACTAAGAGTATTTTCCCCTTCAACTGAGAATAAAAGAAATGCCGAAATATTATTTATGATTCATACCCTTTTTAGTCTATCATGTCAAAATGATTAAATTGCAGCCTTTAAGCAATAGAAGCAAGATTTTTTTTTAAATGGAGAATTTTGAAAGTAATTTTCAGCTGTTAACTTGTAGATTCAAATAAAAACCTTTATAACTCAAAAAACAAAAGCAAAAAATATAAAAAAGGAAAATAAAGAAATTACAGAAAAAATAATTTAACAAAAAAAAAAGAAATGTCTCCGTGAATTTAAATTTTTTTGTTAAATAAAATAACATTTTAAATTTAGGAATGAATTCATAAAAACTTTTCCCTGAAGTAAGGAAAAGATAATTTGATATTTGACAAAATGAAAGGAAGTATTTTTGTTGTTGTTGTTGGTGGTGGTGGTGGTGTTTTTTTTTTTTTTGGTTTTTTTTTTAAATTAGCCTAAAAGCAGAAATTGTAGTTGTTAAAAAGGATGTGAATACATACAAGGGTCTTTCAAAAAGTTCTAAACCTCACATAGAAGGTGTTTTTCACTATTCTTCTTGACATCAATACACTTAGTCTAATGATGTTCAAGCATTGCCATCCCATCACAGAAGTTGGCATCCTTGTCCTCCACTGCACATATGGCCTCATCATTGTTTCCAAAATAGCAACCTTGCAAGTAAGATTTGATTTTAGGAAGCAGGAAGAAATTAGATGGAGCTAAGTCTGGTGAGTAAGGGGAATAGAGTAGCAATTCAGAGCCACAATTGTCTTCTTCAGCTACTGCAGCCTGAGCAGCATGAATAGGTGTATTATCCTGGAGCAAGACCATACCTGCTCTCAGCTTCCCTCTGCATTTTGACTTGATCACTTTTTTCAGCTGTTTTAATTCTGATACATAGTACTGTCCTCAGATAGTTTTTACCGAGTAAAAAGTAAGTAAAGTTGGCAACCTTATTCGAGGGTGACTTGAAAGCTCTCTTTTCAATAGCTACAACACTGAGGTGTATGGGAGGGCGCGACTCCATTCTCTGGATTGTTCCACTTTACCCTTGATCCTAACCTATTAATGCTGAGTGTTAAGCAAGGTGGCATCAAGTACCATTTTTTGAGTCTTTGGTATGACTTGACCTGGGATTGAACCCCAGTCTTCTGGACCATTGGCAAACACTCTACTCATTAGGGCAATGACTCTGTAGTTTAGTATTATTATGCTTGCAGAATTCTAAAAAAAAACAGAAACTATCACCCTGCCAACAGACACTATTTGTTTAACCTTTTTCAGGAGTGTAGAGCCAGAATGTTTCCACTATTTGCTTTGAACCTTTGATTCAGGTTTGCAATGGTGAACTCAGGTTTCATTTGTGATGGGAATTCTTAGGATTAACCTGGAAGTGAGTCAGAAGTGTCCAGGAAATATCAATCCTTTTCAGTTTAGGCTCTGGTATTAGCATTCTTGGATCTCATTTTGAAGACATCTTGCTCATCCCTAAGATCTCAGTTAAAACAGTGTGGCCTGAACCAGAATTAATGCCTTTCAACAGCTATCTGTTGGACTGTAACTCATCTGTTATCCAAAACTATATGGTGAATGGTATCAACTTGCTCATCAGTTGCTGAGATCTTTGGATAACTTGAATAAGTGTCATCTTCTGTGCAGTCTCTGCCTCACGACTTAACGACTAACAGGTGGAGAGAATATAAGCACAGTCCTTTATATATATATATATATATATATATATATATATAATACTTGACAACATTACCCAAAATAAAAAAAGAAAAAAAAAAAAGAAAAATGGTTATCGTTGTCAGAAATGGACACAGCAACATGAGTTCAAATCCTGGATGAGACTGATTGCATTTCACATAGCACTAATACCCTTGGGAAAGGTATGAATCCAATTATTCTCCCTCCAGCTATGGGTAAATAGTAGGGCAGACTAGGTTCTTCAGCCTTGGTTAGGCAACTAGTCTAGGAGAAGGAAAACTCTGAATTCAAACCTGTTAAACTTTGCTTAAAAATTTACCTTGTGTCATATCAGCTGCCCACTTCTTCAAAGTTGCATAGAAAAGCAGTCCTCAGTAAATATTACGATAAATGTGCTCAATTCAATAAATATGCTAAGCTTTACCTCTGCCCAAGAAATTATCTAGAAGTAACTGTCAAGCCTGACAAAAGGAGAGAGAAAAGCATAAAAATAAACAAGATGAAAAAAGGGGGAAGGGAAGCTTACTTTTGCTACCTGAAAAAAAGTGTGTCAATATTTCTTAAAAACAAAAACAACCAGTTCCTACAAAATAATTTATTTCCAGAGAAATAAACTTTACAAAATCTGGTTTTGCATATTTTTCCCTATGCTTGCTGAAAACATTGAATTTAAGGTCACAAAAATAACATACATTTAAGTATCGACAATATTATAACAAAAAAAAAAAGAAGAAGGGCATAAATAGATATAACAACTGACTAGCTCGAAGCAATGCTGTCAATCACCTACTGTCAGTTTAACTTTTGTTAATGATAAAATACCATTCTAGGGTATTTTGTGTCAAAGTCCATTTTGAAGCCAATTTTTAGGGTTTATTCTTCTCGGTATCTCCTTCTTGTGTAGAATCAACCTGGACAACTGTGTTCTAGTTTCCTGCATAGACTTGTTTAAAATGAAGTTTAGTATTTCTTACAACTTCCTTTGTCAACAAAAGTCCAATAATATCCCCTCCAGACTTTAGACTTAACTTTCTTTCAAAAGGTACAGCATAACAAATCACAAAAAGCCTACAGTAGGCTTATTGTTTCAACAAGTAATGATAAAAACCCCGTAAGGAAAAGAAGCTTAGCCTAAGCAACTAATGGGGCAATTTTGCTCAAGCTACCTTGCTTAAGAAAAACTCCCTAAAGTCGAAGCAAAGCAAAAAGAGTGAGCCAAACAGAGTCTTCTGCTCATGCTGAAAAAAAAAAAGAACTGGGAGTTCCCTTGCAGGTCTTACTTAAATAACAGTAGGGGCAGGGGATAACAGCACAACCGCAAAACAACCAATCAGATTTGCACAGACATTAACTGCTGAATTTACTAATTTCAACAATATCTATACCATGTCCTTATGAATTTCCTTAGTTATCATACTTTACCCTTTGCCGATACTTTATGTCTGCTCAGGGTTCTGTCTTGTCCATTTTTACATTTTTAGATTTGTCACACACCTCTCACCTTTGTATTGATCTCACTTGTACAAAAATTAAGACAGAAATCTGAATTAGTCTTTCTAGTTTTATAAAAAGGGGTAATGTATTGTCATAACAAAAATGTTTGGCAACGGCTCTTCTTTCTTAGTGAGGCTTAGAACTTTTTTGAACAACCGTCATATGTATTTACTCAATTCCTCCACCACAGGCAGGATACGAAACAAGGTCAATTTTTAGGTGGAGTACAGCTGGTTTGAATTCAGAGTTTTCCTTCTTCTAGAATTGTTGCCTAATGTTATACAACAGAGTTCAAAATCTCTCCTGATTCACAAATTCACTAACTCGATACATCCGCTCACTAGCAAAACAAATTAAAACACTTGGAAAGAGAATCCAAAAAATATATTTGGTTGTAAGAAGCTAACATCAACCGGATGTTGATTCAACAGTAACCAACCAACACAATGAATAAAACATGTCTCTGTGCATGTAGGCTTTACAAACTAAATTAATAGACAATTTTTAAAAATCCTTTTTCAACCAATCATAAACTTTCCCTGCCAAAGTTTTTGGGGGCCAATTTTGATACCAGAGTAGGCTTTAAAACAGTCTACAAAAAGTCACAAATGGCAGTTGACACTAGGACTGGTACCAGAGAAAATCTTCATGCATCACATTTCAGACAAGATCAAAGACCGCTGACACCTTACCAACCCACACTGCATCATCACACCACACACAACCAAGTCCTCTGGCCAAGAACAGAGTTACACCCATTCACTTTCTGACCCCTATCTGCTGGAAGAAGAAAGCCTGCATCTTTTCTAAATCTATTTAGAATAAATTAGATTAGTCCAATCCTCTCATCCGTTGTCTTTTGCAACCATACGCCTGTCTATAACACTAACCAAGGCAAAAGAACCTAGCCTGCCTCATCATTTGCCCATATCTGGAGAGCAGAAGAGATTGATACATGTTTTTTCTGGGTGCATTAGTGTAAAGAGAAATGCAAACAGCCTCATCCAGGATCTAAATTAGGGTCACTAATATAATTTCCTAGGACCATAACTATTGGACTAAGTGTGCCTCCAAGAGGTTTGGAAATGTTCAGTATCATATTAACCCTTCTGGATTATTTTTATACCAAATCCTGTTTATACATATATATATATATATATACAATATATATATATATATACATTGTTACCTCCTATAGGCCCCTGCTTCAACTTGGCCTTGGGAGCAGACTTCATGTCTCCTCTGTGAACTAAGAGTGAACCTTTCTTTACCTTTTGATCTGGGTCAATTTGAATACTATCTTGCATGGCTCATTGTTTGTTGTTCCCTCAGGCCCCCTTTTGGCCTTGTTGTTTGAGTTGAGACTACTACTATTTTGGTCAGGTGACGCTTGTGTCTCTGGGAGTTTAGTTAGAATGATTCCAGCCTCTAACAGAGTAAGATGTCGCTGAGATTTCTCCCAGAATAAAGGAACATACCAGTAACCTTTTTACTTGCTGTATTTAACTTTTTATTTAAGTTTTTATTGTGTTTATTTTCGCTGGCCGGACTTTGAATAATCTTCTAATTTTTAATCCAAAATACATTTCATGTTAGTTATAGGCTATGTTTTTACTTTCACCCCACTTCCCGCCCACGTGTTACTATTTTTGTTTTTACCTTTGCATGACTCCTTGTCCCTTGTACAATAAACTTAGGTTAGTATTTACAAACCTCTATTTTCATTTGGCTATTTTGCGTACAACTTATTTTGGTGTTATGACTGCGTAGGAGCAAGTCTACCCCTAGACACCTATCCTAAATTCACCATGGTTATAACAATATATATATATATATATATATATATATGATTTTTAAGTGAATAGTTTCGAGGTAACAATATTTTTCAACCAGCAGGAGTTCATTTGTTTGCATAGAGTTAAATGGTTTCAAGTATTGCTATTTCATATTTATAATTATATTGAATATTAATCATTTGTTTGCATTCTATTAAATGGTTTCAAGTATTGCTATTTAACACTAATAATTCTTTTTATTAAACGGTTTCAAGTATTACTATCTAATACCAATCATCATCATCATCATGTCGTGCCACCAGCACAGATATCCCTGACCCTCTCTCGCCACTTCTCCCTATTATTCATCGCCTCTAGCAGGTCTTCAGGGTTACATCCAGTATCCTCACATAGCTGCTGTATGTAAGTTCGAGCTGGTCGTCCTGCTTGGCCATATGTGGGGGTCCATAGGAGTACATCCCTTATGAGCTCGTTCTTGCTTCTCCAGCAGTGTCCTGCATATCTGGTTCGTCTAACTTGTATAGTTTTCGTGATGGGAGGCAAGTGGCCATATAGATGGTGTTTTGTAGGGTATTGTCACCAGGACTTGTTCAATATTGCTCTCAACATTCTTGTGTAATTGCCGTCTAGTTTCTTCTCCAGCCGTTTAGTTAGCGTCCATGTAGTGCATCCATATAGCAGTATCGATACGACCGCTGCCTGCTATCTAACTCTAATAAATCTATTTAATATAGATTATTTGTTTGCTCACAGTTAAATAGTTTCAAGTATTGCTATCAAAAATAATTATTTTTATCTAATACAAATAATTTGCACATGATTTCTAATAACCAATAATGATAATCTTCAGTCACTTTTTTTTTCTTTTTTCTTTCTTCTGTTTGAAATTTCTGGTGTCAGGAATTCCCAGACTAATATAATTTTCTTCTTTTTTCTTTTTCTATCTCCTGTTTGAAATTTCTGGTACCAGGAACTCCCAGACTAATATAATTTTCTTCTCTTTTCTTTTTCTTTCTCCTGTTTGAAATTTCTGGTGCCAGGAACTCCCAGGCTGGTATAATTTTCTTCTCTTTTCTTTTTCTTTCGCCTGTTTGAAATTTCTGGTGCCAGGAACTCCCAGACTAATATAATTTTCTTCTCTTTTCTTTTTCTTTCTCCTGTTTGAAATTTCTGGTGCCAGGCACTCCCGGGCTGATATAATTTTCTTCTCTTTTCTTTCTCCTGTTTGAAATTTCTGGTGCCAAGTACTCCCAGGTTGATATGATTTTATGAAGAAATAAATAAATATTCAAGTTTTCCCATGTTTTATTAACTATCAATCAAATTATTTAGTTATTTACAAAGCGACTTGTTTTTCTACAAATGTCTTAAGACCCAGTAGTTGGGTATCAAGTGAAAGAGATGAGTCAGACAAAACTGCTAATCACAACACAATCACAAACATCTTCATACAGAATGACACTGTGATAGAGAACCTATGATAGCTGTATCTTTGTTTTATTATCAGAAATTTATGATTTTGTATTCAAAATGGTGCTACCATTTTGTAAAGAATGAGGTGTTCTGTTCTGGAAGACATTCAAGTAATTTAACAACTTGTAAATCAAAAAGGAACAAAGATACAACAAAAATATGTGTCTATGGAAATATGTTTATCATAGAAATACATGAAACTATATATTTACCCAACCCCTCCAAAATGGGTAGAGTTGGGCATAAAACAAGTGAGTCCAATGATCACATAGGTGAGAAACTGATAATCACCAAGCACCATTGACTCTGTATCTACACTGTACTAAGATATATATCCTTTATCACAGATATTGAGCACTCTTTATAAATATACCACCTATTGGTCTCATGAGTAAGAGTGTTCGCCAATAGCATGGGAGACCGGGGTTCAATCCCAGGTAGAGTCATACCAAAGACCAAAAAAGTGGTACTTGATGCTTCGTTACTTAACATTATAAGGTACAGATCAAGGGTAAAGTGAAGCAATCCTGGTAAAGGAGTAGTGCTCTTCCCTACACTTCGGTGTAGTAGCTATTGAAAAGGGAGCCTTCAGGTCACCCTCAAACATGGTCGCCAACTTTATTTTTATTACATTATATATATATATATATATAGCAAAGTAAGTAAAGTTAGCGACTGTAGTCGAGAGCAACCAGAAAGCTTCCTTTTCAATAGCTACAACTGTTGTATATTAACCTTCGACCCAGCTAAACATGCCATTCCAAAGTGATGCACCGGAAGGAAGTGACACATTCCAATGGCAGTTAGGGGAAGAAATTGCGTAGGTGGGCTTGGCTGACAATATGGGACAACTTAAAATCCCAATGTACAGTCATAGACTGATGCACCGGAAGAGAGTGACCTGTGAACTGCATGACAGTTATTTCCGCTTGATGACGATCAAACATGCCATTCCAAAGATATTGAGTGGGCGATTGAACTATTATATAACTCGGTGAATACAGGAAGTCAGTGAGTTTGGAGATCAGGCCCGTTGGTGACAAGATGCAGTAGAGGAAGCCAGCATTCAGCAGAGAGTGGGCCCCTGGGCCTCCGGTTGAGCAGCCCTGGAGAGCGAGAAAGACACAACACTGATGGCCATAAGAGTGGGGGTCAATATACTGCAGTTCTGTTTGGTCTCCAACTCCCTCTCACACACAAATCTTTCAAATAAAGTGAGAGGTATATTTTTCTAAGAACAGTGTCGCTCGTCTTTATTATTGCGTCAATATGTATTCTGCATGTATATGTAAATGAATCTGCATATGACTATACAACACTACACCAAGGTGTAGGGGAGGGTACTACTCCATTCCCTGGCTTGCTCCACTTTACCCTTGATACGTACCTTATAATGCTGAGTGTTAAGCAAGGATATATGTATATATATATATATATATACACAAAAAGTACGGAAACCATATTTATTTATTTATTTCATTTTGAAATAATTAAAAGAAAAATAGAGGGACCCTTTCATCCAGAACAATTTCAATAATTACACTGGAAGCATTTTAAAAAAGTAAAATTTTCCAATAACTGTTGGGGGTATTCTAAAATAAAAAAAAACCTCAACTCCCACAATTCCTCAAACAGACAAAGAATGTTGAATAGGCCAGAGCCTCTCTCTCTCTCTCGTTCTATATATATATATATATATATATATAAATATTTTGACTGTATTTTTTTTTTTTTTTTTTCGATTTTTTCAATTTCTTCCAAATCTTTCTTTTTCTGCCTGAAGATTGTCGCGTGAAGACAGGATGAAATCAGTGGTCGCAGATAAGCATCCATGCAATCAAATAAATATAAAATCTTATATATATTTGTTTATTATTATATTATATAATAGCTCTATCACAGATATGGAGCACTCTCCAAATTATTCTGCATTTGGTCTGCCTCAAACCAACCAAGTGAGATATTTAGCACCATATACAGTTGTAATTGTATATATGTGTGTGTATGTGTAGAGGGGAAGTCACTATGGTATAGTGGTTCATGTGCAAGACTGTGACATTTTAGTCAGCTTGTTTAAACTCCAGTCACACAATTATGTTCACTCTTGGACTAACACCCTTGGGAATGTATGAACTCCCTTATTCTAATGCTATAGGTTAAAAAGTACCATGACTATCCTTCTGCAAAGATGGATTTGGCATTAAATAACCCAGGAAGTTTGATATGACGGAAAACCAAATTTTTCCACATAGTCACCACTATTGATTATTTGTGTTCAACATCAATGAATAAGAACCAGCATTTCTTGCACATGAAAATTTGCACCAGTGGCAACGACACAGGTTGTCACGGTATCAATTACAGAGTCATGGTTAGGAAAATATTATTTGTTTGCTCCACTTGACATTGACATGATTCGCATGAGTAAACTGATTGTGTTGATCTTCATTTCATGGTTGACAGCTGCATTAAAAATGGCAAATCGCTCACATCACTCTTGCAACTGCTAAAATGCATTACCCACCACCTAACTGTACACACATCTTCTGTTTGGTTCTATTTGTCATACGTTCCGCCAACCGAACGAGTGTGGCACAAGGCCTTTTTTAAGGTGAGTCTGGGCACAGGGCTATCGCCCAATCATGCCCGGCATTCTAAAAATGCCTTGGGCTCTGTCTGCATTCACTGCAAAGGAGCACCTCAGATGCCAAGTGATAAACCTAGCCCCTCCAGAGATGGTTAGAGCCTGGAGGATGGCCCCCTGAGGCTCAAGAAGAGTTGACTGCATGATGCGAATGCTGGGCTTCCCTAGCACCCACATCAGGCAAATCAACTGTTTTCTGTTTGGTCTTCAAAAATAATCACTACTCTATTGGCAGGCTTAGAATATGTTGACTGTATCTCCTGCAGAGTAGTAACCCCTCACCCAAGGGTATTCTAGGTTAGACTCTAAACTGTATCCAATGGAGTGGTTCCAGTTCTGGAGATCTGAGGAGTGTAGAGTACTCCTTCATTCCTATTACTCCCATATCCACTCTGATCTAGAGTGATCGTACCTTGGGAAAAATAGATCTTTTTGTTAACTATTAATTTCATTAAACAATAGACTAACTGAATCTTTTATTTGGCAAAAAGTTGATATGCCATAAGCCAAACCAAACCAAACCAAACCAAACCAAATACATTATTTAAAATCTTTTCTTCTTTCATTCAACCCATATGTTGGCTCAAAACCTTTGATTTCTTAGCTGTCTGAAAGTGTCTGATAGCATCCCTCTCCAGGTCTGGTTTGAATTCAGAGTTTTCTTTCTCCTAGCCTGGCTGCTGCACAAAGATTAAAAATCCCAGTCTGCCTTACTATTTACCCATAACTGGAGGGAGAATAGTTGGATTCATACCTGGGGTATTAGTGCTATGGGAAATGCAAACAGCTTTGTCTAGGATTTGAACTTGTATAGCTGAGTCTACTTTCTATGATGATAATGATTATACCACAAGTCTCTCTTGTTACTCGATTCTTTATTCCATAAAACATTACATTACAATATGTTCAAACTCTGGATGAGACTGTTTGCCTTTTACTTCAACCGAATGCCCTTAGGAAAGGTATGAATACATTTATTCTCTCCTCTGGTGTGGTTAAGAAATAGAACAGACTGAGATCTTTAGCCTTTTTTCGGAGAAGAAAAACTCTGTCAAATCCTGTCAGTGGTGATTGGGTTTGGGTAAACACATTCATTACACTGTGCCTGTGTTTTTACATGCTTCTATTTACACGTGAATTTATTGTTATTTCTAGAATCCATTGAGCCACTTATCTTTTGTTTGTAAAACAGACAAAACAAACCTCTTGTAAATGATAGTATTCGTGCCAATCAGCTAATTGGCCTCACAACACGGAATCCTTTACATTTTTATTCTAAATAATTTTTTATGGCATAAAAGTAGTCATAAACTGAAGTTACCTCCCTTTATTTTTAGAGGGAAATAACTTCTGTTTATGAACAGCCTTAAATTTCCCGAAATATATTATGAGGGTTTGTTTTAATTTTGTTTCTTTGTTTAATGGCATATCAACCTTCATGGGTTATTCAATGCCGAAACCATCCTTGTAGAAGAACAGTAGTAGTACTATTTAACCTATAGGTGGGGGATAAGGAGGTCCGTATCTTTCCCAAGGTGCTGAAAGTGATGTAATAGCGTGACTGGATGTCGAACTTGTTTACGATGACATTGCAATCCAGCATGTTGGTCTCAGGTCCACGGATCTTCCCCTCTTTAGAATTTGAAAAGAAAAAATACGGAAATAATAATATTGGTAATATTAATATTTACCTATTAATCATAAAACGTTCTACTCGTATCATCTGAGAGACATAAGGAAAATTCAATAGTCCAGAAAAGATTTGTTTTGGTCAATTTGTTTAATGGCATGTCAACAAGTTATGGATTATTTAATGATGACATTCGATTTCTTTTGTAAAAATTTGATTGTAATTATAAATGTTTTTTCGATGTTCCACTGCATTTATTTTTTTTTTTTATTACAATCTTTTTTGTCTATAATCATTTGTTTGCACATTTATATATGCCATCAAATATTCCTATTTGATACAAATAATTTGCTCACAGTTGTATTGTTTCAAGTATTCCTATCTAATACTAATAATTTATGCATAATCATACCTAAGACTTTTAAAAAATGGTACTTGATACCTCCTTGCTTAACACTCAGCATTATAAGGTACGTATCAAGGGTAAAGTGGAGCAATCCAGGGAAAGGTGTAGCGCCCTCCCCTGCACCTCAGTGTAGTAGCTATTGAAAAGGGAGTAAAACGGAAAATGGCGCGGGTTAACTTCCCGTTATATTTAAAGGAAAATAAATAAATCGGAACGAGATATCGAAAGGTTTAATGGCAGCCTGAATAAAGGGAACTTTTATACTGCAAGCCTCGTAGGAAGGAAGAAATAGTTATCGAATTGAAGAAAGAATCATAGTAGCTAAATGTCGGAGCGTATATGCATCGCTGTCGACATAGCAAATATTGAATATTGAGTTGCTGATTTTGGAACAGGAGTGAATATTCAGCCGTAGATATGTGACCCTGGTTGCTGTGGGAGAGAAGTAATCGCTGTCTCCTTAAAGGTCGTCTAGGAATGAAGTAGCTGAATTGTCAAAAGCGGAATTAATTCGCCGAGTTCATTTGCAACTAGGAACCCCTGGGTCTCGAAGGGTAGACCCAAAGGTCCATGAATCAGACGGCTCTATCCTCATGGTGGCAAGTTGCTGCTGATAAAGGAGCGGACTGGAATACGTCCGTCCAGTCTGAAGGATTTTGAGGAAGAGGTAGTTTGGCGGGTTTTCACCAAATTCGATACGCCCGGGAAATGGGATTCGTCATCCCCATTGGTGAAAATATATGACGAGACCAACGGTCAAAATAATTTACGCGCCAAACATACGAAGTTCTTTCTGCTACAGGAGCCTTCGGGTCCCCCTTTACTACCGTCGCCAACTTACTTTTATATGGTTTAAAATAACTAATTAAAACTAATATTAATTATTTATACATGATTATATGGTTTAATGTAACCGGCTCATTGGTCTAGTGGGTAAAGTATTCGCCAATGGTCCAGAAGACCTGGGTTCAATCCCGGGTTGAATCATATCAAAGACTCAAAAAATGGTACTCGATGCCTCCTTGCTTAACACTCAGCATTATAAGATAAAGATCAAGGGTAAAGTGGAGAAATCCAGGAATCGGGGTAGCGCCCTCCTTTACACCTCAGTGTAGTAGCTGTTGAAAAGGGAGCCTTTGGGAGGCCCTCGACTACGATCGCCAACAATATGGTTTAAAGAAACAATTCCTATTTAATAGCAGTCATTTGTTTGCACCTGGTTATATGGTTCCAAGTATTCCTATCTGACACCAATAATTTGCAAGAAATTACATGGTTTCACCTAATAATAGTAATCTTTAGTAAACAATTATAGCTTCAAGTGACTATTCGTGAAATAAATAATTTGCTCATAGATATATGGCTTTAAGTATTCCCATCTAATACTAATAATTATATGGTTTTAAGTAATTATTTCTAATTGATAATTGTCATTTGTTCGCAAACAGTTATATAGTTTCAAGTAACAAATAATAATCCTAAGTAAACAATTATAGCTTCAAGTAACTATTTTTAATGTAAATGATTTACACATAGTTATATGGTTTCAAGTATTCCAATCTAATACAAATAATTGTCTAATGGATCTATTTAACCCATAAATAGGAATTTAACAGTTATTACCACACCAGATCTTGGGAATGGAGTAGCGCCCTCCCCTACACCTTGGTGTAGTAGCTATTGAAAAGGGAGCCTTCGGGTCACCCTCGACTAAGGTCGCCAACTTTACTTACCACACCAGAGTTGGCCTGAGAGTAATGGCAATGAAAGGGTACTCCACTTGTTCCTGAACTGGAGCCTCACAACCAGATTTATTTTAGTGTCATACCCAGGACATCCGTTTTTGGCAGGAGGGGCTGGGGTCTTATCCCTTGCGAATGATGCAATCAGTATATTCTTGGACCCAGTTGTAGAGAAGAGGAAAATCTCGTATTTTGTTTTGGCGCGCAATTTAATTCAACACTGAATTTCACCCAATCAGGATGACTTATCCTATTCAGCTCGGACCTTCATTTCCGGCTAGCAAGACGGGTGAGCGGCCAAACCGAATCTCTTCGGCGTGAGACGGCGACCAGAACAGACGTTCGTCTGACCGTCCCTGCTTAGCGATGCTTTTTAACATAGCAGCACCAGCAGCAGCAACATGGACGCTCAACGAGGGAACCATCTAATTTATGGATTTCTTACAAGGAATCCCAGTTGAACATAAATTAGAAACATACAACATGCCTCGGACAGGCCCAACTTTGTGTCACCCCAAAAATTGGCTATGTCGATCCGATCGTAACTCCGCTCTCGACACACTAGCTACCATTTCAACTCTGGCTCACATTAATGGAGATAATGCATACTCTCCTCCAAATACCAGATACAAAACTACACGGTGACTTTAAAACATCCCTCACACGTCCAATAACACGCTGCCATCTCAACATCCCGCTAAGCCATTTCGTCTCCAACACTAACAAGCCTAAACACCACGAGTCTTGCAGCAGCAAAAGTAACCAAATATTCAAAGCTGCAAATAAAAAAGTTTTCCTTGTTGTGTGTTAAAGAAAAGTTTCGCAATTCATTTGTGTGCCTAAAAAATAGTGTTCGGGAAAATAACAAATTCCCCGAAACCGCTATACAGTCTTAAGGCTGCAAATGATTTTCATTAAAGATTTAAACCAAACCTAAAAACATTGTTTCTACTTATATTTCTTTCATTGAGAAAATATTTTGAAAAAAAATGAGCTTAAATGATTAGATTTGAAACTTTGTCTGCAGGAAGAATCTTGTAGCTCAAGCAGCCATTAAGAAAATCTAGTGTTTGTACAGAATAGCCCAACCATCAAAATATTTCATTAATTCTGTGGTACATAAAATATAATAATTTAATAAACCTCAGTTTTAAGTCATTTCCTGCGTTTTCCAGAACGGTTAAATGAAAAGTTTTACAACTTTAGAAAATTTTTCCGCAAAGATCATAACAGTGTTTGGTTCTACCTGTGCGTGGGAACAGTTATTCCCCTTTATGAAATTTTTAAAAAAACCTCCGAGAACAAGGCTGACTGATCAATATTCGTTACTTCAGATCAAAGTCGATACGGTACAAAAATTTCAGCCAGACATACCCAAAATTATAGGCAAAATGAGATGTTAAGCCTCAGGACAAAACACTAAAAATGATTTAATAGTACCAAATGAATTTTCAGCTATGAACTGTTGGAATTTTTCTACAATGTACCTATAACAGGAAGGCAGAATAGGTTGTCTCCTGTTATGTTGAAAGAAAGAAAATAAATGATGAATGCTTTAATGGCAGCATGAACGAAGGAACCCTTGTGCTGGAAGCCGCTGGAAGAAGTAAACAGTTGTAAATAGTTGAGAAGGAATAAAATAGCTGAATGTCAGAGCAGGAATCGAGTTGCTATAGTCAAGGCAAAAGTCGAGTTGCTGAAAACAGAGCAGGAATTGAAATGTTGATGTCAGAGGCGGAATTAAACATCCAATTTAATTCTTTTGGGAGCCGTTGGTCTAGGAAAGTTAAACGAATGATGAAGGATTTATTTCGTAGACACAACGGTCCATGTATTAGATGTGTTCTCCTCATGGTGATATGTTCTGCTGCTGGAGTTAAAGAAAAAGAGAGGACAGGTCTGTAATACTCGAAAAGTATGTGAGGAAAAGAAAGATTCGCGCGCTTTCACCGCCTTTTGTATTGCCCGGGAAAGTCATCCGGGCAGAATGGAATAAGTCATCCTCATTGGGTGAAAATATGAGACGACACCACGACGGTCAAATCAATTTACGCGCCAAACAAAATTTCGAAATTCTTTCAGCTACATACTGAAATTATAATGTATGCAATTAGCGGTATATGCGGTATATATATATATATATATATATATATATATATACCGCTAAACAATATATATATATATATATATATATATATATATATATTGTTACAGTCTGACAGTACTCCTATTTTTTTAGAAACCGAAAGTTTAGCAAAAGAAAACCCTGAGCAGTTGTTACTCTGTCTCAGCGTAAATAGCTGCAAAAATACCATACTTGGTCGTTGACCTGCTCAGACACGGCAAAAAGGTCAGAGTATGACTCGTCCAGCAGTTCCTGCCAACTACCTTCTTCCTGCAGTCCCAGATGGTGATCAGACGTCATCATCTCCTTTTTCCTGCTACGAGCAGAGAAGACAGCAGCCCAGCTTTTTCTTCTCAACAGTCCTTTTCAGGACTACCTCAAAATGTCTGTTAACAATACAAGTCTTTTCTTCATTCTACTGTCCTCTTCTGGTCTTATTTCCCCACTGCATTCTTTTTAAGAAAGTAAACTACATACTCATCAACACCACAAGGATGATGTGTGGAGGAATAGTATTTTAACATGAGGGCAGACAATATCATCATTTATACAAAATGGCAGTTGAGGTTGTAGAGTTCTGTTGCCTCTTGTTATATCAAAAGGAAGAACAAACGAGTTGACGAAGATGTTGATAATTTTCAATTTGGAAGTTTTAATAACAGCTAGAGAGAAAAAGAAATCCTTGTGCTGTAAATTTCAGGGAGAAGAAAACGGTTGTAAATGATAGAGCCGGTATTAAGATGATGTTGTCAGGACAGGAATTTAAATGCTGGAGTCCAAGCAGGAGTTGAGATGCTGTCGTCAGGACATGAATTAAAATGCTGAAGTTAAAAGCAGGAGTTGAAATACTGTTGTCAGGACAGGAATTAAAATGCTGATGTCAAAACAGGAGTTGAAAATATCCAATTTGTTTCTCCGAGGATCCGTTGGTTTAGAAAGAAAGGTGAATGACGAAAGAATGATTTCCCAGACACCAATGGTCCATAAATTGGGTGTGCTCTCCTCATAAGGCTTAGTGGACTGCTGCTGTATTGAGAGAAGAAAAGATGGTCTCTCCTGCTGCTAGCCAGTAAGGAAGCGAAACGAGAGAATGTGCTCTGTCATGTTAGCTGGCTTGTCCTACTGCTGACCAGTGAGGAAACGAGAAGAGAAGTCGAGAAATGGTTAGCGCGGCCTTTTATGTTGCCCCGGGGAGGTGACCAAGCAGAATGGCATCAGTCATTTTCATTGGGCGAAATATATAAATTCGAACTCCAACGGCCAAAGCAATTCCCGCACAAAATAATAATTTGAAGTTCTTTCTGCCACAGTATTTTCCGAGGTTCCGCAAAAAGCAAAACTTCAGGTGTTAGTTCCACAATAGTACAACAAAAAAATTGATTTCTCCCACTTTACATGTATTTATTGTCAAATAAAAGTCGGCATTTAAATTTACTCTCTTGCTTTTGTCATCTTTGCTTTTTCTGTGTCACTTCATTCATTTCTAAAAGTTTCCAGGATCAACATAGTTATCCGCCCTGTAGCAATATATATATATATATATATATATATACACACAACACTTAGATCCACTATCCAGATAAAATTAAGTCTGAGTTATTTCCTTCTTTTATATTTTAATTCTTGAACAATTACACTTTAATCCCCAAAACTGAATATTGACAATCAACCGTAAGTCACCATCTTTTAAGAGGTTGGGGAGAGAAAAATTAAAGAACTATATCAGGTGAGTGATAGCGAATTGAAGATGTTCTGTAAGATACGAGGATAATTACCGAATCTTATTCATATCTAGATCGTGAATGCACTTTTTATTTTTATTTATTCATTTGACTTAGCGTTACTGGCGAATACGCCTAATCAAGCAGAGACACTACAGCATAGTTTGGAACGAGCTGCAGAAGGCATTGGCCTCCATGTCAATGCGCACAAAACTGAATATATGTGTTACAACCAAACGGGCAACATTACCACACTAGACGGAGCCTCTCTGAGGCTAGTGGACAAATTCACCTACCTAGGAAGTAGCGTCTCATCAACGGAAAACGACATCGACACACGACTGACGAAAGCATGGACGGCTATAGATAGGTTCTCAATCATATGGAAATCAGACCTGACCGATGAAATGAAGCGCAATTTCTTCCAGGCAGCGGTTGTATCGATACTGCTATATGGATGCACTACATGGACGCTAACCAAACGGCTGGAGAAGAAACTTGACGGCAACTACACAAGAATGTTGAGAGCAATATTGAACAAGTCCTGGCGACAACACCCCACGAGACGCCAACTGTACGGCCACTTGCCTCCCATCACGAAAACTATACAGGTTAGACGAGTCAGACACGCCGGACACTGCTGGAGAAGCAAGGACGAGCTCGTAAGTGACGTACTCCTATGGACCCCCACATGTGGCCAAGCGAAAGCAGGACGACCAGCCCGAACTTACATACAGCAGCTATGTGAGGACACAGGATGTAACCCAGAAGACCTGCCGGAGGCGATGAATGATAGGGAGAAGTGGCGAGAGAGGGTCAAGGATATCCGTGCTGGCGGCACGACATGATGATGATGATGATGATGATGACTTTAATTCACTTTTTTAAACATTACTGCTGACATTTCCTCAGCGGGATATTCTGATCAAGTATCTGAGAGGTTTGTAGCATAATACGTTATTTATTTACTATGCTTGGCTTAATTATTGCAGAAGGCCGGAAGTACTGGGTACTCAGTGAGAATCGAACTCACTAATTATGGGCAGCAAACCATTAAACCACATGCAGTGCTAGCAAAAAGCCATGTTCGTGGAGCATCAAGCAATATGTCTTGCTAGAGTGCAAGTAAACTATCACACTGGTTTACTGAGGTAAAATCAATAACAGTTTGGTTCTAAAGGGGCTTTCTCCTCAGGTAGCACCTGCCCTATCGCCTAATTGTAATGTTGGGTCTGACGTACTTCTAAAGGGAAATCCCGACAGAATCCAAGCAAATTTTTAAAACTACTCCGCGAGAGGTTTGCATCCTGGGGAGCACCCCACATAAAACCGACTTTGTGTCACATTTTAGTTTTGTAGGGAATCGGATAAAAAACACTTTTGTTTTGTTTTGTAATAACAAAGACTGAAATGCCAGCGGTACATTGAAAAAAAATGGCCGTAGTTTCGTATTTATTTACAGCTTTAAACTCTTATTAAATATTCTGTTTTATTTATTAACTATTTTTCAGATAAAGAAAACTAAATAAAAATATTTTGTTCAAGTCAGATATTGAATTAATTTCGTCACTGCCATTTTCACTGCTGCGAAACTAAGGAAGGCTAAAGCAGACCAAAATAAATCTTAAATGTAAACGTCGTGTTTATGAAATTTGAATTTAGTCGATTCTCGACGGCTGTCAACATGTTTGTTATTTTGCTTCTTTTTCTCTTCATGCCATGCTACAATTTCGAAACATTAGGTGATTGTACAAGCGACAAAAAATGTACGTCTCGAAAATGATTGATAAGTGTTTGAACTTTTGAAATGATTTGTAGATTTTTTTAAAAATTTAAATTAAAATTTGTTTGCATCCCCGAACTAAAAAAAAAAAAGATGGTTCATCTTCGCACTGCCAAAACTAAAGAACAAAGTTATCACTTATATTTCTATAAATTTTCGTAATCTGTGTATTTTTTAAAATTTTGTTTTCGTTAGTGTCGTTATTATTATTATTATTATTATTATTATTACTATTCTTACTGTAGTAATTTACCATATTTCTGTCATTTATTTTAACTTTTAAACTTAATTTAAGTTGTCAATTATTCACGTTGCACTTTTTTTCCATTTGTTTCACGTGTTTTACGACTTTTTTCAGTTTGTTTTCTGTTTTAGAATTCAGAAACTAGTTGGGTTTTTTTTTATTTGTTTCTATTTTTAGAACTTTTAAAAAGTTGGATAAATTGTTATTTAGTTATATTATATTTGTTTCTGTTGTGTGGGTTTTTTTTTAATAGTAATCTTTAATGCGTTGGTTGAAAATCTCAATATCAAATATAAAGTTAGGCATATCTTCATCTATAATACGTTTAAGCTCATCGTTTCTAACCGGTTTGATGTTAACATGTAGCGACTATTTAATGTTATATATATATATATATATATATATATATATATATAACACATCTTTTATTCAAAACTTGAAGGAGAGACTGAAAATAGCCATTTATTTCTGGAAACATTTTTAAGTTGATAAGTCACTTCAACTCCGTACATATTCACATCCATTCTTTTCTTTAAGTTCATTAGAATAAATAAAAACCACATGAAAGTTTTAGCTGAAGTTATTTTTTTATATGATTTTTTTTTTTTTTTTCATGAAACACGCTCTGATATTTACTTAATCCTAGCAAATTTTTAAAACTACTCCACGAGAGGTTTGCATCCTGGGGAGCACCCCACGTAAGAACTTCGAAATATGTCTAAGATTCGAAGAGTTGGTTGGGATCAGAGTTTGTGTCCCTTTGGGGTCTTCTAGACATAGTTCTCATTTATTTATTACAAAACGAAGTTCATTAAAAGAAATTTCCTGTCTTCTTCCAATTATTTTTCATGATAAAAAAAAGTGATTGATTTTATTGACATTTTTGTCCTAGTCAAATTTAAAATATCAGAACAAAAGGATTCTTCATTTGTCACTAGTTTGTTTTGAACAACAAAAAAAAACCCCAACCTTTCGGTAATCGCCAATTTAAAATCTAATGGGTTAAATTTGGTGTTGTTGGCTATGTTTTGTTTTTAATTAAACCGCTGACTATGAGATTTTTTGTTTGTTTAGAAATTACGTTTGCAAAAAAATAAGTGATCCATGTTTCTATTGTTTTTACTTCACTTCAGTCTTTGAAAAGTTTTAATGTTTTGTATGTGTATGTTTTAATCATTTTAAAACTTTAAAACATGTAAGTAACTCGTGTTTTACGTCGGTATTCTTTTCTTTCATCACATAACTAAAGTGAAAATAATAAACGATAAAAATTAGTGTTATAAACAAAATCTTAATTCTTAAATGTTGAACTCAAGTTACATGACTATCCGTTAAACTTTAAAAAGAAAACATTTCTAACTTTTTTTTTTTTTTTGATAATTAAGTTATTATTTCTCTTTTCCTAGTTTCCTTGAATTCATTGTTCTTTTTATTTCGCGATTCTTTTATGTAAGTAGTAGATTAATGTTGATGATACTTTTTGGTACCTTTTAAATGAACATTAAAAAAAAAAGTTTAATTTTGTTATCTTGATATATAACCCGGATATAAGAGACTGTCTCTTATATCCGAGTTTGGTCTATTTTGTTTAGGTAACACAGGCTCTAATTTGGGACCAGAGAAAATCTCTCTTATATCCGGGTTACACTGCATCTAAAACCTACTCAAAAATTGGACAAATGTTTATTTTGGCATAAAATGAGTTCTTTTTTTTCTGAATCTTAAAGATTATTTTTGATACAACAAATTAAAAAGTATTTGTTTGTATTTCTTATCTATGTATTCTAAAAATCTAATCCATTTAAAAACCATAAAAACTTAACTGTTTAAGAGTGAATTATTTCCCCATAAAGCTTCTTTTTTATACATCGTCTTTTTAAACAACTTTAACCGGCAAATGAGTGTGTGTGTATATATATATATATATATATATATATATATATATATATATAAAACCGTTTATTTTTGTTATAGCTCTATTTTTTTTTAAATATCGTGCACTTTGCTTAAAATAACCCCCAAAACTGTAAAACACACACACACACACACACACATATATATATATATATATATATATATATATAAACAGCAGCTACAGGGTGATTCTCTTTGAAACGAACCAATTTTCAAATGCGACGTATCTGTTGCAAGTAGCTCATTTAAGTTGATTTCAATGATGGGCGTCACTATATATATATATATATATATATATATAATGACATCTATTATTTGAACCGACATAAATGAGCTGTTTGCAACAAATATGTCGTATTGGATAATTGGTTCATTTCAAAGAGAATCACTTGTTAGCTGCTGTTTTTTGTTTTGTTTTGAGTTTTTTTTAATGCCTCCTTGTGCATCTCTGTTTTTACTATCTCCTCACATCAGTCTTTTTAAAAAAAAGTCTTTGCATAGAACATATACGCTATTAATATACAGATCAAATTCTCTTAAGTGAGTCATCTGATAGTTTCCAAAAATGCCCTTTTAAATTCTTTTTCTTACTATTTTTTTCTGAAATCATCCCATTAAATCATAAGATTTTTTACACTATTGCTGTTTCTGATCTGATTAAGCAATTGGTTCCCAAAATATATTCGCTAAATAATCAAGTTGTAAACTTAATTTTTGAAATCTGTCTTGACTGTAAATTTCCAGTTTGATTGGTTGGTTGTGTTTTATGGCATATCAACTATTTGTTGGTTATTTAATACCAAATCCTGTTCATGCAGATTATTTTTAAGTGAATATTTTGTTGGTAATACTTTAAAAATGAGCCAGAGCTCATTTGTTTGCACACAGTTAAAGTTTCAAGTATAGTAAATGCTGAAATAGTTCTGTTTGACCTATAAATGGGACCCTAACAGGTACTACCACTCCAGGTCAGAGTGGACCTGGGAGTAATGGCAGTGAAGGAGTACTCCATATTCCCAAAACTCCAGGACTGGAGCCTCACCATCAGATGTTTTAGTGTCATATCCCGGAAATTTGTTGAGGGTGGGTACCCACTTTGCAGAGATGCAGTCAGCCTCAGCCAATCAGGCTATTTCCACTTTGTTGAGAAATATTGAAAAAAAAAATCCATCATGATTAGAAATTCCATCATTTTGCAAGAATCAATTGGATCACCTCTCTTGCTTTGTTCTTGAAGAGTAAGTAAAAGTAAAGTTAGCAACCATAGTTGAAGTCAACCTAAATGCTCCCTTTTCATTAGCTACTACACCAAGGTGTAGGGGAGGGGGCTACTCCTTTCTCTAGAGTGCTCTACTACTCTTGATCCATACCTTATAATGCTTAGTGTTAAGCAAAGTGGCCTCAAGTATCATTTGTTGAGTCTTTGGTATGACTCAATCTGGGATTGAACTCCAGTCTCCTGAGCCATTGGCAAACACTCTACTCATTAGGCCAATAAATATTTAACTATAAATTATTTATATTAGGAATAGTTACTTGAAGCTGTAATTGTTAACTAGGAATTATTAGTTACTTGAAACCATATAACTGTGTGCGAACAAATGTCTATTATTCAATAGAAATAATTACTTGAAACCATATAACTGTGTGCGAACAAATGACTATTATTCAATAGAAATAATTACTTGAAACCATATAATTGTGTATAGATTTTTAGTATATGAGAGGATTATTTGAAATCATAAAACTGTGTGTAAATTACTTATATTAGATAAGAATATTTGATGCTTTATAACTAAGTGCAAAAAATCTCTTAAACAGCTATACAAAAAAAATTATTTTTAAATGTAATCCCCTAAACTCTTGCATAAAATAACCCTAAACAGGTTGACCTGCTATTAAAATCAATAAATCAACCAGTCAGAATTTTGACTGCTTAGTTATATATACTTTTTGGTAGCAACATAGTGGTTCCAAAAATTCAAGTAAACTATAGAACTAAGTTTCTCTCATATTATTACTATATACAAGGCTCATTCAATGAATAAAATATATCAAATGATTTTATTTTAAAATTATTTTACATCAATATGTATACTAGGGTCATTCAATGAGTCAAGGGACTTTTTTGAAAAAAAAAAAAATTTTCTTTCCCAAAATGTAAACTCTGCATTATTTGGAATTGGTATATAGCAAAAAATATTCTAATCTCACAAAAATATTTGTTTTGAGGTTATTCAAAATGGCAAATCAAACAGTGCATGCCAGGCTTGAACAGAGGTCTGTTGTCAAATTTTTGGTGGTTAAAATGTGCTAACTATGAATTTCCAGAAGAATGTGGGATGTGTATAAAGAAGCATATTTTCATTAAAAAAACTTGTTTACAAATGGGCTAAACATTTCTGAGCTCAACAGTCAGTAAAGAAGGTCATGCTGACATCCTTCTGGAAGATGAAAGGATCCATCACTATTGATTTCCTTGAAAAAGATTCAGTTGTAAACAGTGTTTCCTACTGTCAACTTTGGCAAAATTCCCCTTGTTTATTGAATGACCCTCTTATATAATGAAAATGTTTTCAGGTTTGGTTATTGAATATTATTTCGCACATAATAAGAAAAACCTGTTTTAAAGTTCTTTTTTTTGTGTGTGTGTGTGTGTCTAATCTGCAGCGTTATTTTTTCTTTTCAACAGGTGCAATAGTCAACTTACAAAATAATGAAGTACACATAAAACTAAATAAAACAGTGGTGACGAGAGACCTGTGGACATTCTGCTACCCTGGAGAGATGAGAACTCTCTACAAGCTGTGGTTATACCCTGTTGTAAGTATATAAGCTTTTTTAGATATTGTGCATGTCATATTCTTTTGTTATAACTCCATAACAGCTTTTTTTGTTTGTTTGCCAAACGAATATTTTTAAGTTCAAAATAAAATGCTTCCAAAAATCCAACTAAATTTATATATACAATACAACAGAGTTGCCACAGTCGATTACTTATTTAGAATCAGTTCTGTGATATTTTACAAATTTATGTAAACCCTCAAATTTCGTTGTCTTGCTCGATGAATAATATCAATTTTTTCCTTGGTATCTTCATTCTCATACTTGATCTAAGGGAGGTAACTCAGGTTTTACATTTTTGGAAAATCAGTTGATTTCCATACTAAAAATATGCCTTTTTTTTTTTTTTTTTTTTTTTTTTTTTTGTACAAAAATAGGCTGGAGAAGCTGTTGTTTTTGTATCTGTATTTTTGCATTTGTTGACAAATCAGTATTTTATGTGATGTTCTTAAAATGACTTTTAGATTTCCCAGACAACAATATTTGACTTGCTGCACAAAATTTAACGGATTAAAATGGACAATAATCTAAGAAATCTTTTCCTACTTAAATTGTTTAAAATACTTTTTTTTTTAACAATTAGAATCATAAAAAAATCAACTCTTTTTTTTTTTTTAATCTAATTTAGATCCTATCTGAATCATATAAATAAGATAATAGAATATGCTTTTCTACTGTTTTCATTGAATATCACAGAGGCTTGGTTGCTCATTTCTTTTGTCCAGTATATCTTGAGTAAATTTCTACAATTTTCATTGAATATCACAGAGGCTTGGTTGCTCATTTCTTTTGTCCAGTATATCTTGAGTAAATTTCTACTATTTTCATTGAATATCACAGAGGCTTGGTTGCTCATTTCTTTTGTCCAGTATATCTTGAGTAAATTTCTACAATTTTCATTGAATATCACAGAGGCTTGGTTGCTCATTTCTTTTGTCCAGTATATCTTGAGTAAATTTTACTATTTTCATTGAATATCACAGAGGCTTGGTTGCGCATTTCTTTTGTCCAGTATATCTTGAGTAAATTTCTACTATTTTCATTGAATATCACAGAGGCTTGGTTGCTCATTTCTTTTGTCCAGTATATCTTGAGTAAATTTCTACTATTTTCATTGAATATCACAGAGGCTTGGTTGCTCATTTCTTTTGTTCAGTATATCTTGAGTAAATTTCTACAATTTTCCAACATTCAAAAGAAATCAATTCATCAGAACTAGTCCAGATTTAATATCACAAAAATAATTTGGCAAACAAAAAATATTAACATTTTGTTTGTTTAAATGTATTTAATTGTGTTAGAAATATTCATATTGATATAAAAAATATCCTTGCTTGCTATCATTTAGGATACAGACATATATTGTATTAAAGTCCTTCTTCCACTACATAATGATTCATACAAAGGAAGATCACACACACACACACAAAATGAGAATATTTTTTCTGTTAAAAGTTAGGACTACACAAACTGTCACAAAATTTTTTTTTTTTTTTATAATATTTATGCTCTGTCAAATATTATCTATTCTCTCAAGAAAAGATTTTGTCACTTTTTTTTCCAAACAAACATTTCACATAATTTAAAGAAATGAAAGAAATTATTTATTTGTAGATCAATGTGTGAATCAATCATTTACACATTTATCTGCTGCACACTGTTCAATATAAACTTAAAAATTCATTATTCATGAAGTTTTTAAATACTTTTATACAAAACACAGTTAATTCTTTTTTTTCTACCATATTTAAAATTTTACATTTCAGATTTGTGTATCGAATATAATACATAAATTTAAAATGTAGAAATATATCCTTATTTCTATTTTATTTATTTAAAAATCTTTTTTTTTTAAAAAGGAAACAATCCAAAATTTCTATAAAGATAAAAAAAACCTTTCATCTGTTAAAATATATCAACTTGCCGTTCAGTGAGCACTTTCCTTTTTGTTTCGATCAGTCATCTACTGAATATGACTTGCCCAATTGTGAATTATAGTATGGAGATTAAAGAAGTAATAATTATTTGTGCTTTTTGCGTTTTATGCCTCTTAAACAGTGCATTTCCTGAATCAAACTAAAAAGAGAAAGTATTTCTTGCAACAAAAAAAAGTTTAAAAACCTGTTTAAGGAACTGTACACAGAAAATTCTTTTGTCATAGAAGAAAAAAATTTAATTATTGAAAGGACTATTCCCCCTAAACTCTATCTATAACATACACCCATACCCAAAATGTTATGATAACAACAATAAACATCCATGTCTATATTTCTTTTTAAATTAGGTTTAATGGAATTTTGTTTTAGTTATACAATTTTTAACTTGTTCCAATTATTTTGAGAAAATTTACTAAATTAAAAAAAATATCTATTGTAGGATTTTAAGTCTTAAATTTGACTGGCAACTTAACATAAAGATTGCTTAAAGTCAGCAACTTTATAATATTTTTTTTTTAATTGGATTTCAAATTTCTTGAAGGATCTGTCTAATTTTTGTTCAGCTTCTTTTCCTGAGAAGGTTGGATACTATTTTAAAATAAGTCCAACTACTTGGCTGAGTCAAAAGTTTTGCAATGTTTTAGTAATGTGAGGCATAATTCAGCTGCCTTGGATGCTTTTATTGCAGTTGTGAAGTTTTTGCCAAGCTTGACTAATACTCTCCAAGTGCTACCCACAAGATTTGCCTGGCTTGGAGTACACCTTCTGTTGTATCATGGTAAAGAAGAGATACACAATGAAATAGAGTTAATTATTTATTAACTGAAGTTGTATAGTCCAACAAATATTATAAGTTTCGCATTGTAGGTGTTACGTCTGAAGTTGGTCTTACTACTCACTAAGATCTTTCAGTAACCACGTGCTTAAGAAACACGACGTCTTTTATACCTCTGTGATACCGGGAGTCACGTGGTATGAGCCACTATACAACGCCTTCAGAATCCACAATTTTAGCCTTGCCTGATCATTGATGTTATTGCAACCCAAGCAAAATTTTTGCCCAGTCGTTGGGGCTGTAGAATACACTGACTACACCTCTGCAGAGGGGTAAGATCCCCACCCAACGAGTGTCCTGGATATAACACTAAACAATCTGATGGTGAGGTTCCCGTAATGCTGGAGCTTTGGGGAATGCGGAGTACACCTTTATTGCCATCACTTCCAGTTCCACTCTGGCCTGGTGTGGTAGCACCTGATAGGGCCCTATCTATGGGTTAAATAGAAATAGCGGTATACTTATGTTAAACTGAAACCATACTTATATTTAATCTGCGTACTTATGCTAAATTGAATTATTTGAAATGGAACTGTTTTTTGACATTGAAACTGTACTTACACTAAACTAATTTGTTTAATATAGAACTGTTTTGACATTTAACTGTGCGTAAACAAAATCTGTACTTATACTAAACTGAATTGATACTGCTTGACTAAACTGAATGACTTGAAATAGAAATGTTTTCAAAATTAAACTGTACTTACATTTAAAATGCGTGCTTATGCTAAACTGAATTGTTTAAAATAGAACTGATTATTTATGTAAAAATGGATTTGGCATTAAATAACCTACAAAGGTTGATATGCCATAAAAACTAAACCAAACCATGCAAAATTTGGTTCATCTGTTATCAATTGCATCTTCACCTTTCGCCTAACAAATGTTTTTAGTTGCTTCTGCAGCATTATGGCCCAGGTCAGCCTCATAAAGCATAAGTTACCGAATTAGACTAATGTTGTATATTCATCTGTGCAGCTTTCAAATTGCACATGGAGTGAAGCAATGCATAACATTCAAGCCAACCCAGCTGTTCCAATACTACCAACCACATTGGGCACCTTCCACAGCTTCAACTGCTTTGGTCACATAATATAATCAAGTTGTGCAGATAGCACAGAGTTTCCTGACTCTTTCTCACTAGCCATCCCTATCATTGATTGTTCCTGGCAGGTCCTCTAGACTGCATCCAGTGTCCATACAGAGTTGATGTATATCAGTCCTTGCTGGTCAGCCAACACTGGCATGACCATGTGCAGAAGTCCATTAGAGAACGTTGCTTATGAGTTTGTTCTTACTTCGCCTTACCTGGATAGTTTGTGAGTTGGGAGGCAAGTGGCCATACAGTTGCTGTTTTGTGGAATGTTGCTTATAGGATTTATTCAAAACAATGCAAAGCATTCTTGTGTCGTTTCCCTATAGCTTTTTTTTTCCATGCATTTCGTTTATGTCCATGTGGTGCATCCTTATTGAAGCACTGATACTGCTACAGCTTGGAAGAAATCCCCTTTGATCTTATCTGAGATCAGATTTCCATATGATCAATAACTTGTCAATCACAGTCCATACCTTTTGTTAGGCGTATGTTGACATTACTTTCAGTTGATGAGATGTTACTGCCAAGGTATGTGAACTGGTCTAATTTTAGAGGCTTGTCACTTCATGTGGAGATGGCTCTTCCTTATTTAAAATTCTGATGAAAAATCTGAACAGCTTTTATATTTAAAGATATATTTGTGTTCACGTAGAAGTGAATGCTTCTCTATTCCTTGCTCTTTTATTAGATCTATTGAGATTCATAGTATGTAATCTAAGCAGATTATAAATATATATTCAGCATGAATGAAATGCACACGGAACCACCATTCCCGTGTGGTTAGTAACACCAGGAAATGGTTACTATAAACGCGTAATGACTTCAACAGCTCAAAGTAAACGTGTTTTTGTTTTTTTTTTAAATCACAAACTGCACACTAAGAATGAAGATGAACATCCAATGTAGTCTCTGCTATTGATTGATCTGGTGTATGTATATATATTTAATTCTTTTAATGCTCTGTCTGGTGGCAAAAGCAGCTTGGTAGCACCAGGAGTGGCAGTACTGCCTTGAGCTACCGAAACTGTGTTATCACCCTGGTTGGTGGCTGATGAGGGCAGGGTATCACCTGTGCTTTCACACATTGTATGATGAAAAAATGTGAGCAAACTATTGTTTTTGTGTTTTAGTAAAGCATCATTATAGTGGTAACAGTTTCTTTGAGGGAACCATATGTTAGTTGTATTTGCTCCATCTTTTCTTTGTGTATGAAATCAAATACCTTGGAAAAATCTATGAATAATAGTGTTGCCTCGAGACTTTTTTGCACATACTCCTTTGAGGATTTAATGTATAGTCAGAAGCTGTGATGTTGTGGGTCATTTTCTATGAAAGCTGTTAAGATTTTTTCTCAGAATTTTCTCAACTTCAGGTCGGATATGATTGAGAATCGGTGCATGATAAACCTTAGCAGCTCTTGCAGTAAGAATTATGCCTCTGTAGTTCTGAATGATTCTGAAGTTGCCTTTCTTCGGGAAGAGGAGCAGACTTTAATCTATTTCTTTATTGTGTGTTGTTAATACTCAGCATTGCTTTATGACTTGTGATATGCACACCACTTACTAACATCTACTAAAATATTGGAAAACTTTTGACTCAGAATAGTATAGATATTAGTATACTTTCAAATTGGTTAAGATTTTGTACTACTTTTTTCTTTTTTTTAATTGTTTTTATAAAGGTTTCTTAAATCTTTTCAGCTCAGATTATATATCAGCAATGACGACTACACGCTCAGCTTTGGTTCCAATGCCACAGAAGTTGCTAAAAGTAGTTCACGTTTTACACTAAACCTTCTGCGAACGAAATTTTTCCAAAGTAAAGAAATATCTTTGTCACCTTTTAACATGACCTGTGTTGGAATCACGACTCAGTCCGAGTTCACAGTTCAATTGAAAGTGAAATGTAAGTATGAGTTATTCATGGGAATATTTTATATTTCATGCTCATATGTTTTATGAATGAAATATCACAATCTTAATAACAGTTCTATTTTTTTTTTTTTAAATACTGCTTGTGGATTGATGTCCTCTTGATGACATTAAACTACATCCAGTAGTGAGGCTCTAGTTCTGTAGCTCTAAGGAGTTTGGACTCCCTCTTTCATTGCCATTACTTCTAGGTCCACTCTGGTCTGGAGTAATAGTACCTGTTAGAGTCCCATCTATAGGTCAAATACATTTGTTTGAAAATTATTAGTATTGAATTGGAATACATGAAACCATGTGTGTACAAACAAATGGTTATTATTAGACATAATTATTGATGTTGGATTGGAATTTTTGAAATCATTCAACTGTATTCAAGTTATTTGTATTAAGAATAGTTACTTGAAGCTAAAAATGGTACTTGATACCCCCTTACTTAATGCCCAGCAATATAAGGTACGTATCAAGGGTAAAGTGGAGCAATCCAGGGAAAGGAGTAGCACCCTCCCCTACACCTCGTTGTAGCTATTGAAAAGGGAGCCTTCTGGTCACCCTCGACTATGGTCGCCAACTTTACTTAAAACCAAATAATTGCTTGCAAATTATTGGTATAAGATAAGAATACATGAAACCATATAACTGCAAACAAATATTATTGAATAAGAATAGTTACTCTAAACCATATAACTGTGTATAAATTGTATTAGATGGGAATATTTGATACCATACAAATTTGTGCTAACTCTAGTGGGTACAGTGTTCGCCAATGGTCCAGGAGACCTGGGTTCAATCCCAGGTTGTGTCATACCAAAGACTTTAAAAATGGTACTTGATACCTCCTTGCTTAACACTCAGCAATATGAGGTACGTATCAAGGGTAAAGTGGAGCAATCCATGGAAAGGAGTAGCGCCCTCCCCTATACCTCAGTGTAGTAGCTATTGAAAAGGGAGCCTTCTGGTCTCCCTCGACTACGGTTGCCAACTTTACTAACTTTTAGTTTAGGTCAAGTTATTGGGTTTAATGGCATATTAATTCTTATTTACTTCCAAATCCTGTTTATACACATGATTTTTAAGTGAATAATTTGTAGGTAACATTATTTTAAATTAGCTAGAGCTAACCTGTTTACACATGGTTAAATGGTTTCAAGCATTGCTATTTATTGTTTGCACACAGTCAAATGGTTTCAAGCATTGCTATTTATTGCTTGCACACCGTCAAATGGTATCAAGTATTGCTATCTAACATTAATAGTTCTACTTGGACATAGTCAAATGGTTTCAAGTATAGTGAATAATTAAACAGTTCTATTCGACCCATGAATATGACTAAGAGATACTATCACTCTGGGTCAAAGTGGACCTGGAAGTAATGGCAATGAAGGGGCACTCTACATCTGCCAAAGCTCCAGTATTGGAGCCTCACCATCGGATGCAGTATCATATTTAGGACACTCGTTAGTAGAGGTTCAGTATCATATTCGATATCATATGCAAGACACTCATTAGTAGAGGTGGGGGTCTTTGTTGAGATGCAGTCAGCATATTCTACAGCTCTAGCCAGTTTGGCTGACCAGTCTAGGAGAAGGAAAATTTTGCAGTACCCCCATTTAAAACCTGACACAGTGTCGAATCCTGTCTTATGGAAGAGAGATTGGGTAACTACAATGACAAGGAAGATAATTATTGTTGTGGTCTTCAGATAAAACCAGTGGAAGAACAACTCAAACAACGAATGATAGGTAAACGTTATTGTATTAGCAGAAAAAGGAAGTCATACAAAGGAAGTACTAGCCGTGCTCAGCTTGCAGTCCGTCTGTCAAATGTCTCATAAGGAATGAGAAGTTGTCTCCCCCAAGCAAGCTAAGCTCAGAGAATATGTTTAGGTTGGACGAGTCCATCTTTGGAGTATGGTAGGACATGTCCCCATAACAATTATCTTTAACACTTAGAACCCTGAGCAACCCCTACAATACATTCAGGGCTCCTGGTTGAAAAATAACTGAAAATAAAAATGTTATAATCAGTTATTTAAAAGCCTATAATGAAACTTAACAAATTTGTTAACAGCCTTGCAGGCAATTAAATAATAGCTTACAACATTCTATTGTAATGTTGAAATAGGGATTCCCTAGACAGAAATTCAAGCCACTCAGGTATATGTACTTCTACTGGTTTGATTTATTTGTTTCATGGCATATCAACTCCTCGTGGTGTAATGGTTATCGTTGCAGGTTATCTTTTTAACTGACACTCATCAAGAAAAGATATCAGTGCGAAAAGTAATTATGATAAAAGGAAGAATAATGACTAAAAGTTAGAAGAAAAATGATATCAAATAGCACAGACCAGTTAAAAAAAAACCCTGAAACCAATCAGATTGTCCTTTTAGTCTTTTATTTTAATTTTTGATTTGAAATCTTTAGTTTTTATTGTTTTATTTTATTGAAATTCTCTTTTTTTAATTGTAGGGATTGAAATTTGGTTAGTTGTCAGTCTGGTGTTTGGAATTGTGTTGTTCTTCTCTGCCAAAAAATGGAGCCAGTAAGTTTTTTTGATTTAGAATTTATAAATTGGAGTTAAATTATTATGCAATTGATTATTTTACAATAGATTATAATAACTTGATTTTATTAAATCAGTAAAGTTTTTTTAACTAAAATATGTAATAAGAAAAACAAAATTTTGTAATTAGTATATTTTGAAACTTGTCAAATTATGAATAATACAATGGCAGTTGTTTTAAAAAAAGATACTACAGCCCTCTTTAGCTGGGATTTTTCACCAATTCATGAAAACAAATATACATGGAATCAGTAGATCAGAGGTTAAAGATTATTGTTGTCATTGTATTGGCTTTATTACTTACACTTTAAGCCTGACTGCCTTGTAGGTGGAGGTTAAAATATACAGACTGTATCCCCTTCAATAAAGTAACTCCCTCCCCTCAAAAAAGAGGTGTTCTGGTATGATACTAAACCACATCTGGGGATGAGGTTCCAATTCTGGATTTCTGGAGAGTATGAAGTACCCCATTCATTGCCATTACTCCCAGGTTCACTCTGACTCAGAATGGTAGTACCTGCTAGGGTCCCATCTTTGAGATTGCAAATTATTTGTATTTGCTAGAAATATTTGATCATATAACAATGTGCAACAAAAAACAAACTCTTAAACAAAAGATGTAAATATAAACATATGCAGTTCCCTAACCCCCAGGCATAAAATAAGCCCAGTTGGGTTGATATGTTAAAATCATCAATCAATCAATCAATCAATTTCCTGGAGACCGGGGTTCAATCCCAGGTCAAGTCATACCAAAGACTCAAAAAATGGTACTTGATGCCACCTTGCTTAACACTCAGCACTATAAGGTAAGGATTAAGGGTAAAGTAGAGCAATCCAGGGAAAGGAGTAGCGCCTTCCCCTACACCTCGGTGTAGTAGTGATTGAAAGGGGAGCCCTCAGGTCACCCTCGACTACGGTCGCCAACTTTACTTATATTTCAGTATGTAGATATAAGTATTTTGTAGCAATTATTTCATGTTATGAGAATATAAACAACTTCCGAAAGAAAATTTTGCTCAAGGAATTGCCAATCAGAAAAACTGTTTATTGTGGCATCTTTTCCAAGGAAATCAATAGTGACAGGTCCTAGAAGACTGTCAGCATAACCTTCTTAACTGACTGCTGTACCCAAAACTTTTTCTTTACCAGAGAGTCAGTGTGTTTCCACTCAGGATTGTAAAGCCAACTCCATGTTAAGCCAATTTGTAAAGATTTTTTCTTTTTTTTTTTCTTTTTTTTTTTTTTAATTAAAGCATGCTTCTCTGGACACAGCACCCATTATTCTGTAAATTTCACATGGTTTGCACTTGTCAGCCACCAAAAATTTGATAATGGACCTCTGTTCAACCCTGGCACACACTGTTTGAATTAGCTCAAAACAAATGTTTTTGTGAGATTAAAATAATTTTTGCTATAAACCAATTTCGAACAATGCAGTATTTACATTTATGGAAAAAAATTCTGAAAAAAAAATTGTTTTTTTCCAAAACATTTCCCCTTATTTATTGATTGATTTTCATATTAACTCTTGAGTTTTTCAATTCATAAAAGAAACAAAAAGAAAATATTTTATCATGCAAATATTGGTGCAATGACAATTTATATCTCTAAACAACCAATAACTTTTATAGATTTTTTTTCTTTTTATTAATGGCTTGGAATTATAAAACTACAAACATTTAACTCAGGGTTGATTAATCCCTGATTTTATTAAGAAATATGGATCTAACTACTTAATATATAAAAAAATGTTATTTTCTTATGATTTCAGAAATTCAACTCTGCACTATCTTACAGGAACAGTACTGGGAATAGGCTTCTCATTATTAATCATTCTTGTCCTTATAAGCCGTTTCATACCTAAGGTAAGAGTTTGATAGTTTTAAACTTATTCAAAACTGTTTATTTAATAAAAGAAAATGTTAAAAAGTTATTTTCTATATGATAGTTGTTCAAAAAATTTTAAGTCTCACCCAGAAAAAAGAGCCACAGCTAAGTATTGTTGTGACAAAAACTCATTAACACTAGAAAAACTGAATCGGATTTCTTAATTTTTATGCAGGTAAGGTCTACACAAAAGTGATAGGTGTGCTATAAATCTAAAATCTGTATGGAGCTTAGAACTTTTTGAACAACCCTCATATATACAAGAAATACGTACTTGAGTTAAGATTCTGTTAATGCATCAAATAAATGTTTTGAAAATAATTAATATTAAATAAGAATACTTAATACAATATAAGTAAGTAAAGTTGGCGACCGTAGTCGAGGGTGACCCGAAAGCTCCCTTTTCCATAGCTACTACACCAAGATGTAGGGAAGGGCACTACTCCTTTCCCTGGATTGCTCCACTTTACCCTCAATACGTAGATTATACTGCTGAGTGTTAAGCAAAGAGGTATCAAGTACCATTTTGAAAGTCTTTGGTATGACGTGACCTGGGATTGAACTCGGGTCTCCTGAACCATTCTACTCACTAACTAGGCCAATGAGCCGGTTAATACAATGTAACAGCAGGCAAATGATTATTATTTCATAAGAAGACTTACTTAAAACCATATAATTGTATATTAATGTCACAGACGCGATGGTCTGGAATTTGAATCAGATAATGACCTACCTATCGTCACCATAAAAGAGCTCATCTTTGTCTGGTGTGCGAAGCGTTAATGCAAGGAGAAAACTAGTACACACTGGCATTGCAATATTTATGCATATTGACCACGTGTGACCAGCATGCTTTGCCAACTATAAAACAAGGGCCATAGTGAGGGTTGTGCGAGAACTCTTTTGCCTCTGAGGTATAGAGATTAATAGCGAAGAAGATGTCATTGGTGAACAATTTGAAAGACGGTTGGATATGGTGTAGCCCGGAGGAGGGTTCAGCAAGTAACTGAGTTCCAGTGACGGATTGCCTCTCTTTGGTGTTGCTCTGTTGGTGTTTTATTTTTTGTTTTGTTTTTTTTTTTGTTTTGTTTGCTTCCTTTTCTCTCTTTATGCTTCAATTAATTATTTGTATTTGATTGAAATATTTGAGTTATATATCTATGTTGACCAGACATTGGTATAATGGTTAGTGTTCGCCAATGGCCCGGGAGGCCTGGATTCAATCTCAAGTCGAGTCATAACAAAGACTTTAAAAATGGTACTTGATGCCTCCTTGTTTAACACTCAGCATTATAAGGTACGGATCAAGGGTAAAGGGGAGAAATCCTGGGAAAGAAGTAGTGCCCTTCCCTACACCTTGGTGTAGTAGCTATCGAAAAGGGAGCCTTCGGGTCACCCTCGACTACGGTCGCCAACTTTACTTACTTTACTTATATATCTATGTGCAAATTGTTTGTATTAGGAATACTTGAAAGAATATAACTGTACAAATAAATGATTATTATTTTATAAGAATAGTTACTTGAAAACATAATTATATGTAAATTATTTGTATATGTTAGAAATACTTGAAACCATTCAATTGTAAATTATTTATGTCAAATTTTGGCATTAAATAACTACAAACACAATGTTATGCCATTAAACAAACCTATTATATACTGAATCATCAACAAACCAGATATGAATTGATGTCATATAAGTAAGTTGCCCAACCATAGTGAAGGGTGACCCGTAGGCTCCCATTTCTATAGCTACTACACCAAAGTGTAGGGAAGGGCACTACTCTTTTCCCTGGATTCCTCCACTTACTCTTGGTCTGCACTTTATAATGTGAAGTATTAAGCGAGGAGCCATCAAGTACCATTCTATTTTTTGAGTGTTTGGTGTGACTTAACCTAGGATTGGACCCCAGTCTCGAACCATTGGTGAACACTAACTGTTATGCCAATGGGCTGGTTTTATTTATATATATATATATATATATCGCGCTGATAGCACGGATATCCCTGACCCTCTCTCGCCACAACTTCCCTATCGTTCATCGCCCTAGGTAGGTCTTCAGGACAACATCCTGTATCCTCACATAGCTGGTGAATGTATGTTCGTGCTGGTCGTCTTGCTTTTGCACGGCCATGTGTGGGGGTCCATAAGAGTACATCTCTTATGAGTTCGTCCCTGCTTCTCCAGCAGTGTCCTGCATGTCTGATTCGTCTAACTTGAATAGTTTTCGTGATAGGGGGCAGGTGGCCGTACAGTTGGTGTCTTGTGGGGTGTTGCCGCCAGGACTTGTTCAAGAAGTTTTGTTTTCAGAATTAATCTGTTTTTCAGTACTATATATCTATATACAAGCCCAGAAATTTGAACATAGAAAAGAAATTGAAAACTGATGCCTTTCTTAAAAGTAGAAAATGACAGCAGTCATAACCTTAAAAATACAGAGTAATGCCAAAATTAATTTTAAAAATGTGATTTATCTCCCTTGAGTTTCAAACTGTATATTACCTAAGTTCAATCTGAAAAGGACAGTTATTTCTTTTATCTGCTTTTCCACCCCTTCAGTAGAGTTTAGAATATGCTGAAAAAGTGTGCCCCTCCTTCTCCTCTTCCTTCCCCCCAATAGGTATCCTGGGTATGGCGACTGGAGAGTGTGGAGTACCTCTTTATTGCCATTACTCCCAGGTCCATTGTTCCCCCAGAATAGCAGTACCTGTTAGGGTCCTCTCTATGGGTCAAATTGATCTGTTGAAAAATTATTCATATTTAATGGGACCGTGCGCGCAAAAAATACCCTCTTTTTTTAAATATTGAACGTACAATGAATACAATTCCTAACCTCTAGGCAAAAAATCCCCCTAGACTAATTGATATGTCATTTAAATCCGTCAATCTCTTCTACTTTCTAATTTTTTTTTTTTAATGCATGGGGAATATCAACAAGATAAAGAATACACTGTTGAGATTAAACTTCTATTTGTTGAAAAGAATTCCTAAATATTTGGTTCTATATGAAAACAAACTCTTATCAGTTTTCTCTTGTAAGGTTATTAAAAACCTTTTCTGACCTGTTAGCTAGGGCTGTAGGGATAAGACTGCGCTATAGGGATAAGACCCCTCTCCCTTCCCAATGAGGCTACCTGTTGGCCATGGGTGGTGACCCGTAATGCTTGAGGGTGGGATCTTGGTTGGTGACCAGTTTGTGACCTGGTGGCCATACGATTGTCCCAAACATATTTTTCAAATTTTTTTTGTGACAAACAAATATCCATCCCTGTTTATCTTAAAGGTGCCAATAGACGGGTGTTGAGGGTCAGTTACCCTGAGATAGCAATACTTTAACAGTGTGCAAACAAATGATTAATATTAAATAGAATTATAAGGGTTAGATAGCAATACTTGAAACCATTTAACTGTGCAAACAAAGGAACCTTAACTTGTTTAAAAATAAATTTAGCTACAAACTATTCATTGGCATTAAATAACCACTAATGGTTAATATGCCATTAAAGCAAATAACTAAACCAAAATCCTTTTCTTGAGAATATGTGCATTGACTCTACAACTTTGGAACTGTTAAAAGAATTTTACAGCTTTAAAAAAACAAAATTCCTTCTGTAATTCTCATTCTCACAAGTGTTAAAGAACTCAATGAAGAAATTCAACTTTTCTTTCAAAAATTCTACGTACAATTTAATTGTCCTAAAATGGTTATTAAAATCTGTATGGTTATCATTTCAACATGTCTATTTCTTAAATTCTGACTGAAACAAATTACCATCCTGTCTGCAGGTCTTAGAATGCCCCATCTGCAACCTCTGGGTAAGAACCGTCAACCACCCCACTTCAAAGTGGGTATCTTAAGTATGACACTAAACAGTATTTGAATATGAGGCTCCAGTTCTGGAGATCTTTTTAGTGTGGAGTACCTCTTCATTGCCATTACTCCCAGGTCGACTCTAGCCCCTGTTGATCTATTTGAAAATTATTAGTATCAGATAGGAATATTTAATGACATAGATGTGTGCAAAATGATTATCAAATATAACTATTAATATTAGGAAGACTTGAAACCTATGGATTATTATTAGTTACTTGAAACCATACAATTGGTTGCAAATCATTGGTGTTAGATTAATATGTTTGAAACTGTATAAGAGTGTACAAACAAATTATATTATTAAATAGGAATAATTACTTTAAAACATATAATAGTTATAAAGTTGGCGACCGTAGTCGAGGGCAACCAGAAGGCTCCCTTTTCAATAGCCACTACACTGAGGTGTAAGGGAGGGCGCTACTCCTTTCCCTGAATTGCTCCACTTTACCCTTGATACGTACCTTATATTGCTAAGTGTTAAGCAAGGAGGCATCAAATACTTTTTTTTGAGTCTTTGGTATGACGCAACCTAGGATTGAACCCAGGTTTCCCGGGCCATTGGCCAACACTCTACCCACTAGGCCAACAAGCCAGTTTTAAAACATATAATTGTTTATAAATTATTAGTATTAGATAAGAAATCTGTCAGCAGGGATTAGAATAAAATAACTGTATCCTCTACTGTGGGGTAAGACTCCTCCCCAACACAAAGTGGTGGTGTCCTGCGTATGACACAAAACTATATCTGACAGTGAGGCTCCAATTCAGGAGATCTCGTTGATGTGGAATACTCACTTTATCATATTTACCCAACCCCTCTGCTCAGGCAGGATATGACACAAGGTCAATTTTTAAGCGGAGTTTAACAGGTTTGAATTCAGAGTTTTCCTTCTCCTAGACTAGTTGCCTCACCAAGGCTGAAGAACCTAGTCTGCCCTACTATTTACCCATAGCTGGAGGGAGAATAATTGGATTCATACCTTTCCTAAGGGTATTAGTGCAATGTGAAATGCAATCAGTCTCGTCCAGGATTTGAACTCGTGTTTCCGTGTTCAATTCCTACGACGATAACCATTACACCACGGGCACCTCCTGAATACTCACTTTATTGACATTGCTCCAAGGTCTATGCTGACTTGAAGTATTATTATCTGTTAGAGTCCTGTCTGTGGGTCAAATAGATCTGTTTGAAAATCATTAATATTAAATTAGAATATTTGATACCATATAACTATAAATTATTTGTTTTAAGAATCTTTGCTTGAAGCTTTACTTACTTGAATCTTTACCAAGGATTATTGTTATTAGTTTGTTTTAACTGTGCAAACAAATGATTATTATTCAATAGAAAAATGGCCCAGTTTGCTGGGGCTGCAGAATACATAAACTACAGAGGGTAAGACTCCCTCAACGAGTGTCCTGTATATGACTCTAAACAATCAGATGGTGAGGCTTCAGTTATGCTCGAGCTTTGAGGAATGCAGAGTACCCCCCATTCATTCCCATCACTTCCAGGTCTACTCTGGCCTGAAGTGGTAGCACCTAATAGAGTCCTATGTATGGATCAAATAGAACTTTGACTTTAAATTGTGTACTTATGCTAAACTGAATTGTTTAAAATGTAGCTGATCATTTAACTGTATGTAAACAAATGACTGGTGTATCATTGAATTGTTAGTGATACATAGCAATATTTGAAAATATTTAACTGTGCAAACAAATGATTAATAGTAAATAGAATTATTCATATTAGAAAGAAATAAGTAAAACCATTTAACAGTATAAAAAAAAATGAGCTCAGTCTTATTTAAAAATGTTATCTACAAAATGTATTTAGAAATCATATATATATATATATATATATATATATATATATATATGTGTGTGTATGTATAAAAAAAAGATTTGGCATTAGATAACCTGTAATAGTTAATATGCCATAAAACCAAACCAAAATAGAAATAATTACTTGAAACAATATAATTATTATTAGATGGGAATATTTGAAACCATATAAGTAAAGTTTGCAACTTTAGTTGAGGGTGACCTGAAGGCTCCCTTTTCGATAGCTACTACACCAAGGTGTAGGGAAAGGCGCTACTCCTTTCCCTGGATTGCTCCACTTTACCCTTGATCTGTACCTTATAATGCTGAGTGTTAAGCAAGGAGGCATCAAATACCATTTTTTGTGTCTTTGGTATGACTTGACCTGGGATTGAACCCAGGTTTCCCAGGCCATTGGCGAACACTCTAACCATCATGCCAATGCAAAACTCCTTTTAAGAGCAACTACACAAAAATGTTAATATAAACATATCCTCTATGCATAAAATAACTCAAGACTCATATGCCATTAAAATCAATCAATTAAATAAGCAAATTACAGCAGGAAATATTTTTTATTAATAACTATTAATAGAAGTTTTGAACAATTTTTTTCCTGATATTCTCCACTTAAGAGAATTTTGAGTGTGGTGTTCCTGCGCCATAATAGGTCAAATGCTGGACTTCAACCTCAAAGTGAGTTTGAACTCCAGTCATGCTATTACATTCACTTTTGGACTGATACCCTTGGGTTATGGGGGGTGTCCTCATGGTGTAATGGTTAAAGCGATGGACTGCGGAATCATAGTAAGCGAGTTCGTACTCCAGTCGCGCTATTACGTTCACTTTCAGGCAAATACCCTTGGGAAAGGTATGAACCCCCTTATCCTCCCAGCTATGGGTTAAATAGTGCCACTACTGTTCTTCTAGGAGAATGGCTTTGGTATTAAATAACCTACAAAGAGTTGATATGCCATTAAACAAAGAAACCAACCAACCTTGGGTTATGGATGAACCCCCTCATCCCCACCCCAGCTATGAGTTAAATAGTATCATTACTGTTCTTCTCCAAGGATGGCTTTGTTTTTAATTAACCTATGAACATTGATATGCCATTAAACAAAGAAAGAAATAATTCTAAGTTTATTGCTCTAATAAAAATTTTGCTATTCTGTGCCCTTTTTTCTGGGTTTCATTTAACATAGAGAATTTTAGTAATATATTAGCAGAAAGTATGGTTGGCACACCAGTTACTGTCTTGAGAAACGGACCCAACAAATCAAGTTCAAAACCTGGATAAGGCTGTTTGCATTTCACTTTATGCTAATGCCCTTGGGGAAAAGCATGAATCCTTCTATTGCCCTGTTATGTATTTACCCAATACTTCCGTGACAGGCAGGATTTGATACCAGGTCAATTTTTAAGTAGATTAAAGTTTTTCTTCTCTTAGATTGGTTGCTTAACCAAACCAAGTCCAAAGAACTCAGTCTACCCTACTATTAACCCTTAGTGGGAGGAGGGAATATGGATTCTTGCCTTTCCCAAGGACATTTGCTTTAAGTGAACACATAAACAGCTTCGTCCGGGATTTGAACTTTGCCAATTTCCTTTCTTACTAGGATAACTGTTACACTAAGGGTGCCACCCAGCTATTGGTAAATAGTTTAGGGAATCAAGTTCTTTAGTTTTGCCAAGGGAATCAATTTAGAAGAAAGGAAACCACTGAATTTGGAGCTGGTGGAGTGGAATGGGCCTAGCAATTCCACCTCATTGCTCAAAAAAAAATAAACAGAGAGAAGAAAACAACAAATTAACATTTTCACTTTTCAGCCACTTTTTTTTTTTCATTTCATTCTTAGGCCTTTTCACCTATAGCCATTATTCATTTTTTTTTCCACTTTAAGGGTAGTTTGTTTTTTTTACTCTTAGGCCATATTTTCTTTTTCATTCCTAAACCTCTTCGTTTTTTTGTTTTTTTTTTTTCGCTTTTATACCACATTTTTTCTTTTCTCTTGGGTCACATTTTTCTTTTTTAGGCTTTTTTTTTTCATTCTTAGGTCACATTTTTCATTCTTGATTCACATTCCCTCACACACACACACACACACTTTTTAGCCACTTTATTTTTCACTCTTTTGCCCTTTTTTTTTTATTCTTAGATCACATTTTTCATTCTTAGGCCACTTCTTTTCCCCCCACTCCTCGGCTACATTTTCCATTTTTAGGCAATTATTATTTTCTTTTTCATTTTTAAGACAGTTTCTTTTTTCCACTGTTCAGCCATTCTTTTTTTTTTTCTTTTTTTTTTTCACACTCTGAGGCCACTTTTTTTTATTGTTGGATGACATTTAGGCTATTATTTTCTTTTTCATTCTTAGACCACTTTCTTTTCCACTATTATGTCATTATTTTCCATTCTTTGACTGCAATTTTTTTTTTTTTTTTTAACTCTTAGGCCATTATTAATTTTTTTTTTCACTCTTCATCATTTTTTCCCCCTCTGAGGTCTTTTTTTACTTTTAAGTCACTTTCTTTCTTAAACTACTTTTTTTTTTTTTTCACACTTTTAAGACACAATTTTTTTTTTTTTTTTATCTTAGGCCTCTTTTTTCACTCTTTGACCAATTTTTTTTTTGTTCTCTAAAATCATGTTAGTCTGAGTATTGTTTTGAACAAATGTTTTTGATTTTTTTTTTATTGTTTTTAAAGATGATATATAAAATTACCTTCTTTTTTTTGTTTCATTACAGAAACCATTTACAGCTCTCTTTTTATTTTCTGGAATATCTGGTGTGCTATTTTCTTTCCATTGGTTATATAGTAATTTGTATACCATCTCCAAAGAATACTGGATGGGAATACTGATCTATTTGTTGTCCAGTGGTGGCCTCTCTTTCTTGTTATCCTATCGCTTTGGACCTGTCACAGATTCACGCTCAATGAATATCATTAGCTGGATGTTACAAATATTAGGTCTTGTGTTCATTGGAATCGGTACACAAATTCCAGAAGTTTCTGCAGCAATAGTCATCATTGTGCTGTCCATATACAACAGACCAAAATGGATTGGTAACTTAATAACATCCTTAAGGTAAGCATATATTTTCATTTCCTTTGTTTTTTGGGTTTTTTTCATTTCTTTAACTTGCTTTGTTTGTTTTTATTTTATCTATTGGGGAAAAAAAAGACACATACAATAAGAATGGTTTTGATGAGTACACAATTTGGATGCTGCAAGATAACAAGATGTGTTAGTGAAATGTTGAGACAATACTTTTGAAAGAAATGGTGATATTTGAGAAGAAATGATAAACTAAAGCATAGGCAGTATATTATCTACAGATAATGCAAAGAAACCGCAAGGTAATTAGTGTTTGGTTTTTTATCTTTTGTTTGTGGGGGTCCATTTCTTTCAAGCTAAAACTTGGTGCTTTGTATAAGATGTGCAACAAAAGAGAAATTAGCATTCATTGGGACAGAGAATGTTGAAAATCTCTGTCAATGGATGCTGACTCCTCTAGAACCTGAAGTTGCTGAATAGAAAATAAAAAACAAAATGACACGTTGACTGTCGGCCAGAAAAGGCATGCAGGTGTTCAATGAAGAGACAAATGAATTTTGACGCTTTTGAACTTATGTTGGCATGATGCAAATTTTTTTTTTTTTTGGCAAGGAAGGAGTGGAAATATATAATGGTTTTATTGAAATTATGTAAACGATGTATTCTCTTTTAGTCAGGAAAAGTTGTTTTTAAAATTATATTACATGTAACTGACTTATAACTTTTAGCTACACTAGCCTACAAAAATATTTGTTCAACATCCAATGACATAAAAGGAAAACATCAAATACGTATTTATACTTTCAAAACTACTGTAATACAATTAAAAGCAATGCAATTCCAAAAATAAACAATGTAGTCTAGATCTTGATAGGTTTACTTAGATATTTTAAACATATTAAAATCCCACCACTGTTTACTGTTTGTAGTATTTGTTCATATTATATGCACAGACATCATAAATGGTAAACAATGTTAAGTAAAACCTTTATTATCTTAACTGATAGCCATTTTTTAGGTATAGTCTATGCAAGGCCACTTTGGAGTTACAGTAAGATTAGGCCAAGAAAAAAAGATAAGGTTCATCATTTTAAAAACATATCTTATATAATGAATGACCTTTCGTTTTTTAAATGAAAAATTGGTCTTAGAATTTGTTCATTACAGTGGTATGATGGTTAGAGTGTTCACAGATGGTCCAGGAGACGGGTTTCAGTCGCAGGTCAAGTCATACCAAAAAATCAAAAAATGGTACTTAATACCTCCTTTCTTAACACTCAGCATTATAAGGTACGATTCGAGAATAAGTGGAGCAATCCAGAGAAAGGTGTAGCACCCTCCCCTACACTTCAGCCTTTGGGTCATCCTTGACTATGGTCAGCTAACTTATATATAATCTGAACAGAATGATATCCCAAGTTTGCGACCGTATTCGAGGGCGACCCAAGGGCTCCCTTTTCAATAGTTACTGCACTGAAGATTTTCCTAGATTGTTCCATTTTACTCTTGATACGTACCTTATAATGCTGAGCAAGGAGGTATCAAGTACCTTTTTTTTTTTTTTTTTTTTTTTTTTTTTTTTTAGTCTTTGGTATGATTCGACCAGGGATTTAACCCCTGTCTCCCATGCCATTGGTGAACACTCTACCATTGGGCCAATGGGTGGCATAAACATAAAAACATAACTGTGTATATATTGTTAGTATTAGGAATATTTCATACTATATAACTGTTGTAAACTAGCAAAAGAAATAAGCATAATGGAGGTTGGAAATGAAATGGAAATCTTTATAACATTAACAAAATACAATACTCAGCAGTGGCGTGGAGACGGTAACCCACTGCTAGTAGTGAACTATGTAGCATATTACTTCCTCCTCACAACAGTGTCCAACATATTTATGAGAAATGGGACATAGCCATTAATGTTCATAGGTACAGTATATAACATCCCCCCACCCCCCACCCCATTTTAAGATCTACTCTGCACAGTCAATATCTTTTCCTGTTCCGGTTAATGTCAATTCTCTTTGTATCCTTTCTTTTCTTCTTAGTTCATCTTTTTTGTATTTTTGTCTCAGGAGTGTCCAACATATTTTTGAAGAATGAAACATACCCATTAATGTTCATAAGTATGGTATATAACAATAACTGTGTGCAAACAAATGATTATTCTTATAAAGTAAAGTTGTTGACGACCTTAGTCGAGGGTGACCCAAAGGCTCCCTTTTCAATAGCTACTACACCTAGGTATAGGGGAGGGAACTACTACTCCATTCCCTGAATTGCTCCACTTTACCCTTGATCCTTACCTTATATTGCTGAGAGTTAAGCAAGGTGGAATCAAGTACCATTTTTTGAGTCTTTGGTATGACTCGACCTGAGATTGAACCCCAGTCTCCCGGACCAATGGCCTGGTCAGACAAATAAAAAAAGTGTGATTTCAAAGATGATTGCAGTGGAACATTGAAAATATAGTTATGATTATAATCAAACATTTACATTAACCCATGAAGGATTGATATGCCCGTGGTGTAATGGTTATCATCGTAGGAAATGGACACGACGACGCAAGTTCAAATCCTGGACGAGGCTGATTGCATTTCACATAGCACTAATACCCTTGGGAAAGGTATGAATCCAGTTATTCTCCCTCCAGCTATGGGTAAATAGTAGGACAGACTGGGTTCTTCAGCCTCGGTTAGGCAACTAGTCTAGGAGAAGGAAAACTCTGAATTCAAACCTGTTAAACTCCACTTAAAAATTGACCTTGTGTCATATCCTGTTCAAGCGGAGGGGTTGATAAATAAGGATATGCCCAGGGCCAGACTTTGGAGATGCAATTGTCAGTTGGGAACATGTATATTACAATATGTCATTGTGTAGATGAGCCAAGAGTAGATTACACTCTTGTGTAGGACCCTTTGTGGAAACAATTTTTGGTCCACTTGGTTTAAAGCCGATCTTTGATATGCTATTGCTTAAACCAGAACAAACTTTGATTGTTGCTTTCAGTTGTTCTAATTGGAAGCACTGCTTGTGGGATTCAAATTTTCTCATTCAGAAGTAGAGGACTATTTTTCAGTCCCACCCTAAGACGGAGTTCCTATGGCATAATGGCTAAAGTGCTGAGCCGCAGCCTCAAAGTAAGCAAGTTCGACTCTTGTCACCCTATTACGTTCACTTTTGGACTAACACCCTTGGGAAAGATATGAACCCTTTTTATTCCCTCCATACTTAGCTATGGGTTATATAGTATCACTGCTGTTCTTCTATAAAGATGATTCCAGCATTTTAATAAGATTGATATGCCATTAAAGAAAGAATAAAGAAGAAGAATCCCACCATCCATATAGCATCCTTTACTTTGGATGAAGATGATATTTATTCATTTCACAAACCCCTTGATCCCTCGTATTTTACATTCTTTCAAAGTATCCATTTTTCATGATTTATCACAAATTATTTGCTAAAAAAAAAAAATGGAGTATTTTGTTACATTGATGGAAGACTCTACAGTTGTCACTTAATCCTGGTGACAAAAAAACAAAGACATTATAAAAATCACACATTTATTTTAGATGTTGCAAGCTTCTTTTGGACCAGTCCCGTATACAGGAAGATGTTTATCTTTTGTTCAATTGGAGAAAAATTCATTATTTCATAAATCATAACCTGCCCACCCCCAATATGAGGGTGGTCTTGGCCCAAAACTGTCTGTTTCTCTTGGTTTCTAAAACTTTTTTTTTTTTTTTAATCTCTTTTAATTCACACATAAGAACATTGTTTCCCTCAGCTAAAATTTTAACCTGCCATCTGTCAATCACTCCTACCAAATGTTTGCCATATCTGGTAAGTTGGTGAAGAAAATCCATTACATATAAGTTATGAATGATGCAGAAATACTCCAGTTGATTTTTTTTTTTACTCAATTAACATTGCCAAGTAAATGATGATCAATGATTGATTTTGATATTGTAAGTATCTTACTATCACCTAATATTGATTACTTTCAAGTAATGTTTTCATTTTGCTCTCAGCTTCAACTGGTCTGACTGTAAAACATAGTGCAGTGATAAATCTACTGCACAAAATTTACAAACCTTTTTTGACACATTTGATCATTTACTGTACCTTCTTCATAAACACCTGAATAGTAAGATCATTAGCAAATAGCACTAGGGTGTGAATAGATAAATTATCTAAGAAGCCAGCAGCCAAATGAGTTGACAAAATTCAACATCACTTCCAGTGGGCTTGATGTAACAAGATATGCTTGATCTAAAACTGCAGACTGAAAACAGCAGTTCACCCGTCCTTGCTAAGGTTATCAGACTAGATTGGCTACTTAATTGGTGGCAGGATGATCAACACACGCAAATCAGAAATGGAGGTTGGGTGTTCTGTGAAATCCCAATAAAAGAAGATGAATTTCTTAATTCACTCTTTTTTTGGTGGCTAGGGTATAAAGAGACAATTGTTCTTGTGTACAGAGAATGAGTAAACCTTTCAAAGACATGGGAAGAGTTGATTCAGGCTAGAACAAAGAAACTACCCATACGTTGTGTTCATTATCCATTTTCTCCTACTTTCACAATCTCAGAAACTGAACTAAGATAATAAAGCAACAGAGGTTTTAACGTTTGAAGCAAGTTTTTCATTTTTGGATTTCTCCTTCCCCATCTGACAATTAGCCATTACTTGCCATTTCGTTCTGCATTTTAGTCACATTTTTACTTTTCTTAAAATAAAAATTTAATATACTGAAAATGTTGCTTATTTTCTAACATCTTCAATATTTAAATCAATAAACAAAAATATGCCAATTTTGTCAGGGGTTTTTAAAAAATGAGAATGCTAAACTCATAAAAGTAAAAAAAACGAAAAGAAATAAAGATAGTTTTAAAGATACTTTAAAAACCAGCACTGAATGGTTAAGAGACTCCATGATACTCTGAGTCTTCACCTTTTACTAGACTCCTTACCACATTGAAGCAAAAACTTAGAAAAGTGAATATAATATGCTACTTGAAATCACCTTGTACCAAACTATCAAGAAACAGAGAGAAGCTAGATGAGACTGAAAAAAGGGAACATGGTATGCTACTTGAAATTATCTTATACCAGACTATGAAAAGAGAAAAGCCTACATTTAATACCATAAGTTGAGATACCTTGTGCCTGACTCTGAATGCTGAGAAGTTGACTGACAGTTAACTCATGAATTAGGTCTCTGTTCTATTATTACTAGCCATCTATTACTATTGGAGATGCCCCGTGGTGTAATTGTTATCGTCGTAGGAAATGAACACGGCAATAAGAGTTCAAATCCTGGACGAGACTGATTGCATTTCACATAGCACTAATACCCTTGGGAAAGGTATGAATCCAATTATTCTCCCTCCAGCTATGGGTAAATAGTAGGGCAGACTAGGTTCTTCAGCCTTGGTGAGGTAACTAGTCTAGGAGAAGGAAAACTCTGAATTCAAACCTGTTAAACTCAGCTTAAAAACTGACCTTGTGTCATATCCTGCCCGAGCGGAGGGGTTGGTAAATATGATTATTACTAGCCATCAGGAAGAGTGAATGTATGAAACATTTTAAATACTCTTATTAGATATTATTATTGTTACCAAGTCGTGTCCCGTTCTCTGTTGGCATTTGATTTTTTTTTTTTTTTTTTTTTACTTTCTTAATTCTGCAGTCTCATCTGTTCATTCATTCACTGGCAACTCTAATTAGCAATTGATCTGTTGTCTGAATCAAAAACACAATGTGGGCAGATAGACTGATCAATCATGACATCCAATGACATAACCAGCTGAATGGAACCATCAACTGATTGAAAGCAGAATCCCCCCTCTCCCCCATAGTGTTTGGGGAAGGCAGATGTATAGTCACATTAAAAAAAAGTTAAATAGATGAGACAATTTAAATTTGTTTGCTTAATTTATGTTTTCAAATGTCTCAAACAATTACTTCAGTTTTGTGATGTTTCCATATAAACAGAAGAAAATGGGGTTAAAGTGGGCTAAAGAGAAATAATCATGACATGTGGTCAATTGAATGAAAGTGATATTCAGTGATTAAACAAGACACTGATGCTGGAACTTTCATCTGGTACTGTTCAAATGAAATATACAAAGTTGACTGCCTGAAGAAAACAAGTAAATTTCCTAAGTCGTTCATGATATGGGATTGCATGGCATTTAAAAGATGGGAGGTTGCAATCATTATTTCAACAATCAATACACATGTGTACACTGAAATCCTAGATAATTTTTTCATTTTAATGATAGAAAATAGGTTTAGTGATGATAACAAAAAACAACCTCTGCAAATAGAAGATACACTGGTAAAAAGTAGGGGGCAAAATAGAGGTCTTGTTTAGATGAATATGTGCAAGGAACCTTTGCTGGTTTATGCAGATGATAATAATTAGAATGAAATAAACTCTATGTTCTTAGCATATTTTTTGCATTTTATATAAATATCAGTAAAACTTTCTTGCAATAAATTGAGTTTGTTTTGTTTTTTGCAGAGGTCAGGATTATTTTAGGGTTGTTTTTCTATTATTATTATCATTTTATTCTAAGCCATTTAAACTTTGCAAACAGTATTTATTAATTAGCATTTTTACCTCAATAGTTAATAAATAAAATAACTGACCAAATTTTGAGCACTCATCATGAATCAGTTTAATACTTTATATCCTGCATACCACTAGGTTCCCTTGCTGGTTGGTAATGTATTTATTTATATGTTTAGTTTGTATGATATAGCTTTCATTTATTTAAAGAATTTACTTTACAAAAATGAACTGGTGTCTCTAATATAGCACTTGCTCAACAAAGAGAATGCCTTGTGCATCATTGGTTATGCACTGTTAATTCAGGGCTCAAGTATTGGATGGTTGCTTCATTAGTCTCCTTCCTTCTCTACAATGTATATTTTCATAAGGCATTAATATAAAAAACATTCTATATTGACTAGATTTTGGTGTTGCCATTGTTTGAAATATTGTTGAATGCTTTAGATATTAATAAGACTGACATTCAATCTCAACTTGAAAATTCATTGGAAAAATGATCATTTCAAATCAATATTCAGAATTGAACACGAATCAGTTGGTAATCATTTAAATCCTTTTATATGTAAATAAAAGAATTTCTGTTATGCTGCTTTATCAGAAATACAAATAATGAAAAAAATGTTTTTTCATTCTACTTTTTGTATGTAAACTGGAATTTATAAAAACAAAACAAGCATACTAGTATGTAGTTTTCTTTCTATTTTTTTTTTCTCAGCATATCCCTCATAGTTTAATTGACTATTGAGACAGCATGGATAACCCAACAACCATTGACTTCATTTTCCCCTCCTCCTCCCCATTTGTTCTGAGACTCATGTAAGCCTTGCTCAACTTAATGCTTGTCTGTTCTGAATGTTTTCCTCTTGTCTTCTTCTTTGCCTCTTTCTTTATCCTTCCTTGCATTGTGCCTAGCAAAATTATCTTAGTAAGCCCTGTTGATTATAAGACATACTCATATTACATTAATTTGCAATTCTTTCTTTATGATGCGGACTTAGAAGAAGGGGTAGGATTTGTTGTTACAATAACCATGTTAGTGCATTTTGGAGTTGTTTAAACTTTTCAAAGGAAAGTGTGAGAAAGTAGTTTTGAAAAATATTTACTTGATTATGTTTACAAAACATTGTCAACATACACTAAGCAAAGGTGTTGACTGCAATAAGTTATCAATCGAATGGAAACATGATCTCTACAGTAAAATAAAACAGGATTTCTTCTGATCTGGTTGCGTCAATACAATTATATAGATGCACCACATAGATGGTAACAAAATGCACAGAGAAAAGGCGAGATGGAAACTACAGAAGAATGCAACATGCTATTTTGAACAAATCTTAAAAGTGCACCCAACAAAACAGCAACTATACAATCACTTGCTACCCATTTCACAAACTATCCAAGTAAGATAAACAAGACATGCGAGGCACGACTGGTGAAGCAAGGACGAATTCGTAAGCATCATTCTTCTATAGACTCCTACATGTCGACATGCCAGTGTTGGCCAACCAGCAAGGACTTTCATCAGGTCTGTGTGGACAATATAGTTTGGGGAACCTACCATGAGTGGCAGATGATAGAGATGGATGGCCAGAATGAGGCTGAGAAATCCATGCTGTCAGTATGACTTGATGATGTTCACAACCAAATTGATAAGAATTTTAAAATAATCTCAAGACTTGATGATAATTCTTTTTTGTAACAATAATCTTAGTTCTGTTTAATTTGAAATTCAAACATGACCTTGGTTCTTATTTATTTTGTGATGAGGTTTAATCTTTGAGTAAGAATGGCCAAAAATCAGTGACTTTTTTTTTTTTGGATTGGAACTTTACAAATTTTTAAAACGTAAATCAAAAATGTAAAGATGTCCTTTTTTTTTTTTTTTACTTGAAAGAAACAATCCCAACTTTCTGCCTTAAAAAAAAATCTTTCATCTATTATAATATAAACTGTTGCTGTCAATTGGTCATTTTCTGTGTTTTGTTTACATTACTTCAGCAATCAGATGTATGGAGATCAAAAGCACATTGATTATGTGTTCCTTTTGAGTCGTATGCCACCTAAATAATATATCTTCTGAATCAAACTAAAAAGAAAACAAAGGAAAAGTGTTTCCTTAAAAAAAATAGCCAAAGCTTTGAAGGCCTGTACGAAGAAATGAATACAGAAAATTTTTTGCAGCTAAAAAGAAAAAAAAAATTTAAGCATTTAATTATTAAAATGAATATTCCCTCTTAAATGGTATACTTATAGCACTTACAGGCATCCACTTGCCAAAAACAACAAAAATTTAAGTATATAAAAGTTAAGTTTGCGAACTTAGTGACCCAAAGGCTCCCTTTTCAATAGCTATCACACGGAGGTGTAGGGGAGGGTGTTACTCCATTCCCTTTCTTTATATCACTTTTAGCCGGTTAGCATTTCTGTACACGTCTGAGTTAAGATTAAACACATCTGAATATTAAATCACTTAAAAATCTTTGTGTTTGTTTAACCCAGTACTTGAATTATTTGATTGGGAAAATCAGCAACAGGACTTTGCACAAATAATATATACACAATTTAAGGTATAGGTATTTATTATATGGAAAAGGTTCCATTCAATTTATAGAACATTGGCAGTATCTAAAATATAAATAATTCTTATAAACATCTTATGAATGGGACAATAGCAACTATCAGGTTAAATAACAATTATAGAGGGGCCCAAAATATCATTTCATAAACTGGGTTGATAATGCTTGTTATCATGTATGCAGACATGACATTTCTTCCTAAGAAAGGTATTGAACCTTCTTTTTCCCATAGCTATGGGTTCAATTGTATTACTGTGCTACAAAGATGGCTTTGGCATTCGATAACTGTTATGGTGATATACACCCTGACATCACTGCATGGACCCTCCCCAACACTATAGATAGTGACTGACTCATCAAGCAAGTATAGTCAGTTACCGGTAACCATTACTGTCTGTATTTCCGTAAATATATACTGCTGTAAACCTTGCATCTCTTTGTGTTATTCACTTCTGGCCCTTCAAGGCCACAACAATAACCCATGAAGGCTGATATGCTATTAAACAAAGAAACTAAACCAAACCAAATTTCTTTTTATCAGTCATAACAGAAATCTGACTTTGATATGCGACTATTATTATTATTGTTTGATATTCAACTATTAAGGTTTCTCAAAGGTTAAGATGTTGACTCATAAGACTGCATTGAATTATAAATGAAACAAGCTAATTAATTTAATTAGGGTGTCAAAAACTTGAATAATCTACCCTTACCTTTTCTGATATATTCTTTAGACTTCACTTTTTGATGTGTAACCATTTCGGGTCTCTAGTGTCTTTGACCGTCATTCAATCTGTTTTATTGGTCTGTGATCAGAACTAATTTGTTGAGTAACACTGAAGTAGTGAACTCAAAAATGACTTTGGCAAATAGGGACTAAAATGAATTGCAGTAAATTATCAAGATGAACGACTGGTTTTTCGGCAATTTTGTAGCTTGGCAAAGTAAATGCAGAGTGTGGTCAGAAATTTGTTGAAAGTCCTGATGCCAATTATTTGTAATAGATAGGAATACTTGATACCATATAACTGTAAATTATTTTTATTAGCAAAAATATGTGCTCTGGGTGTAAGTATCTAAATTTCATTGTTATAAGATATATTAAATTAGAAAGAATAACTAAACTAAAAAAACATAAAAAAATAGCATTTGATATTATTTAGAATTAGATTATTACATGAAACTTATTTGAAATAGAGAGAGTATATGGCCCAGTTGGCTGGTGCTGCAGAATACACTAACTGTATCTCTGTAGAGGGGTAAGACTCCCCCGATGAATGTCCTGGATATAACACTAAATAATTTGATGGTGAGGCTCCAGTAATGCTGGAACTTTGAGAAATACGGAGTACTTCTTCATCATCATCTGACAAATTAAAAGTCCAGTTGATTGGTGCTGTAAAATGCACCAACTGCATCTCTGCCGAGGAGTAAGACCACCTCAACAAAATGACACTAAACCATCTGATGGTGAGGTTCTAGTTCTGGAGCTTTGAGGAATATGGACTACCCCTTTAGTACTATTACTCTCAGGTCCACTCAGATCTGTCAGGTTCCCATCTATGGGTCATATAGAAATATTTAATCATTTTCAATCCTTGAAACCATTGAACTATATGCAAACAAATCAACTCTGGTTTGTTTAAGAATAATGTTACCTACAAACTATTGATTTACAAATCATTTGATATACATGTATAAACTGAATTTCGCATTAAATAATTTGCAAGAGTTGATATACCATAAAAAATAACCAAACCAAATTGACAAACTAATGAAAACCGAAATTACTCTGACCATGGGTAATTAACTATGACTTTCTCAATTCTTAGATGAAAGAAATTGATAATGTCTCTTCATCATCATCATCATGTCGTGCTGGTAGCATGGATATCCCTGACCCTCTCTCGCCACTTTTCCCTATTGTTCATCGCCTCAGGCAGGTCTTCAGGACAACATCCCGTATCCTCACATAGTTGCTGAATGTATGTTTGTGCTGGTCGTCCTGCTTTTGCACGGCCATGTGTGGAGGTCCACAAGAGCACATCACTTATGAGTTCGTCCCTGCTTCTCCAGCAGTGTCCTGCGTGTCTGGTTCGTCTAACTTGAAGAGTTTTCGTAATAGGAGGCAGGTGGCCGTACAGTTGGTGTCTTGTGGGGTGTTGCGGCCAGGACTTGTTCAAGATTGCTCGCAGCATTCTTGTGTAATTGCCGTCTAGCTTCTTCTCCAGCCATTTTGTTAGAGTCCATGCAGTGCATCCATATAGCAGTATCAATGCGACCGCCTGGAAGAAACTGCGTTTCATTTTATCGGTTAGGTCTGATTTCCATATAATCAATAGCCTATTGTTGCTGTCCATGCTTTCGTTAACCTCGTGTTGATGTCCTTTTCAGTTGATGCGACGCTGCTTCCTAGGTAAGTGAATTTGTCTACTAGTTTAAGAGGGGTTCCGTCTAGAGTGGAGATATCATCTGTTTGATTATAGCACATATATTCCATTTTGTGTGCATTGACATAGAGGCCTATGCCTGCGGTTGCTTGTTTCGGCTTGGTTGGGTGTATTTGCCAGTATCGCTATGTCATCGGCGTAGTCTGCGTCAGTAATTGTTTTTGCGGGGTACCTTCTGCTTCTTTTCTTTGTCAGCTCGAAGCCGTTCTCTCCGATTTTGTCAATCAATGTTCTAAGTACGTAATCTAGACAAATGATAAAGAGGTATGGAGCTAGCATGTCCCCTTGTAGTACTCCTGCTAAAATGTCGAAGTATTCTGTGTCTCCATCTGGTGATCGTACTCTTACTTTGGTGCTTCTATAGAGAATCGTTATTGCCGCTACGGTTTCTTTAGGTATGCCGTATGCTAGTAGGATTTGTTCCATCTTTCCTCTGTGAATGGAATCGAAGGCCTTGGTAAAGTCGACAAATATTAATGTCGCTTGTAGGTTTTTTACCCGTACACCTTCAAGGATTCTACGGATGGTCAATATTTGTGAGGTCGTGGATCTATTTCTTCGGGAGCCGTTCTGGTTTTTCCTAAGTATGTTGTCGATTTTGGGTTCTTAGAAATTTCTAACCTCTTAGATTTTTGGTTGTTTTAGGGGCTTTTATGACCTACTATATCAAAAGTTTTATGGTGTCCTCTTAAAGAAGAGGGCATCAGGATAGTGGAGGCTTGGAATACAATGACTGTATCACCTGGAAAGGGGTAAGTCTCTCTTCCACGGGATGTTTTGTGTATGATATTAACCTGCATCTGATAGGGAGGCTCCAATCCTGGAGCTTTGGGGAATGTGGTGTACCTGATCATTATCTTTACTTCAAGGTTCACTCTTTGCCCAAACGGCTAAGGCTGTAGAATATACCGACTGCACCTCTGCAGAGGGTAAGACTTCCCCAACGAGTGTCTTGGATATGACACTAAACAATGATAGTGAGGTTCAGTTGATACTGGAGGTTTGAGGAATGTGGAGTACTGCTTCATTGCCATTGCTCCTAGGTTAACTCTGGCCCGGAGTGGTAGCAACTGATAGGGCTCTATCTATGGGTTAAATAGAACTAAACTGTGTACTTATGCTAAACTGAATTGTTTAAAATAGAACTGTTTTTGATATTGAAACTGTGTTTACGAGAACTGTTTTTGACATAGAAACTGTACTTATACTAAACTGAAGTTTTTGAATTAGAACAGTTTGACTAAACTGAATAGCTTGAAATAGAAATGTTTTTGACAACTAAACTGTATTTACATTTAAACTCCATACTTATGCTAAACTCAATTGTTTGAAATGGACACTGTTTTTGACATTGAAATTGTAATCATACTTAACTGAATTGTTTAATATAGAACTGTTTTAACATTTAACTGTGTGTAAACAAAATCTATACTTATACTAAACTGAATAGGCTGAATTAGAACTGCTTGAATAAACTGAATAGCTTGAAATAGAAATGTTTTTGACAAACTGTGTACACATGGTAAACTGAATTGTTTGAGATAGAACTGATTATTTGTTTAAAAATGGATTTGGCTTTAAATAACCTACAAATGTTGATATGCCATAAAACCCAACCAACCAACCAACCAGGTTCACTCTGATCTAGAGTATTCGTACCTGTTAAGGTCTCATCTATAAGACAAATTTTTAAAAATTATCATCATCAAATTGGAATACTTTATACCATATAAGTCTGTAAATTATTTGTATTAAGAATTGTTACTTGAAATGATAATTGTTTATTAAGGGTCACTTTATGATGAAATTTAGCTTCTTTAAAAAAAGATTCTTATTTTTTCCAATTTTCGGTGGTCTTGAGTGTTTTTATAACCCATGAAATCAAAAATTTTAGGGTGTCTAATTAAAAAAGAGAAAGTTCCTTAAATTTTGGGATAAATAAAAAGGTTGGTATTTATTTATTTATTTTTTTTTTTCCGGCTTATTTCACTCTAAGATTAAAAAGGAGAGATCTTGATTTGGGGGGGGGTCTCTATTTCCTTTCTTTCTCCAGCTCATTCTGCTGGGGCTGTATAATATTCTGTCAATTGCATCTTTACAGAGGGATAATATCTTCACCTACTCACCCAACAGGTGTTCTGTATAGAGTCCAGTTCTGAAGCCCTGGACAATGTGGAGTACTCCTTCATTGCTATTATTTCTTGGTATACTCTGATATAGTGTATGGGTCCAACAGAACTGTTTCACTTTTAAACTGTCTGCAAACAAATGACTTGTCTTATATTTAATTGTTAGAAATAGAAGTCTTTGATCATTTACCTGCTTGTAATCAGGACTGATGTTTAATTGAATTGTTAGTGGTGTATATCAATACTTGGAATCATTCAACTGTGTGCAAATAAATGAATAGTGTTCAATAGAATAATTAGTGTTAAATAGCAATACTTGTAACCACTTTACTATGTGCAAACAAATGATCAATATTAAATGGAAGGATTAGTGTTAGCAATAATTGAAACCATTTAACTGTGTAGAAACAATAGCAATAATTGTGTGCAAACAAATTAGTTCTAACTCATTTAAAAATAAAATTATTTGCAAATCATTTAAATATGACTGAACTTAAACTAAATTGTTACTGTTGCATAGCAATACTTGAAACCATGTGACTGTGTACAAAATAAATTAGCTCAGCTTATTTAAAAATGTTATCTATAAAATGTTTACAAATCATATATTTTTACTATATATGTATAAACATTGGCATTAACTTCCAAGGGTTATGATGGCTTGTTTCAAAAAAAGTAATGTTACCTACAAACTTTTTGCTTAAAAATTCTATGTATAAACAAGTTTTGACATTTAAATAACCATCTAGGGTTGATATTCCCTTAAACCAAATAATTCACCCCATTCCTTCTTTCAAATCTCTTAGCAATATTTAGAAAGATATGTCTAAATGCCAGTTGCTTCTTCTTTAAACCTCAAATAAAAATGCTCTGTCGGCTAGGGCTGCAGAACATAAACAACTGTATCCCTGTAGAGAGGTAAGACTCCCCCAAAGGAGTGTCGTGGATATGACACTAAACAATCTGATGGTGAGGCTCCAGTAATGATGGAACTTTTGGGAATGCAGAGTACTTTGTTATTGCCATTGCTCTCAGGTCCACTCTGACCGGAGTGGTAGCACCTAATAAGGTCCTATCTATGGGTCAAATTGAACTAAACTGTACTCATGCTGCACTAAATTGTTTGAAATAGAACTGTTTTTACATTTAACTGTATGTAAACAAAAAACTGTACTTAGGCTAAATTGAATTGTTTGAAATAGAACTGTTTATATGTATAAATATGGATTTGGAATTAAATAACTTACAATGATTGATATGCCATAAAACCAAAACAACCCATCAAATAAATCTTAAGAACCGGCTTTGTTCAAAAAACAATTTGCTCTTCCAACCACCTGATTGTGTTACAAATATGGCCAAATAAAATTTAGATAATTTAACTTCTTTTAAACTTGAATTACTCTTTCTTTTCCTTGTTGTTGTTGGGTTTTTTGAGGGAGGGTTGTTTTGGGTTTTTTTTGTGCTGAAGATTAATCAACTCTAAAGAAATGATTAATATTCAGCTTGGTAGGACTAATTAAAGTTAGATTTTCTATGAGGCCAAGAATTTTGGTTATTTTCACTTGGCAAAAACTACTTGATAAGAGAATGATAAATAAGAAATACCAATCTCCAGAATTAGACACCAGACTGCCCTGCAGAAAAGTAATAATGAAGTCTGCTATAAACTAACTCACTTTCGAATGGGAATAATCAATTGAAATTTCTTTCTCTGTATAACTGACCAATTCTAACTTTAAAACAAATTTTCCATTCAGTTGTTTTAATACAATAGAAACTATTAATGTTTTATATTATTGGAAAGACAGTCTAGATCCCAAATCAGCCCTGTTGGTGCGGATTAGAATACACAAACTATATCCCTGTAGAGAAGTAAGATATAGTCCCAACACCATGAAAAAAGATGGTGTTCTGGATATGACACCAAACTATATTTGATGGTGAGGCTCCAGTTCTGCAACTCTGGAGAATGTTGAGTACCTCTATTTTGTCAATACTCTAAATTCAAAGTGGTAGTACCTGTTAAGGTCCTATCTCTAGGCCAAACAGATCTGTGTAAAAATTATTCATATTAGATTAGAATACTTGATACCATATAACGGTGTGAACATTATTTGTATTATGAAGGATTACTTGGAGCTATAGTTGTTAAATAAGGATGATTATTAGTTGAAATTTGAATTGTTTGCTGATTATTAGTGTTAAATAAGGATTTTTGAAACCACATGTCTGTACAAGCAAATGATTATTATTAAATAGCGATTGTTGCTTTGAACCATTTAATCTAGTAAAAAAATTATTAATATGAGGTAGGAATACTTATGCCTTTTTATTTATTTATTTTTTTTTTGCACCTAGTGAATGCATGGACTTCACTTGATAGGTTATCAATCATATGGACGTCTGACCTATCCAGTAAAATAAGATGCAATTTCTTTGAAGCAGCTGTTGTATCAATTCTACTATATGCACCACATGGACATTGACAAAGTGTCTAAAGAAAAAGTTAGATAGGAATTGCACAAGAATTCTATGAGCTATATTGAACAAATCCTGGAAGCTACATCCTATAAAACAGCAATTGTACGGCCACTGACCTCCCATCTCTCAAACTATCCAAATTAGACAAACAAGGCATACAGGACACTGCTGGAGAAGCAAGGAGGAACTCATAAGTGGCGTTCTCCTATGGACCCCTTCACATTGACATGCCAGTGTTGGCCAACCAACGAGAACTTACCTACAACAGTTCTGTATGGACACAGGGTGTAGTCTGGAAGACCTGCCAGGACCAATAGATGATAGGGAGGAATGGCAGGAGAGTCAGCAGCACAACTTGATGATGATGTCTTATGCCTTGTGAACAAGGTTTAGAATTTGTTGACTGTATCCCCTACAGAGAGTTAAGAACTCTGCTCAAAAAATAAAGCGTTTCCTGGTGAAGACACAAAGCTGCATCTGGTGGTGAGGCACCTATTCTGGGTCTTTAGGGAGTGTACAGTACCCCTCCATTGCCATTACTCCCAGGTTCATTCTGAGTTAAAGTGATAGTACTTATTAGGGTTCCATCTATGTATCAAATAGACCTGTTTGCAAATTATTTGATATATAAGTAAAGTAGTAAAGTTGGCGACCATAGTCAAGAGTGACCCGCAGGCTCCCTTTTCGATAGCTACTACACCGAGGTGTCAGGGAGGCGCTACTCCCTTCCCAGGATTGACCCACTTTACCCTTGATCCCTACCTTATAATGCTGAATGTTAAGCAAGGAGGCATCAAGTACCATTTTTCATTCTTTGGTATGACTCAATCTGGGATTGAACACAGGTCTCCCAGACCATTGGCAAACACTCTAACCATTATGCCAATGTTCAGTATTGATATCATATAACCACATGCAAAAAACTCTTTAAGAAACTACCTGATTGTAAATATATATGTATGCAATTCCATAACCTTTAGGTATAAAATAATCCCAAGCAAGTTGACATGCGATTAAAATCAATTATAGGAATTCTTGAAACCATGTAAGTGTGTGCAAATTTTTTGTATTCAGTAGGAATACTTTATATCATATAACTGTAAATTATTTCCGTTAAGAATAGTTATAATTGTTTACTAAGGATTATTAGTTACTTAAAACAAATAGGTATTTTAAAATACAAATAATGACTTAAAACCATGTAATTATTAGTATTTGGTAGGAATACTTGGAACCATACAACAGTGTGGAAATTATTTGTATTAGATTGGAATACTTTATATCATATAACTGTGGGCAAAAACTCTTTAGAACCAACTACTCAAAAAGTCAGCATGAAATAATCTCAGAAAAGTTGAGATGTCATTAAAATCAATAATTTAATAAATACTTCCGACAGAAATTATTTGAAAAAGTGCTGAAACATCATGTTTATATTAGCAATTTTAGAGATTTCATTAAATATCTTATATATATAAATAGAATATATTCCTGAGTTTAGTTCTAACAAAAGGTGTATCCGTATCATATCTATTTTAAACCAACAAAGCATTGAACTTTTTTTTTTCCTCCAACAGATTCCATTTAGATTAAAATGTTGAAGGTTGCCTTGGATAAAGCTGCCATTTCCTTTTTGGATTCTTTTTAATTATCCATTTTTTTTATCACCAGTGACTATCTTTTTTAAATATTGTTTTTTTTATGTGAAGCAAAGAAAAAAAGATAAGTATTTAAATGTGTGTTGATATTTGTTTTGGTAAGCTCTTGTGAAACCCATTTTCTTTGCTTTTGATTTTCTTTGTTTTCAAAGGCTTTTAAATAATGTGCTATGGTTGATTAATTTGTGCCAACCATAAAGAGCTGAGTTAACTTTAAAAATACTTCTAAGATTTCACTAACATTTTTAGACAGAGCTTTTGCATCAATCTGATATTTTCCTGTTCTGAAACCAAATTTATTTTTGGAATATGTAATCTAGCTGATTTTTTAATAAAGTAATCTGTTCTGGCAACATTAAAAAGACATAAAGAAAATATATTTTAAATTGTTTGTATTCATGCAACTCTTCTGCCTCAAGCAGGATGTGACACAATGTTAATTTTAAAGCAAGGTACAGCTGGCTTGAATTCAGTCTTCTTTCTCCTATACTGGGTTGCCTACCAGTACAAGAGAAAACTGTCTATCCTACTATTTACCTTATAGCTGGAGGGAGAAGAGAAGGATTGTTACCTTTCTCAAGGGCATTAACTCCAAGTGAAAAGTTAACTGCTTCCTTGAGGATTTGAACTTGAATCACCAATTCCATTTCCTACAATGATGACCATTATGCTAAGTGTGCTCCTTGATTATTTTAGATTGTTTTGGGCTTTAATACTGTCTTGAATTGTTACTGCCTATTTCACCAAGTCACTTTGAATCAAGTGGAAGTTTGAGTGACTACTCCAAGCCTATTATTAGGGAAGAGTTGATTTGATGGACTTGATCATGTAGAAGTTTTGAAAATTGTACCGCCAGAGCCTATGTTTTTTTTTTGTTTTTTGTTTTTTTTTACAGGAGGTTAAGATGAAAGACCGTTAATTTATTTATTCAAGGTATCTAAGTTAAAATAATTAGTTCTAAAAATACATTAGGATGGAGATAAGAAAGATAACCTTACCAAGAGCCTAGTCAGCTGGTGGATACACCGACTGCATCTCTGTAGAGGGGTAAGACTCCTCTAATGACTGTCCTAGATATGATGATAAACTATCTAATGGTGAGGCTCCAGTCTTTGAGCTTTGGGGAATGTGGAATACCCCTTCATTGCCATTGGACCCAGGTCCACTCGGACCCAGAGTTGTTGCACTTGATAGGTTTTTATCTATGGTTCAAATAAAACTGTTTTACTATGTGCAGACAAATGACTTATGCTAAATTGAATTGTTAGAAATAAAACTGTTTATTTATTTAACTGTGTAAACAAATCACTGATTAAATTGTTAGTGATATATAGCAATACTTGAAACCATTTGACTGTGTGCAAATAAATGAATAATGTTGAATAGAATTACTAGTGTTAAATAGCAATACTTGAAACTCTTTAACTGTATACCTAAATTGAATTATTAATATTACATAGCAATACTTGAAACCATTTGACTGTGTGCAAATGAATGAATTATGTTAAATAACAATATTTGTAATCACTTCACTGTCTGCAAACAAATGATCAATATTGAATAGAATTATTAGTGCTAGATAGCAATAATTGAAACCATTTAACTATGAAGAAACAATAGCAATAATTGTGTGCAAACAAATTAGTTCTAATTCATTTAAAAATGAAATTACCTCTAAAGTATTCACTTACAAATCATGCATATCCATTTAACTGTGCTATCAAATGATTGATAGCAAATAGAATCATTTGTGTTAGATTGAAATACTTGAAACTGTGTGTAAAATGTTATCAAGAAAATGTGTTGACAAATCATATGTTTGATATATATGTATAAAGAGGATTTGGCATTAAATCACCTTCAAGGGTTGATATGCCATAGAACCAAACCAAATCAAATCATATATCATCATCATCATCATGTCGTGCCGCTAGCATGGATATCCCTGACCCTCTCTCACCACTTCTCCCTATCGTTCATTGCCTCTGGCAGGTCTTCAGGGCTACATCCCGTATCCTCACATAGCTGCTGTATGTGTGTTCGAGCTGGTCGTCCTGCTTTTGCTCGGCCATATGTGGGGGTCCATAGGAGTACATCACTTATGTATAAAGAGGATTGGCATTAAATAACCTACAAGCATTGATATGCCATAAAATGCAACCAAACCAAATCCTATATATTTAATATATATGTAGAAAGAGGATTTGGCATTAAATAACCTACAATGGTTGATATGTCATAAAACGCAACCAAACCAAATCCTATATATCTAATATATATGTAGAAAGAGGATTTGGCTTTGAATAACCTACAATGGTTGATATGCCATAAAACGCAACCAAACCAAATCCTATATATCTAATATATATGTAGAAAGAGGATTTGGCTTTGAATAACCTACAATGGTTGATATGCCATAAAACCAGACTAAACCAAGGCTTGTAACAAACCCAATTTCACAATGCAAGTCTCCAAAACTGATAAAACTCAAAAAGAGGAAATTTTTTGCAAATTCCCTAAAATGACCTAAATATTAGAATAAGTTATGCTCTTATGCTGCAATTTTCAAAATTTACTTCTCACACAGTAACAAACAAATGGTGAAATTTTGAAAAAATTTGGGTTTTTTTGTTTTTTTTTGTTTTTTTTGTGGGTTTCTTTTAGATGAACCTGAGAATTGGTTAGAATTGGTCATATAAAAACCTAACACAAGCTTGAATAGAAATGAAATGACATATTTTGGTAAAATTTCCTATTAATACTTGAATCTGCTAAGTATTTTAATTTAGATACTTAATGTTTGCTGTATTTTCTTAACATTTTACTATTATTCTCTAAATAGCCATCATTTATGCATGTCTATTAAATTTTAATTAAATTGATGATAGATGGTAAAAGCTCTCTGCTTGTGTAATGCTTTTTGTTAGCCCAAAGCTGAACAACTCCTCCTACTTGCATTATTTATAATGAGATGAGTCATTAACATCACAAATTTTGTTCAGACAACTGAACCCCTTCTTTAAATTTTTGATGTTGTTATGGTCTGTAGGCTGGAATACACTGACTGTATCCCCTTCAGAGGGGTAATCTCCTCCCTCCAAAATAAAAGAATGTCTTGGGTATGATGTTAAACTGCATCTGATGATGAAGCTCCAGTTATGGAGATCTGTGCAGTGTAGAGTACCTGTTCATTGTTATTACTCTCAGCTCCACTCTAAGCCAGAATGTTAGTACTTGTTAGGGGCCCAGTTATCAATGAAAAAAATTGGTTTGCAAGTTATTTGTGTTAGATAGGAATAATTGACATCATATAACCATGTGCAAAAAAACTACGCAAAAAATGTGAATATAAATAATGTTCACACTATCCTATCCTCTAGGCATAAAATAACCCCGGACAGGTTGGTGTGCTGTTAAAATAAATCAGTCATTGATGTTGTTAGAACCTTTCTGTTGATCCATTCTTCAGTCCACATTCTTTAAAAAAAGAAAAAAAAAAAAAAAAAAGTAGCAGTTTTTCAAGGAAAAATCTAAGATGACAACAGAAAAATGGTCACTAATATCCTTAAGAGATGAATCCATTTTTGCCGTTCAAAATAGATCATACTCTCGTATTCAGTTGGTTAAAGCAAATGGACTTGGTGATCAGAGTTCTGATCTTGGACAAGGCTATTTACATTTCATTTTGTGCTTATACACTTGGGAAAGATATAAATCCATCTTTTCTCTCTATGCTCAGCTATGCATAAATAGTAGAGTAGACTGTTCTCTCTAGCCTTGGTATAGCAACCAGAAGGAAAGCTCTGAATTCAAATCGGTAGTATTTCACTTAAAAATTGACCTTGTGTCAAACCTTAATTCATGGCAGAAGAGTTGAGTAAATAATACCTTGACATGACAATATACAAGAACCCTACTACCCTAGAGCTTTGAAAAGCATCTTATCTGGGGTTGCCTGAAGAAAATTTAGGAACATTTTGTTTTTTAATGAAATTGACTCGAAGAATTTATCTCTATTCTTTAGCCCATTCTTTATTTTATTCATTTGGGGAGGCACACATAGTGTGATAGTTATTATCCAACCCAGTCAACTGAGGCTGTAGAATACACTGACTGCATCTCTGCAGTAGAGTAAGACACCACCCTCCTTCTCCTCCTCCTCCAAACAAGTGTCCTGGATATGACACAAGACAATCTGATGGTGAGGCTATAGTAATGCCTGAGATTCGGGGAACATGTTATACCCACTTCATTGCCATCACTCCCTGGTTCACTCTGGCCTGGAGTGGTAGCACCTAATAGGGTCCTATCTATGGGTTAAATAGAACCGTTTGACATTTAAACTGTGTGCAAACAAATGACTTACGCTAAACTGAATTGTTAGAAATGTTTGATCATTTAACTGTGTGTATCAACAAAATGTGTTTACAAATCAAATATTTAATATATATATAAAAACAAGATTTGGCATTAGATAAGTGACAATGGTTGATATGCCATAAAACCAAACCCAATCAAACCTCATGCTAATATCCTTGGAAAAGGTATGAATCCAACTATTCTCCCTGCAGCTATGGGTAAATAGTTGGGCAGACTGGGTTTTTTAACCTTGGTATGGCTGCTGGTCTAAGGGAAGGAAACCTTTTATTCAAACCCATTAAACTCTTCATTGTCTAAAGAATTTTGATAATTTTTATCACAAAGAATATTCAGACTATTATCTTCCTCTTTACTTTTATACTCACTTTGGCTGATATGTCCTTTGGGCTTCTTCAGGTGTTACATGTCAAACTTGGTAACCTACAATTATCTGTAGTTGGGATTGAACCTGCAACCTCTTGATGATTTCATTTAAAAGAACTTTCCAACTAAATATCTTATTGACTGGGCAATGTTTCCTGCAAGGCAACTAAGAGTGAGTTTTTGTGATTTAACTGTGTTTTAACAAACGACTGATGTTTGAATTGTTGGTGATAAATAGCGATACTTGGAACCTGTGTGCAAATGAATTCGTAATAAATCGTATATGTATATCCATTTAACTATGTGCAAACAAATGACTGATGTTACATTGTTATTGTTACATAGCAATACTTGAACCCATTTAACTGGGGGGGTGTCCTCATGGTGTAATGGTTAAAGTGATGGACTGCGGAATCGTAGTAAGCGAGTTCATACTCCAGTCACACTATTACGTTCACTTTCGGGCAAATACCCTTGGAAAAGGTATGAACCCCCTTATCCTCCCAGCTATGGGTTAGATAGTACCACTACTGTTGTTCAATACTGTTCTTCTAGGAGATTAGCTTCGGCATTAAATAACCTACAAAGGTTGAAAAGCCATTAAACAAAGAAACCAAACCATTTAACTGTGTGCAAACAAATGATTAATGGTAATTAGAAATATCCGTGTCGGATAGAAATCCTTGAACCCATTTAAATGTGTACAAAAGAATGATCCTACAAAATGACTTTACAAATAGTATATATTTAATATATTTTGTAAAAACAGGATTTGGTATTAAATAACCAACAATAGTTGATCTGCCATAAAACTCAACCCAACCAAACCATGGTTATCATTGTAGGAAATGAACTTGGTGACTAGTCCATTTGCATTTCAATTCACAAATATGCTCTTAGGAAAGGTATGAATTCATTTCTTCTCCTTCTCCTAGCTATGAGTAAATTGTAGAATAAACTGGTTTCTTTAGCCTTGGTATGGCAACCAGTCTAGGAGAGGGAAAACTGAACTTCACATAAAAATTTACTGTGTTGCATCTAATCTGTGCTGGGTGAATAAATATCATTATTATATCTTAGAATTTAAATCTCACTGGAGTCAGTCTCTTTATGTGTGCACTTGTATAGATTAATTAAGTACCACCCATCATATTTTTGATTATTTTTATTTATTTATTTATTTTTCTTATTCATAAATGGATGTCTTAAGTCCAGTGCATCATCTGATTTAGTTAGAATGTAAGATTATAATATCATATTGCAGAATAGCCGATGAAAACCTAATTTTCAATTTAAGGATAAATAATCAGTTCGGATTATAAGTTTGTGGCATTATATAACATACCACTCCTCTCAAAATGTCTATACACATTAGTGAAAGAAACCCAAGTAGCTACAACTCACAATGTTAAGCATGTCTTTATTCAATTGCAACTAGTAAATGATAGATTGTAGATATATATATATATATATATATATATATATATATATATATATATATATATATAATGACAAGTACAAGCTATTCTTATAAAAAATAAAAATAAATATGTAGTTTTTTGTTAAATATAGTGGTGCACCAAAATAAAAAAAATTTTAAATTTCAAAAGAAAAAGACGTTGAAAGATGACTCCAACCTCTCAAGATGCATTAGCACTGAAACATTTTGACAAACTATCACAAGTTTATATATATATATATATATATATATATATATATATATATATATATATATATATTGTGTGTGTGTGTATATATATATATATATATATATATATATATATATATATAACATAGAAATCAAATACATACTGACATATGTTGTAAAACCTTAAATTCTCCATGAGAAGCTCTATATTTGATACCCAGTAGTGTATCAAGAGAGAAATGACGAGAGCTGTTTTTATATTTCACAATTTACATTAAAACCTCTCTCTCTCTATCTATATATATATATATATATATATATTTACATACACACACTCTCTCTCACACACACACACACACACACACACACACACACTCATTGCTGGCTGTAATTATTGGTACAGTATCAGTTCTTTTACTTTATGAAGAAAAGAATTTTAAACATTGTTGAAGCTGAGTCTTCCTTTTAGGGTGGGGTCAGTTATAAATGGTTCTCAGACATATACACAATAATAACTTTCTCCATTGTATATTTAACAACTTACAACAAAATAGAGAAAAATATTCTGTTCAAAATTAATGACATATGAAAAGTATGAAGAGAAAAATACCCTTTTTAAGGATAAACAATGAATAAACAAATTAATAAATATTATTATCTTAATGTTTTATTTCCAGAAAATCCTGAATGGTGATTTCAACCATACAGTATTTTATTCACTTCATAAAATATAGCATTATTTTGGCAGTAGAAGCTTGGCATATTTGGGTTACAATTAAGGGATCTGATCAGAGTTTAAAAATTGGAACCATGATATTTATTTCCAAAAAAGGTAGGCAATGGATATGATGTCATTTTGTTAGACAGTAGATGTTATTTCCTTGCTAAATGATTTTCTATCCTAAAAAATTTGAAACCTTGTTATTAAGGTCAATAGAAAAAAGACTGTTGAAAACGAGCATAGATGTAGCTGAAGGAATAAACTTACTCAGATCAGAGCTTAATTTTCTAAGAACTGTAGACATTAATTACTACCTTGTCCTGGGTATTGACACAAAACTGTATCTGATGGTGAAGTTCCTGTTCTGGAATGCTGGGGAGTGTGGAGTACTTCTTCATTGCCATTACTCCCAGTTTCACTCTGACTTAGAGTGGTATCGTCCTGTCAGCAGGGCTTAGAATATGCTTAGTGTATCCCCCTACAGTAAGGTAAGTTCCCCACCCGGGGGGGGGGCATCCTGAGTAATACACCAAACTACCTCTAATGGTGAAGGTCCAGTTCTGAAACACTGGGAAATGCAGAGCCCCTCTTCATTACTCTCAGGTAGACTCTGACCCAGAGCGGTAGTTTGCCCAGTGAGCTGGGGCTGTAGAATACACCGACTGTTTCTTTGCAGAGGGATAAGACCTCTCCTCCACCCACCAAAATGAGCATCCTGGATATGACACTAAACAATCTGATGGTGAGGTTCCAGTAATACTAGAGCTTTGGGGAATGCGAAGTACTCCTTCATTGCCATTACTCCCAGGTCCACTCTGGCCCAGAACGGGAGCACCTGATAGGGTCCTACCTATGCATCAAATAGGACTAAACTGTGTACTTATGCTTGAAATAGGACTGTTTTTGACATTGAAACTGTGTACTTATGCTAAACCAAATTGTTTGAAATAGAACTCTTTTGACATTTAACTGTGTGTAAACAAAAAACTATATAATAAACTGAATTGTTTGAAATAGAACTGTTTTTGACATTTAATTTAAATCAAAAAACTATACTTATAGTAAACTGGATTGTTTGAAATTTAATTTGGTGTTAAATGACCTGAAAAGGGTTGCTATTCCGTAAAACAACCAACCAGAGTGGTAATACCTGTTAGGGTCTCATTCGTGGGTCGAATGTAAATCTGTTTACAAATTATTGGTATTGTATAAGTATACATAAAACCATACAACTGTGTGCAAATTATTTGTATTGCATATAAAAATGCTTAATATTCTACAACGAGACAAAAAACATAAATGTTCAATGAATGTGGTTCCATAATCTCTCGGCATAAAATAACCCTAGATGGATTGATATGATGTCAACCAACCAGTGTTAGGGTCCCATCTATGAGTCAAATAGATCTGTTTGAAAATTTGATATTGAATAGAAATACGTTAAACCATACAGTTGTGTACAAACAAATGATTATTATAGACAAATAAAAAAAGATGGATTGTAAAGGAACATTAAAAATGTTGATGGTTATGATTATAATCAAACATTTACAAATAAATCCACTTTTGACATTAAATATCCCATAAGAAGTTGATATGCCAGTAAAGAAAAAAAAGTGGGGTGAAAGTAGCCAGAAATACTATTACAAAAGCTCTACATGGAGTTGGATTACATGCATGCCAACCTCATAAAACCACTTGCGAGATGAACTTAAAAATGACTAATCTTTGGAAAAGATTATTCATTTGAAATCTCATCAAGTAATTGAATATATTAATGAGCCTATCTTATGAGAGAGGATAATGTGGTCAGATGAGACAAAGCTAGAACTATTTTCTGGGCATTATGACAAGAAATTTCTTTGTAGATGTCAAGGGGAAGTTTTCAATCCAAATAAGACTCTTCCTATAATAAAAGAGGGTGGGAGAGATTATCGTTTTTGGCAGGTTTGGGTGTTCTCTACAAAAAGGAACAAAAAGCTTGGTAAGAGTTAATGGTATAATGAAAAAAACAAAAGGCTAAAACTGAATTGTAGTTGGAGCTTTATGCTTGACAATGCTCTGAAACCTACTTCTTAATTAGTCTAGGGATTATATATTCAGGATAAGAATATTTAAGTTTTAGTTTGGACTTCACAGTCCTGACTTGAATCCAATTATAAACTTATAAGATGAATTGAAAAGACATGTGAGCACTAGGAAACTAAGTAATCTGCAATAATTTGAACAGCATGCACTGTGAGTGTGGCAAAATATCCCTGAAGATGTTTGGGCTAATTTAGTTAAGTTACAAAAGGTATAGATAAAAAAAGGACTATTATATTTTTGCGCCATTAATTTTGGGCATACAATGTGTATGTATCTCTCTCTCTCTCTCTCTAATATATATATAATGTGTGTGTGTGTCCGTGGATGAACCAATATACATGTGTATATGTGCGTGCATCTATATCTGTGTATGTATCGATATATGTATGTGTGTATATATATGTACATATATATGAGTGTGTATATGTACCCCTGTGTGTATGTGTACTTATTTGCTTATATATATATATGTGTGTGTGTGTGTGTATACATATGTCTATACGTATCTCCTCTCGCTTTATATATCTATATATATATATATATATATATATATATATATATATATATATGTATATATTTGTATATGTATGTATGTATGTATATATATGTATTGTCACGTGATGTCCCACTGAGACGATTGAAATATGATTACTACTATCCTCCTGTTTGAATTAACAGTGGCAAGCCATCAGAGAATGACCGTTAAGGCATGATAGTAAATTAGGGCAAGCTATCTGTACTCAGTAACCTGACTTGGGTGACATATAGTTGCCCTAATGGATCGCCTGGCCAGGGGGAAGAAGAGAGAAGCCAAATGATTGGCTGGGATCCCAAAATGGAAGTGGGGACTCCTACCCGTCAGCGGAAATAGATAATAAGAAAAGTTAGTTGTTGGACAGGGTTCGTAGGGGACAGAACCAAAGCCAAGTACTCCGGGTAAAAGACGAAGAATATCTTGAACACGAAGAAGCCATTTTCTTCAAGCCAGTGTTAAAAATAGCATAAAGTCTATTAGCCCGTAAAAGAGGAAAGATTCTCCACAGGAATCCATCTAAATAAGATAAGTACCCTTGGGACTGTTTCTCCTTATACCCAATTTTATATACTCTCTCTCTCTCTCAATCTGAAGGAAAACGAAAGAAAAGAAAAGAAGAAAGACATTTATGTTCATGGACTGTTCATTTAATATATATTTGACACGTTGAAGGTGTATATGTATGTGTAGTAAAAGATTGATATATTTTAATGTTCCCACATGGTCGAAGTTGTTCTTTGCAGTTCTGCTACGAATTTGTTGTGTCATATTTCTTTTTCAGCTTCTATTCGCCCTATGTTATCTCGCTTAAAATTGTCCTATTAATTCTTATACGGGAAACCAGAATTGCCGACTACTCTAATTAATATTATTACAACTAAACCTATCGGTCCATATCTTCCATTGTTCTAGGGGAGGAAGTCTAGCGGCCTTGGTGGGTGTGTGTATAGTGTGGAATTTGGAACCCCTTGCCAGTGGCGGTCAGTCTGGCCATAAATTAATCCCCCACATAATATGCCAGTTCTTATATGTCTGAGAAAAAAACTCTGAACGAGGACTTATTCTACAAGGGATCAAGTGCCAACCTGCCCCGTCTTCACACGTGCGAAAATAAAATCCCGTTTTGGGATTTTAAAGAATTTGCCGTCACAGTATGTATGTGTATGTATGTATGTATGTATATATATGTATGTATATATGTGGGGGGTGTATCTCTGTACATATATCTGTTTGTGTGTACATATATGTATCCAGGTGTGTATAAGTATCTTGGTGTGTGTGTGTGTTTATATATATGCTTATGCATTCAATCTTGCTTCTCCAGCAGCATCCCACATGTCTTGTTCATCTTATTTCGATGGTTTTTGAGATAGTAAGTGGCCATACACTGCTGTTTTTTTTTGGGGGGGGTGCTTCCAGGATTTGTTCAAAACAGCACATAGCAATCTTGTGTAGTTCCCATGTAACTTTTTCTCTCCACATTTTGTTAGCCTCCATATGGTTCATCCATACAGTATTAATGATACAGTCACAGCTTTAAAAAAAAAATCCCATCCCATCTATTTATTGAATAGATCTGATGTCCATATGATTAATTACCTGTCATTAGCTGTCCACACTTTTGCTAGGTATATGTTGACATCACTTTCAATTATTGCAATATTGCTGCTGAGATTAGTGAAATTGTCTATAATTTTAGAAGCTTAGCACTTGGAGTGGAATTGGCTCCTTTTTGTTTAAAACACATTTACTGTTTTATTTGCATTCACATGGAGGTTAATGCCTCCTGTTGCTTACTCTAAGCTATACAGTAGCGATTCAGCTTGGGCAGATGTCTGTAAGAAGTGCTAGATCATCTTTGTGAATCATCTGACAAATTCAAACTGTGTGTGTGTCATATATATATATATATATATATATATATATATATATATATATATATATATATATATATATATATTTTCAAGGGTCATTCAATAGATAAGGTGAATTTTGCCTTATTAGTTGGCAATAGCTGCACTTTTTTCAAGGAAAACAACAGTAATGGGTTCTTTCATGACCTTCTTTACTGACTGCTACATCTGGAACTTTTTCTTCACTGGTGAGTTAATTTTTCCACTCCAGTTTGCCACTACAAACTTATGTTTAACCCATTAGTAAACATCTTTTGACTAAAACATCCTTCTCTGTACACATCACACATTCTATCCTGTACACATCACACATCTTTCTTTAAATTTCATATGGTTTGCATCTCTCAACCACCAAAAATTTGATCACTGATTTCTGTTCAAGCCTGGACTGCTCTATTTGATTTACCACCATTTTGAATAACCACAAAACAAATATTTTTATGAGATTAAAATAATTTTTGTTATAAAACAATTGGAAACAATACAGAGTTTACATTTATGAAAAAGAATTGTTAAAGAAATATATGAAAGTAAATATGGATAAAATCCAAAACGTTCTAATGACTTTTGAATGATGAATGCTATGTGCAGGTTTATGTATCTTTTCGTTATATATTTCTCATTTGCGCCTGTCATCTCAGCAAGCATCCATCGCTATGTGAACTATTTTGATATCCAAGTCCTGATGATGGTTACTGAAACCGAAACGTTAACGTCGACTTTACATCATAATAAATTCACCTATTTGGATTATGTTTTTTTCTGCTACCTTCATATATGTGTGTGTATATATATATATATATATATATATATATATATATTTTAATTTCCTCTTATTTATTGAATAATCCTCTTATATATAAAATGTAACTGGAATAAAAGTCAAACCTGGTTGAATTATTATTATAAATTATTTCCACAAAGAATATTATTATAATCTTTGTCTCTTCAGATGACTTGCATGCTTAATTTGAGGGTGGAAAACAATAAATAGGCATTACTCTGTGTGTGTGTGTGTGTGTGTGTGTGTATATATATACACACACACACACACACCCCTGGACAAAAATATAAGACCATCCTAAAAAATGAAGAAAAAGACATTGTTTACAATTTTTAAATTATGAAAATCAGATATATGAAAGATAATGATATATAAAAGATTGTTAAATTTAAAATATGAAAAAATTTCTATTTATTTTTTATATTTATATTAGCATTTATGCTTGATTTTAAAATTTTGTTTTGCCATAAATATAAGACCAATGAGCAGAACTATAGAATATAAAGGCAAATTTTTTATTTAATATTTTGTAGATCCGCCCTTAGCTTTGATAACCTCAAAAATTCAGCTAGGCATACTATCAACTAGTTTCTGAAGTTGAACTTGAAGGTATTTTTTCCCATGCATCTAAGATTGTGTTTTTGTGTTCAGAAATTGCTGAGTACTGTCAACCTCCTTCATAAACTTTTGCAACAATCAATCCCCAACAAATTTTCTATAGGCTTGAGGTTTGGAGGGCATGGTGGATGGTCAAGAAGTCTTATTTTTTGTTCAAGCAAGTACTTCTTTGTTAGTTATGCATTGTGGATAGCAGCATTATCTTGCTGAAAAATCCATTTTTCTCCACATAGCTGACACCCTTCTTCTGCGAGAGATAAATCATTTAGCATCTTCTCATAATCTGCTGCTTTTTGTCAACCACTGACAAATTATAGTTTAAGTTTTCCTGAAGATGAGAAGGTCCGCCAGATCATAAGAGATCTTCCTCCACTATGCCTTGTTGAGTAATTCTCTTCTGGAAACCATTTTGCATGCCAGTACTTCTAAAAGCCATTTGGACTGTCTAAATTGAATTTCTTTTCATCTGAGCAAACAACTTTTCGCCATGCTTTAGCACTCATGGTTTGATATTGACAAGCATGTTCCAGTCATTTCTCTTTGTGCTTCATAGTTAACCTTGGACGATGAATTCTTTTCTTATGCTTAATTTTTTTTGTAATTTAAATGCCTTCTAATTGTCTCAGTACTGCAAGGAGCATCTTTACTATTGAAAAAAAACAAATGCTATACTCTTCAATGGTAAAGAAGCTCTTACATTGTAGTAATATGCAAAAACAAAAGTTACATCACTTTTGTAAGAGATCCTCCCCTGATGATGGCCCAAAGTCGGGCAGAAAGTACTAGGGATACATACAACTATGGACAATACATAAATCAATTCCTGCCAAATACGATAAAAGCAATACGGCAATACGAACGGATCCAGAAAAAATATGTAGACAGAAAATGTCTATTATGTTTAATGAAATATATATATATATATATATATATATATATATATATATATATATATATATATAAAATTAACTTAAATCGGTATGAGACTCCCTGATGATCCGTTAAGGTGAAACTTTAGTAGGAGAATTCCGACTCATGATTTAAGTTAATTTTGTAATTGCTCCACTCATGTTGAGCACTCTTGTAATTGTAGCATTGCAGCATTGATGGTGGGTTTTATTTTTCTTTTGACCAACTGACTGCATATCTCTTGATTTTTTTCAACTGGTGTGACGAGGTTGGCCTTTTCTTTCTTTTTGTCCTATGATATTTTTTCCCAGGCGGTGATTCGAGATATTTTTATCTCTTGTTCCTGGCGGGTTTTTTTTCTTTTTTTCTGGTAACTGTGAATGCTGGTAGATAGTAGATTAGTAAATATATATATATATATATATATATATATATATATATATATGCCGGTAAAAAGGAAAGAGGGTTAAAACAAAGTATTAGAAAGATTAAGAAACCAGAAAAAAGATGTTCCTGTAAATTGACCCATCCTAATTTGCTAGATTTTTTGCTGAAATAAATTTATAATGACAATTTAACCAGGTTTGAGTTTTCTTCCAGTTACATTGTTTACGCTCTGTGAGTTTTATTACATAAACCTGAAAAGGAATATATAACAATAGCCATACATTGAGTACTCCCATAGATTGATGTGAAATTCCTCATGTATTCTATACATAAATAATCCACACCCATTGTCTTTGGATGCCAACGATGCTAAGTAAACAAATCTTAAAGGAAAGGTGATAGGATTTACATTTAATGATTCAGTAGTCCAGACTCTATAAAATATTTTTCAGTTATTTTAGTTCTAGGAAATTATGTCATATTTCTTTTAATAAAGTTCCTCAAAAAGACGTTTTGCAGTTTGAAAAAAGGAAATTAAAGCACCCTACTTTGAAAAAAAAATTGTTAGGTGTTTGCCATGTGTCTTTTGCACTTGGTCAAAAGTTGTAAAATATTCTAGAAATTACAAAATATTTTGAAGTCTCTAATTACTTACTCCAAAAAGCTTGTACATGAAGAAATGAACAAGGCATCTTGGGTTTTTACCTTCAGTAAAATTAGGTTAAGTTCTACCATAGGTGATCATTTTTATGAGGGAAAATTTTTATGATCAGTTTTTCATGATTTATCCCAGACGAAAAAGACTGTCAGTATTTTGATCAACACTCATAAGCCAAAAAACATTAATACTTTTAAATTTAAAAGAACTTCATAAACAGTTCATATTTGATCATTCTGATCACTAAATTGAATTTTCTATATTTTGTGACATAAATGGTGTTTTTTGACTGGTGCATGTGGAACTTATGACATCTACGTATGTACTTATCACCAAATATCATGCAATCAAGTGGGATGAGATATATCCATATTTACCCAACCCCTCCGCTCGGGCAGGATATGACACAAGGTCAATTTTTAAGCGGAGTTTAACAGGTTTGAATTCAGAGTTTTCCTTCTCCTAGACTAGTTGCCTTACCAAGGCTGAAGAACCTAGTCTACCCTACTATTTACCCATAGCTGGAGGGAGAATAATTGGATTCATACCTTTCCCAAGGGTATTAGTGCTACGTGAAATGCAATCAGTCTTTCCAGGAGTTGAACTTGTTTCGCCATGTACATTTCCCACGACGATAACCAATACACCACGGGATGAGATATATAAAGACTTGAATGTGAATAATAATAAGAAATGGAAGAAGGATAGTGTTGGTAAATTTAGATATGTTTATTTATCCTTTATATATAAGCTTACGTTTTTTTTACTTCATATGTTTGAGAGCACAAATTTTAAAAAGTCATCATCAGAGTTTGTTTATATGGTTTAAATGTTGAAACAGAAAATATAATGTGATGTTTTTGGAATAGTTACGTCATGTGATAGAATATTTTTGAATTAAGTAATGTATTGTGATAGTTTATATGTTTAGAGGGGGAAAAAATTATCATTTCCTTTACATGACATCCTCCATCAATCTGTTCTCCGTGCTACAAGATGCGTTGCTTAATATCAAAAAAGATTATTTCATCATTTCCTTTACGTGATATCTTTTTTCCTCTAAACATTTGAACTATCAAAATACATTACTTAATTTTAAAATATTCCATCACATGACGTAACATTTCCAAAAACATCACACTGTATTTTCCATTTCAACATTTAAATCATATAAACAAGCTCTGATGAGTTCTTAACAAAATTTGTGCTCTCAAACTTAGGAAGTCAAAACATGTAAGCTTATATATATATATATATATATATATATATATATATATATATATATATATATATATATATAAAGGACAAATAAACAAATCATCTAAATTTACCAACACCATCTTTCTTCCGTTTATTATTTTTTATTTACATTTCTGTCGGATTTACTCCCATCTCTCTCTCACAAAAAGACTTGACTAAAATACTCGTTCGTAGTACAGAAAATGCTGAATGTATGCTACATCAATGTAGCAATTACCTGGAATAGAAGCTCTCACATTTAAAATACTGATTAAAAGAGTTTGACGATGAGAAAGAAATCAGCTTCCCACCGTGAGAATCAACAGATTATGCAAAACCTGTCACTCATTTGATGTCCATCAATGATTTCAAACAGTTACTTATGAATAAAATCCACGCCCTTGCTGAACATTGCTTTATTTCTTTAGCACGAAGTGTGAATACCTTAAAGGAAAAATCCCTTACAAAGACATGGTGCATTATCCTTGTTGACTTTGCTGAAAATCACGCATTTTCAGTGCAAGTTGAAATTCTAAGTTAACAATGTTCCCATCACCGAATATGTTGTATCTACAACACAAATGACGAGTTAAATTTTAAATCTTTTTGTATTTTTTTCAAGATAATGATAAGGCTTTTGCTTTTTTTTTTTCATTGTGTTCAGAAATTTATGATATCTTATATTAAAGAAGAACTGAAAGTTAAGTCTCTGATTCCTTTTTCTGATGGATGTTCAGGCTAGTACAAAAACTATAAAAATTTCCTGAATTTATGTTTCTATAAAAATGATTTTAGCCTGGATTCTTGATGGAAATTTTTTTTGCAACAAGTCTTGAAATGTAATGATGTCATTGATGGCACTAGTAAACAATTTGCTGCAAAACAAAAAGTTAAAGCAAACTACAAGAAATCAAATCCTGACTGTTGAGGACTTGTTTCATATCTTTCAAAAAAACACAGAATATCAGCTATTTTTTTTTTTATTATCTATTAAAGAATTAAAAGCCAGAAGAAAAATTTTTTTTCTCTAGATTTGTTGGTGGACACACTGTCTCTGGAAAAAGATTTATTTTGTTCTTGATGATGACATTACTATAATCTACAAAAGATTTAGTCATGATAAAACCATATATAAATTTAATATTTCATGTCAGGAAGCATTTTCATACCCAGAAATTTCCATTAAAACTACGGAATATGTAGCATGCATTTATGATAGGTTTTGGTGGGTTGGTCTACTTTTTGAAATAAACACTGCACAAAGTGATTTAAAAATACTGACGGACCAGCAAATTCTTTTTCTAAGCCAATACATGAAGACATATGATGGGTTCCTGGGGGTAACGTACTCTGCAATCTTTGAACAACTTCAACTTTAGGATACATGTAAATCATTCAAAATGATTGTTATGATCTAGAGAAGAACTGGACAAGAAGAATGAATGATTTATAGTTTTATCTACAAACTAAATTCAAAATTTATTTTGACAATTTTATAAATTCCCCAAATATTATGTAATATTTTCACTATGTTTTGTCACCTATGGAATTTATCACTTTTAGAAGAATAAGTCAATATCATTCCTAATTGCAAAATTACCAGGAATAGAAAAAACTTTTAGAAAAAGCTATTAAGAGGTCTAGAATTGGTAACTTTGTGAGACAGTTAATGAAACCTATTCCCCAAATACTCTTGTTTTTAAATGTGGTGCTAGCTTTTTCTACTGGCTGAAGTTGATATTTCTCAATTTTTCCATTTGGTCAGGCACCTAAAGTTTTTGGGGATTTTTTTTTTTTCATTTTGCCAGAAAACTGCTAATATCTACGTTTTGGTTATTCTCTGTAAAATCTCAAGAAATATTTGGTTTCTTTGATTAAAAATCTATAAGGGTATCAAATTTCATTAATTTATGCTCAGTTGATCAAAAGATTGAAGGATTTTTATGAGATGGTTGAGTTCAAAAATGGAAATATCTCTCAGCAAAAAATGTTAATTCAGCAAAATTTCAACTTGTTATAACTTGCAAATATTTAGGAATTTTCACTTAAAATTTTCTGTATTTTCTAATGACTATAAGATCTATATCATATATGGAAATGAAAAAAAATTGGGGTTGGTTACATTGATTGGTTGAATTGATATGGAATGTGACCCTATGATGGTCAGTTGAATATCAAAGACCCTATAACAGTCAGTTGAATACCAAAGACCCTATAACGGTCAGTTGAATACCAAAGACCCTATAACGGTCAGTTGAATACCAAAGACCCTATAACGGTCAGTTGAATACCAAAGACCCTATAACGGTCAGTTGAATACCAAAAAATATTTTTCATTCAAAGAACGGATATGCCACTTTACCATTTTATCTTTCATCAATTCTTTTGTAGCATAACAATACTTTTACAAACTATTTTTAAAACTTTCTAAAAAAAACTTATCTTTACAAAAACTAACAACCAGTGTAATTGTAGGGACAAATCAACATGTCCCCTACAAGGAAACTGCCTAAAAGAAAATGTGGTATACAAGGACAAACACCTCAACAAAATACTACATAGGCACAACAGTGGGAACTTTGAAACAAAGAATATATGCCCACAAACTCTCGTTCTCAAATAAAAAATACTCAAGCAATCACTCTATCAGCATACATTTGGAAACTGAAAGACAAGAATATTACACCAAGCATAACTTGGGAAGTTATAAAATCAGCCCCCACCTACGACAAAATATCAAAAAGATGCTTACTTGGCCTCCATGAAAAAATTGTGATAATCACCCACCCACCCATCACCATATAAATTCCTAAACTACAAATCTGAAATAATCTCAAAACATTAACATGAAAACAAATATCTCCTATCCCAATTCGACCCAAACACTTAACCAAAACATAAACTAAATTCCTTCCCCTTTCTCATTTTTAAACACCACTATCATTTTCATATTTACATATATTTCTGCCATCTAAGTCCACATTACTTACAAAAGTTTCCTCCTTGTCTTTTCACCATATCCCACCTGTTTCTCCAACACTTTTCTTATTGGCACACCATCCATCAATCATTCCCAACACCACTAATTATACAACAGAACCACCGACCGTAAGTACCATTTCCCTCACATTATGAACACCCACAAGTATTGCCAGTAAATTGAAGTAATATTTTAGTATTGTCAATAATTATAAGCACTTTTTTTTTCACATTATTGCATTATAAGCATCTATAAGTAATGTCAAAAACCCATTATGACCATAACTGTTAATTTCATTATTTTATTCTTTATTCATTTTATCATTATTATTATCATTATTATTTACTCCTTGAGAGTTTTTCACATCAGTGTTAGCTGATGGTCTTTCACTGGAGTCTGAGTGACAGCAAGTCTCCTGGACTCTTCTCAGTATTCTGGCCGATCTCAGTAATACAGTAGTTTGGATGGTCTCCACTTGTCCTCTTATTTCCAAGTCCTCCAGTCCCTTTATTAATCCTTTGGTGACTGTACCAAGAGCACCAATTACAATTGGTGTAACTGTCCCCTAGCAAAGTCCAGATACTTAGCTTTCTTTTCACTTTCTTTCAATTTTACTCTGTGGTCAGCCAAGACAGCAAAGTCCACAATTTTGCAAGTTCTCTTTTTTCTTTTTTTTTTTTTGTTGATTATTATAAGGTCTGGTCATCTGGCTGAGATTAGGTTATCTGTTTGTATGTCAAAAACATTATTATTATTATTATTATGTACATTTTTTTTTTTTTCACATCAGTGTGAGATACAAACTTTTACAGTTAAGGAGGAAAAGAGGCAAAGACTGATCTCTTACCTAAGTATCAATCTGAACCTGATATCTTAATATAGAGGGTGTTAAATAAAATTTGGATATCATTTGAGATATACAGGGTGTTTCAGAAAAACCGTTATCATTTCGTTATCACTTGACCAATTCTCATTCAGATGATCTAAAATTTTTACAGTATGTGTAGATTTTTATCATTAAGGGTTTTCGGACTATTGTCTTCATCTTTATTGTTATTTCCACAACATTTCGGCCAATATGTCCTCCGGCCTTCTTCAGGTGTTTGTCAATATCTGGAACCTTGATGGAACTTTGAACTACGTCCTTTATTGAATCCACGGGGGTCGCCTGTTCTGATTCCATTAGCCATAACCAGGTACAAGCGTTAAGTATTCCTGTATTGTTACTCACCTGCAGTCAGGATTGAACCTGCAACCTCCAGATGATTGTCTCCTTAGAAGCTTATGGATCTAACGCCTATAACCATTAAACATTGAACATAGAATTTTGAGAAGTTTCTACACATGCTGTTAAGTTTTAGATTATTTGAACTAGAATTGGTCAAGTTCTTAGATTAGAAATTCACAGTTGTTTTTATTATTGCAAAAGGTACCCAAAACATATAATTTTTATTACCAACCCATAAATACCATACCATTAAAAAAAAAAAAAAAAAAAAAGCTCACATGATTTTAATTTCCATCATCACTCAACAAAATTCCCCACAAAACAGACATTTTACATTCAAATCAAAATAAACTTTTGGCTGTCATAAAGTTAGAGAGTAAAAGAAGTTTTGATTGCAACAATCCATTTCTTCCTCTCTCGCCCACTCTACCTTTGTCCCACACCTTTCCACTTATAAACAATGGAAATATGTGTAAATATGTAAAAATGCATGCCAGTACATAGGCAAACATACGTGCGAGCAACAGTACATACACAAACAACTAGCACTCAGTAACACACAAACGTAGGTACACATGCACACAAATAACCCCCCACTTTTCAAACAAAAAATTAACCCTATTGATTTTTTTTTTTAAGTCTTCACTCTGTCTGATGATGGCTGATTGCATGAAACCCAGGGTCACAGACTGTACCACGTAATACTATATATATATATATATATATATATAAAGTAGCAATCTTTCTTGTAAGCAAGTATTATTAAAGAGCACAGACAAGTTTCTTTTTTTAATGGTCTTTGATATATCCATTTATCTTGTATGAAACAAAATTACAAATGTTAGATTCAATTTGTATAGAAATTGTTTAAGATTTTTTTTCCTGAGCATTTTCAGTAATTGTTGATCATTTTCAAGGCTAAAGTTAAAATTTTATTGGTTTTGAATTGAAAGAAACATTAATGTACTGGGATTTTCTGAAGGCATTTTTTTTTTTTTTAAATTATGTTTTCAACTTTTTTATATAGCTGACTATTACAATACTTGTAAGTATTTTTTATATGTAGTTTGGATCTACATGCTTATTAGATCTAAAATATATTTAGTATACTAGTTTACAGGTTGAATGCTATTTTCTTTAATGCATATTTTTTTTTTCCATTTTAGAATTATAGCTTTAAGAATTTGTGGTGTATATTTGTGTATATATCAGAGAAAATGGAAATGAATCTGACAGTATGTAAATATAAGAATATGAAAAATCCAGGCATTCAGCGGAGTTTATTTATACTTGAATATTCTGCCAATGGTAAAAGCTTTGTTTTGTTTGTTTTTTTATATTAAACCATCAGCTGGGCAATGTTAATGTAATGTATCTTTTTGAATAATATTCAAATTTTAAAATGATACGCAGTTTAAAATTTGAATGTAATTCAGAAAATGCAACATTACATATTAACAAGGCTCTGATGATAGTGTAATATAAAAGAAATTAAAAAACAAACACATTTAACATTGGCAAAAATATTCAACTATAAACTCATTCTAAAACTTTTTTTTTTTGCTGGGGGGGGTCAATATTTTCATATTTACATATGTGTATATCTGTATGAATAAACACAAAATTTCATACATATTTCTGTACCTATGCTTACATCAAAATGGCCTACATCATGTTAATTGCCCAGTCAGCTGGGGCTGTAGAAGACGTCAACTGCACCTCTGCAGTGGGGTAAGACCCCCTCCTCAATGAGTGTCCTGATATGACACTAAACTATCTGATGGTGAGGTTCCTGTGATACTGGAGCTTTGGGGAATGCGGAGTACCCCTTCATTACCATTGCTCCCAGGTTCACTCTGGCCAGGAATGGTAGCACCTGATAGAGCCCCATCTATGGGTCAAATAGAACTAACTGCATACTTATGCTAAACTGAATTATTTGAATTAGAACTGACTAAACTGAATAGCTTGAAATAAAAATGTTTTTGACAATTAAACCGTACTTACATTTGAACTGCGTACTTATGCTAAACTGAATTCTTTGAAATGGAACTGTTTTTTGACATTAAAACTATACTTACACTAAACTGAATTATTTAATATAGAACTGTTTTGACATTTAACTGTGTGTAAACAAAATGTGTACTTATGCTAAACTGAATTAGCTGAATTAGAACTGCTTGACTTAACTGAATAGCTTGAAATAAAGTTGTTTTTCACAATTAAACTGTATACTTATGCTAAACTGATTTGTTTGAAATAGAACTATTTTCATAAAAATGGATTTGGGGTTAAATAACCTACAAAGGTTGATATGCCATAAAACCCAAACAACCAACCAACGTCACCTTAACTCATTAATATACAACCAAACATGACAAAAGGTCAGTTTAGTGTTGGGGTACTCTGCAGAAAAGAATGAAGAATAAAATTTTATTGCAATAATTACTTATTTAAATACTTAAAATAATGTCCATAAAAGCTGTAGAAAGTACTTGTTTGTTTGTTTTTTATTGCATGAGAGTGCATTTGGCCATTAAAGATTTTGCATGGACATGATGGAGGGAGGGTCAAGATAAATTACTAGTTTACTAACTCTACCAAAAGATAATGTTCGTGAAGGTTGATATGCCATTAAACAAAAAAACCAAACCAAAAGGCAATATGAATTCACCTTGAACAATTTTGAATAAGCTTTTAGAATTTAGATTACGAGACAACAGTTAAGTCCTGTGAGATAGACAATCATTTACGGTGAAGGAGGAAAAGAGGCAAAGACTTATCTCTTACCTAAGTTATCTGATATAAGATATCTGAACCTGATATCTTAATATAGAGGGTGTTTAATAAAATTTTTATATCATTTGAGATATACAGGGTGTTTCAGAAAAACCGTTATCATTTCGTTATCACTTGACCGATTCTCATTCAGATGATCTAAAATTTTTACAGTATGTGTAGATTTTTATCATTAAGGATTTTTGGACTATTGTCTTCATCTTTATTGTTATTTCCACAACATTTCGCCCAATATGTCCTCCGGCCTTCTTCAGGTGTTTGTCAATATCAGGAACCTTGATGGAACTTTGAACTACGTCCTTTATTGAATCCACGGGGGTCGCCTGTTCTGATTCCTTTAGCCATAACCAGGTACAAGCGTTAAGTATTCCTGTATTGTTACTCACCTGCAGTCAGGATTGAACCTGCAACCTCCAGATAATTGTCTCCTTAGAAGCTTAGGGAACCAATGCCTATAACCGTTACGCCACGTGTCCTGCTGGACACGTGGCGTAACGGTTATAGTATGTGAAAAGACAACTTAAAATTCTATGTGTAAGCACCTTTTCTTTTTCTGTGTCAATGGCATTTCTTGAGCTGAAGAGAAAAAAAAACATTGAACATCGAATTTTGAGTAGTTTCTACACATGCTGTTAAAAGTTTTAGATTATTTGAACAAGAATTGGTCAAGTTCTTAGATTACAAAATGATATCAATAATTCTTGGAAGGTACCCGTGGTGTAATCGTTATCGTCGTAGGAAATGGACACAGTGACACTAGTTCAAATCCTAGACGAGACTGATTGCATTTCACATAGCACTAATACTCTTGGGAAAGGTATGAATCCAATTATTCTCCCTCCAGCTATGGGTACATAGTAGGACAGACTAAGTTCTTCAGCCTTGGTGAGGCAACTAGTCTAGGAGAAGGAAAACTCTGAATTCAAACCTGTTAAACTCCGCTTAAAAATTGACCTTGTGTCATATCTTGCCTGAGTGGAGGGGGTGGTAAATATGATAATTCTTGGAAACACCTAGTAGTTTAGAACCTTTCTAGTCATGACACTAAACAATTCCTGTTAATTTCATTGAAATCAGGTCCAAACTGGCTGAGCTTTTGTTGTCCGAATGGATGGACATTTGGTGAATTATAATAATTATTATTATTGTTATTCCTTTGAGAGTTTTTCACACCAGCATTAGCTGGTGATTTTCCTTAGACGTTTGAGTGCCAGCAAATCTTCTCAAGTCTCCAGGACTCATAGTATTCTTGCTGATCTTGATAATGCAGGATCTGGATGGTCTCAGTTGTCCTCTTATTTTGAAGTTTTCTAGTCCCTTTACCAATCCTTATTATTATTACCACTGAAAGTCTCCAGAACTCTTCTCATCATTCTAGCTGAACTTAACAGTGCTATTGCTAAACATACTTACCATGAAAGTTAACATTTGAAACCTGGCTTTTGCCTGGTTTCAAATTTCAGCCAAGGTGCTTGAGGTCAATTTGGTACTTAAAACACACTTATCAAGATCTCTTTCAGATTAAATAATGTATTTATCATAGATTATGTTTATTTCTCCTTTATATTCATTATAGTCCACATTGTCATCTAACTTAATTGTTGTAAACTTAAACTTGAGATTTATGTACACGCCAGATAACTAATCTCACACGATTTCTATAGAATCTTTACTCCTGTAATTTTTGCCTTTTGCTTAAGGTCTTCATTGCTGGAACTCATTACTATTCTGATGAGCAATAACAAAACAGCCTTTTTTTTTTTTTTTTTTTCTTTACTTCTCTTCCCCACCTAACATGCCAGCTAATTTCTTCCTTAATTAACTCACGGATTATTCACTGCTTTACTTTATTGTCTGTTTTTTTTTTTTTCTTTTTTTTTTTCTTTCTCAGTAACATTCATGTGTAAAGTACAGCTATTGTGTTCAGATCTCTCTCACCATTTCTCTAACACACACACACACACACACACACACACAATATGCTTTGTTTCTCGCAGCCTCTGCAATATACAATGTAGAACAAGCAGTGTATTGTTCTATGCAAGCTAAAGATTTACATCAAGTATGTGACATACATACTGCTGATCTAAAAATGCCTATAAAGAATCAATGACAAACCAGAATGCAGCAATGAAGGGGGGGGGAGACTTTAGAAAAGCAGTTAACAATCATACTTTGCAATCATGTGGTTTCTCATGTGAAAACACTTTTATTCCTTCATAATTCGATGATGTTGATTTAAAATGTCAGTTCAAATTTTTATACATCATTTCAGGATTTCATTGCGGTGAATTGATAAATTATAATGTAAATAATTCTGTTATGTCAGAATCCTATATCTAACAGTTAATCCAGAAAGGAAAAAAGGAAAAAGCATCCACCTTGGATGTATGTATTATGTGTGTGTGTGTGTGTGTGTGTGTGTGTACATATATATATATATATATATATATATAATTTGTGTGTGTGTGTGTGTGTTATGTATTGTATTGGGCCATTGGCCTCATGAGTAGAGTGTTCACCAATGGTCTGGGAGACTGAGGTTCAATCCCAGGTCGAGTCATACCAAAGACTCAAAAAAAATGGTACTTGATGCCACCTTGCTAAGCACTCAGCACTATAAGGTGAGGATCAAGGGTAAAGTGGAGCAATCCTGGGAATGGAATAGCGCCCTCCCCTACGCCTCAGTGTAGTAGCTATTGCAAGGGAGCCTTTAGATCACTCTTGACTAAGGTTGCCAACTATTTACTTCTGTGCGTGTGTGTGTGTATATATATATATATATATATATATATATATATATATATATATATATGTGTGTGTGTGTGTGTATATATGTTTTTCTTTGTGCGTGTATATATATATATATATATATATATATATATATATATATATTTATTTATTATTATTATAATTTTTTTTTTTTTTTTCCTTCTGTAACAGTTAAATTTTCAAATGTCAGATTATTTTCCTTTATATTTCTCTCCTGTTTGCTAATCTTTGGTTATTATTTATTTTCTTATTATAATTTTATCCCTTGCAAGTTCTTCACACCAGTTTCAACTGAATTCTAAGTGACAGCAAATCTCCTCCGGCCTCCCGGACTCTTCTAAGTATTTTTGCCAATTTCAACAATGCTGTGATCTGGATGGTCTCAATATTTTCTCTGATCTCATGTTATCCAACTTCCTGGTCTTTGTCTTTTTGCTTCATTTTATTTCCATTCTATGATTTGCTAGAATGACAAAATCCACCAGATAATTTCTTTACTACTTGTTGATTAATTCTTGGCCTGATCTTCTGTCTGGGACTTGATGGTCCATTTGTATCTCAAAGTTCCAGAGAACTTTATGCATTTCATTTTTTGGAACAGATTCTGCTTTGTATATATACTATTAGTCAGTATGGTCAAACTTTAGTCTCTTGCACAATTTCATGTTGATCACCTTTTCTCCCCATTCATACCTACTCTTATTTTCTTTTTTCTACCATCAGTCTACTGCATTTCCCTATGTAATTAACTGTTTCCTCTCTCTCACCACATAACCTACACTTACTATTCTGCGTATTGTCAATTATAGTTTAGATATTAGTTTTGATGGTATTATTGGTGAGGCTAGATTCAGTTTCTCTCGAGGTTTCCTCCTCTTAGCCGTGTCTAGGTCATTTTGTGCAATTTCCCTAGTTAGTTGCTTAAAGTATCTGTACAGTTATTTTTCTTCCCATTTTTTTTAATTGCTACTACTTTATTTACTGTATGATAAACTATATATATATATATATATATATATATATATAAATTTGAAACATTAAGGTTGTTGCCAATTTTGACCTGAGTAAAGTATGTGTATAATGTTTGAATACATCATCTACTGTAAGTAAGTAAAGGTGGCGACCGTAGTCGAGGGCGACCAGAAGGCTCCCCTTTCAATAGCTACTTCACCAAGGTGTACGGAAGGGCGCTACTCCTTTCCCTAGATTGTTCCACTTTACCCTTGATGCGTACCTTATAATGCTGAGTGTTAAGCAAGGACGTATCAAGTTCCATTTTTTAAGTCTTTGGTATGACTCGACCTGGGATTGAACCCCGGTCTCCCGGACCATTGGCGAACACTCTACCCACTAGGCCAATGAGCCAGTTGTCATCTACTGTAATCCAGCTATATTGCATGACAATTCAATCTTGAGTATATTGAAACATATTCAGACTGTTGCAATTTTATTTTGTGTTATACTGGTTTTGTAGGGCCTAACTGGGCTCTCTAGCTTTGGTAGGCAACTAGTTTTGGAGGATGACAACTGTGAATTCAAAGACCTAAATAAATATCTACTAAGTGTGCTAGTTCCATAATTTTTGCCAGGCGTAGATAATATGAAATTAGTAAATAAATTTGGGAACATTAGCAAGTTGTGGTGGGGGGGGAGATAAAGAAGTCGATCTGAATTACAGCAAATTGCAGTATATAAGTTGACTTTTTAAGCCTGTCTTTACTCTCGTTCTGGTTGGAGATATTCATGGTGTAAAGGTTACCAACGTAGGAAATGGTCACAGTGACCCAAGTTCAAACCCTGGATGAAGCTTTTTGCATTTCACATAGCGCTAATGCCCTCTTTGGGAAAGGTATGAATCCAACTATTCTCCTTCCAGCTATGGGTAAAATAATAAGGCAGACTGGGCTCTTTACTTGTGTTACAGCAACCAATCTAAGAAAAGGAAAACTCTGAAGTCAACCCTGTTTAACTTTAAAAATCAACCTTGTTTCGCATGCTGCTCATGCTGAGGGGTTGGTAAATACGTACTCTCATTCTGGTAATTCCTGTGGTGATTCTAATATCTCACTGTATTAGCCCTTATTGGAAAGAGAAGACCGGCTGTATGGGCAACTACTTGTCTTGCATAAAACTTTGCCCAGGCCTGCACCCAGATCCAAGCATAGATCCATGTCATCACATGTTTAAGGTTCTGCGAGTCAAATAGAACTTTGTCATTTAAACTGCGTACAAACAAATCACTTTTTGTCACATTCTATTATTTACATTTATATCATAATTACTTGTAATTAGACTAATAAATAAAGGCTAGTACTCTTTCTTTGGAAATTATAGGAATGAGTGTGGTTCCAGATTCTTCATTTAAATCTAAAATTAGATTTCAAATTGTTTTATTCTCTAAGTTAGACAATTTTAATGTTATTATTCTAACTAAAAAATTGTTATAATCCTGTAGTTCAGCCAGGATGTGGATATACCCAGGACAAATTACAACAGAAATTGTACAAATTATGTTTAGTAGGCCAATGTCTACTGAATAACATATCAAAATTTTATGAAAAAAATATTGAGTGAAACATATTCAGATAGTTTGTTGAACTTATAATTTATACCCATCATGACATATTTTCAGACTGCTTCCCAGAAACTCCTGGAAGTTGTTGAATGTCTGTGCAAATCTGGTTGCAACACTACAAGGTGTTCATGTTCAAGCAATGTTTTGTTTGTTGGGTTTTTTTTTAAGATTATTCTGACTGTAATGGCATTTGTATGAACATGGCTGATGAGACAGATTCTGAGTCTGGTTATGACAGTAAATAATAATGAGGGCTCTGCCAGTTAGAAAATAGCATTGAAATTACGGAACCTCACTGATTAAGACAATTATTTCAGTCTTGGCTCAATCATTTGGCCTAATTTTATTTGTGTTTTATGTTTGGTTTTTATGCAATAAAACAAACTTCATTTGGTTGAAAAAAACTTTTTAAAAACCAAAAAAATGCAATATAGTCTGTTTTTATCATTTGTGTCACTAGAAACTTGGCTGACAGTGAAAAAAATCACAAAAATTAGTAAAATTCAACGGCTATTTGAACATGTTCCACTCAATATTGTTTGGTAAACATTTGATATTTTATATAATATGTGTTGGTCTATGAACAAACTTTGCTTCATTTCTATTGTATATTTGTCCAGGATAAGCGGCATATTCTTCATGGATTTCCTTGACAACTTCCATTTTTTTGTTATTACAATAACAGACATAAAAGTTTTCTTACATTAGTGGATAATTTTGGCTGATACTACGTTAAAGAAATGTATAAGTTGCAAGGAACGTTGATAGTCCTTTAAAATGATTCAACAATATATTGGATTAATAAAGTTCATTCACTTTGATTTATGATGATAGAATTGATGTTTCAGATGAAGGACAATAATTGTTTGATTTGGTTTATAGCATATCAACCATTGTTGAGTTTTTAAGGTTTTTCAGACTATCATCTTCATTTTTATTGTTACTTTCCCAACATTTCGGTCGATATGTCCTCCAGCCTTCTTCAGATGTCTGTTGAACTCAGGAACCTACACGAAACATCAAACTACATCCTTTATTGAATCTACGGGGTCGCCTGTTCTGATTCAGTTAGCCATACAGTATTCCTGTATAGTTACTCGCCTGCAGTCAGGATTGAACCTGCAACCTCCAGATGATTGTCTCCTTAGAACCAACGCCTATAACTGGACACGTTAGAATGAGTGTTTGGGACTTATGAACTTAATGTTCTTACTTGACTAGGATTACTACTATTATGTATGATTTTTTTACCTGTCCTCATATTCATATTTCCTTTTTTTTCTTTTTTTTTTAATCCCTTTTAAATTTTGGTTCCCATATTGTATTCATCTCTATACTTGGTCTACTCAGCAGCAGGTCATCATAGCCCAACATATGTGCTGATTCCTTAAGGCGTTTAATCCTCCAATGTTCAGCTTTATCAATTATTTCAACTTCATCTCCTAAGGGCAGATGGTTTCCGTTTTCCTTCCATATATGGCCCACTATACCCGACTTTTCAATCTCACCTCGTACTACTGCCTTCTGATATTCTTCTAGCCTTACTTTTAGTGGGTGACCTGTCTAGCTTTTGTATATTTTACCACAACTGCAAGGGATGGAGTAAACATAGTTCTTGGTTTATTTTGAATTCCGTTGGTGGCTTGACCCAGAAGAGATATCTCTAGAGAGTTGAAAAACTTATGAATACTGTCCAGATGTCATATGGACTACATATCTTTTGGATCCTTTCAGCTAGTCCTTTGACATAGGGCAGACATACTGTGGTGATTTTTCTGGTATTGTCTTCTATCCTCCTATCCAGGTTTCTTGGAGCCAATATTATGTGCTCTGGGTAGTTGTTGCAATGGAGGTTGTGTCTCAAACTAATCATTTCTTCTTGAAATTCATCAGTATCGCTATTAATGGTTTTTGCTTGATATTGTAAGCAACGGACTTTTCTTTTCTTTACTGTATATGGATGATGGGAGTTGAAATTGGGGTACTGTCTGGTGAATGTGGGCTTACGATATACAGACGACCTGAATCCTTGCTAGTAGGTGTTACTAATACATTGGGGAAGGGTAATTTGTTATTTCGGTCTTTCTCCATAGTGAAGAGTGTAGATGATCAGATTGAGGTCTTGTGATCAAGTTATGTCTGAACAAAAAAAAAAATGTATCAATACCTGCTGCTGAGTAGACCAAGTATAGAGATGAATACAATATGGGAACTGAAAATTAAAAAGGTTACATTCAAAAAAAGAAAAAAAAAAAGATATAAATATGAGGACAGGTAAAAAATCATACATAATAGTTGTAATCCTAGTCAAGTTCATAAGTCGCAAAAACTCACTCTAAACTGTCCAGCAGGACACATAGTGAAACGGTTATAGGCATTGGTTCTAAGTAGACAATCATCTGGAGGTTGCTGGTTCAATCCTGACAGCAGGCAAGTAACAATACAGGAGTACTTAAGACTTTTACCTGGTTATGGCTAACGGAATCAGAACAGGTGACCCCGTGGATTCAATAAAGGATGCAGTTTGAAGTTCCGTTTAGGTTCCCGAGTTCGACAAACATCTGAAGAAGGCTGGAGGACATATCGACCGAAACATTGTGGAAATAGCGATAAAGATGAAGACAATAGTCTGAAACCCCTTAATGAAAAAAAAATCATCAAGCTTCGTCTCAGAAATTCAGACAACTAACATTGTTGAGTTATTTTATACCAAAGTACATTTTCTCTCTCTCTCTCTCTCTCGCTCTCCTAGCCCAATTGGCTGGGGCTGAAGAACATACCGACTGCATCTCTTGGAGGTGCCCATGGTATAATGGTTATCATTGTAGGAAATGGACACGGCAAGACGAGTTCACATCCTGGACAAGTCTAGTTATATTTCACATGGCACTAATATACTTGGGAAAGGTATGAATCTAATTATTCTCTCTCCAGCTATGGGTGAATAGTCGGACAAGCTGGGTTCTTTTACCTTGGTTTGGCAACCAGTCTAGGAGAAGGAAAACTCTAAATTCAAACCTATTAAACTCTGCTTAAAAAAATTGACCTTGTGTCACATCCTGCCCGTCTGGAGAGCTTGGGTAAATACAGACTGCATCGCTGCAGAGGGGTATGACTCCGCCCACCCAATGAGTGTCCTGATATGATACTAAACAATTTGATAGTGAGACTTCAGTAATGCAGGAATTTTGGGGAATGCGAAGTACTCCTTCATTACAATCACTCCCAGGTCCACTCTGGCCCAGAGTGATAGCACCTGATAGGGTCCTATCTCTGGATCAAATCGAAGTCTTTGACATTTAAACTATACTTATGCTAAATTGAATTGGATAAAATGGAACTGTTTTGACATTTGAACTGTGTACTTATATTTAACTGAACTGTTTGAAATAGAACTGTTTTTATATTTAAATGTGTGTAAACAAAAACTGTATTTAGGATAAACTGAATTGTTTGAAATAGAACTGTTTGGATGTATAAAAATAGATTTGGCATTGAATAACCTACAATAATTGATATGCCATAAAACCAAACTGATCTCTCTCTCCTTTTTTATACCAATTATATGGTTTCAAGTTTCCAATGATAATCAGTTTTCCCAGTTAGCTGATTGCTTCCCTGCAGAGGGGTAAGACTCCTCCAATGAGTATCCTGATATGACACTAAACAATATGATGATGAAGTTCCAGTAATGCTGGAGCTTTGGGGAATGTGGATTACCCCTTCATTGCCATTGCTCCCTGGTCAACTTGGCCCCGAAGTGGCAGCACCTAATAGGATTCCTATCTTTGGGTCAAATAGAACTAAACAGTGTACTTATGCTAAACTGAATTGTTTGAAATAGAACTGTTTATATGTATGAAAATAGATTTGGCATTGAATAACCTACAATGGTTGATGTGCCATAAAACCAAACCAAACCAAACCAAACCATGATTATCAGTTGTAAACAATTATATTCTCAAGTAACTATTCATAATGCAAATAATTTGTAGTTATATGGTTTCAAGTATTTCTGTCTTTGACAAATAATTTTCAAACAGATCTATTTGACCCATAGATGAGACCCTAAAAGGTACTACCACTCTAGGTTAGACGTGTGTGTATTTGGGCTGTAATTTTTTCTATAAATCAGTCTTACTAGATATGATGAATAAAGAACATCTTATTGATTTTATTCAACTTGTTTCCTTACAAAGGAACATCTATAAGTATTAAGAGTGTAAAATAAAAATGATGTTCCTTGTCCATCATATTAAATAAGACTTGTTTGCACACACACACACTCACACACACACGCATGTGTGTATATGTGTTTGCTTATGTGTGTATAATCATCCAAGCTAAAGCTGGACATCATTTGATATATTTATTAGAATAATGCACTTAAAGTGTTCTAACTTAGAGAAGAAAGCAATTTTCAGTTCAAGTATCTATTGAATGATAATTTTGTTGTCTGATGTTCACACTGAATGTCTTTTTTTTAATCATTCAAATTTTCGACGTCACAAAGACGACTATGAAATGCTAATTAGGAGGTGACCGTGGTGTAATGGACACGAGTTCAAATCCTGGACGAGGCTGATTGCATTTCACATAGCACTAATACCCTTGGGAAAGGTATGAATCCAATTATTCTCCCTCCAGATATGGGTAAATAGTAGGACAGACTGATTTCTTCTGCTTTGGTGAGGCAACTAGTCTAGGAGAAGGAAAACTCTGAATTCAAACCTATTAAACTCCGCTTAAAAATTGACCTTGTGTCATATCCTGCCTGAGCAGAGGGGTTGGGTAAATAGGATGAAATGCTAATTAAAATCCTTTACTTCCTCTTCAATAGAAGCATTGATATCATTATGGACTGCTATGTGTTCATAGTTTATCTAGTTAATATTATTACTAATTTATAATGCATCCTATTTAACTAAATCATACTATCTCTGTCCCATAATAGTTAGTACATTTACATATAAATTTCCTACACTAAATATAACAACTTTTATTAGACAGAGGTAGTACTTAGGAAACTTAAAAGCATTACTCATTGCTTTGCTTTGTTGATCAGAGGAGCATTTTATTTGCAATAAAAATGTATATAGTGGAAATTTATTATTTTTTCAGAAGCTAACATTATTGTACACAAGGTAAAAACCAGTTATCTTTTTGTGTGTGCAACATTTATTCCCTTTCTTTTCTCTCACTCTGCACCAGTGATCATTATTTATTTTTTTATTTACATTTTTTTTTACCCAAGATATTGAATAGGTAAAAACTTTAAAGGCCATTTTTTTCCAGCCAAGTGTAGATAAAGAAATCAAATAAGATGTAAAAAGAAATTTACGGATGATTACCCTTGTTATATCTAATAAAATTTATTATGTCATGGTGAGTTTTTTTCTTTTCTTCTTGACAGGGACTTCTGACATATTAATGATATTTTGAGTCTATCTTTTCTTTTGGTTTATAATTGCACACTGATCTTGTTTTATGGTTTATTAGATAGGAAAGTGTTCGTTAAAGCTTCATTCATTTTTTTTTAATGTATTTATTTAATCAGATCTCTTGAATTTTTTTAACCTTATCATAATTGTGACTGCAGAAGTGTTTATGATGTTGAATATCAAGAATTTTACAAGAATGATTTAGAGAATGATTGTGTGTGTATCTCACTGCAACCCATGTAATCATAATGAGATATTTATATCTATTTACCCAACCCCTCTGCACAAGTAGGATATGACACAAGGTCAATTTTTTAAGTGGAGTTTAACAGGTTTGACTTCAGAGATTTCCTTTTCTTAGACCAGTTACCATGTCAAGGTTAAAGAACCCAGTCTGCCCAACTATTTACTCTTAGCTGGAAGGAGAATAGTTGGATTCATACCCTTCCCAAGGGTGTTAATGCTATGTGAAATGTGAACAGCCTCATCCAGGGTTTGAACTCAGGTCACCATGTTCATTTCTTATGACTGTTACCATTAAACCATAAACTCTTTGTGAGATGTTTATTTGAATAAATTCAAATTATCTTAGGAAAAAAAGCAATCAATAGCCCAATTTTCATCTTATTAATAATTTGTTGGGGTCTGCATTCATGCTGAACATGATTTTTTAATCATCCTAATCCTTGATATAACAGAGATATAAATATAAAATGCTAATTAGGATCCTTCATTTGATAGAAGCATTGATATCATCATGGACCGTGTTGCAACAGGATTGGTTTGGTTTGAGTTTTATGGCACATCAACCATTGTAGTTTATTTCATACTAAATCCCCTTTATACATGTATATTAAATGTGTATATATATATATATATATATATATATATAAAATTAACTTAAATCGCGAGTCGGAAATCTCCTTCTAAAGTTTCACCTTCACGGATCATCATCAAGTTTAACACCGTCGGCGTTAAACTTCCTGATGATCGGTTAAGGTGAAACTTTAGTAGGAGATTTCTGACTCGCGATTTAAGTTAATTTTATAATTGGCTCCACTCGTGTTGAGCACTCTTGTAATTGTAGCATTGCAGTGTTCACGGAAGGTTTTAGTTTTCTTCTGACCAACTGACTGCATATCTCTTGATTTTTTTTTAAGAGGTGTGACAGGGTTGACCTTTTCTTTCTTTTTATCCTATAATATTTTTTCTTTTTCCCCTGGGCGGTGATTCGAGATATTTTTATCTCTTGTTCCTCTTTTGTGCACACAGTTAAATGGTTTCAAGTATATCTATATACAGTCATAATTTAGCGCCAGTCATTTGTTTGCATGCAATTTGTTCTATTTAACCCATCGATAGGTCCCTACCAAGTGCTACCACTCCAGGTCAGAGTAAACCTGGGAGTTATGGCAATGAAGAGGTACTCCACATTCTCCAAAGCTTGAGCCTCTCCATCAGTTGCCAAGTCGACTGGGCTGTAGAAAACACCAACTGTTTCTTTGCAGAGGGGTAACCCCCACCCAAACGAGTGTCCTGGATATGGCATTAAACAATTTGATGGTGAGGTTCCAGTAATGTTTGAGCTTTGGGGAATGCAAAATACCCCTTCATTGCCATCACTCCTAGGTCCACTCTGGCCAGGAAAGGAAGCACCTGATAGGGTCCTATGTATGGGTCAAATATAACTAAACTATGAATTTTTGCTAAACTGAATTGCTTGAAATAGGACTGTTTTGACATTCAAACTGTGTACTTATGCAAAACTGAATTGTTTGAAATTTAATTTGGGGTTAAATGACCCAAAAAGGGTTGATATACCATAAAACAAAACAACCAGCCAAACAACTTCTACATCAGATGGTTAAATGCCATATCTAGAACACTCATTGGGGTGGGGTGGGGTGTAGTCTTACCCCTCTGCTGGGATGCAGTCAGTGTATTCTAGAGACCCATCCGACTGGGCTGAGTTACAACAGGAACTTAACTGGTTAGTTATTACTAATATCAATGACAACCATTTTTTTTCATTAGTTTTTAACTATTTAAAGTATTTTCCATTGTTATTTAGATATTTGTTAGGAAAATACAAGTAAAAAAACAGTTAACTGCTTGTATCTAAAATTAGACATGGGTGTTACTACAGTTATTGTTTCAGTATCATAAGACATTGTTCATACGTTTGATCTTTGTGGAATTTTTTAGTTAACCAAATACGGCAAATATCTACATGTATATTGTTTAGTGTTTTAAGAATTGAATAGAATTTTACTTAAGCATATTGTAATTATCCTTGTTTTGTTTTTGTAAGCCCAGGGATAAGCATTAACATCTACACATTAAAAGTCCACCGCAGGCAGTCTTACTCGTATAATTATTTGAAAACTAAGTATTATTATTGTTGGTCATCAAGTTATATGTTGTGATTTATCTTTAATGTACGACATCATATCTGAACCTAAGATTAAACAGCCATGAATTTTCTCATTCCCCTATGATAACTGTTAGTGAAAAATAAAGTCTGAAAAGGTTTGGCTTTAGGTTACTCTTACTGCACTTTTAACCTGGTTAAATTTTTTTCTTACATCTTTTTATGTGGCTAGTGAAATACTTCTAAAAGAAAATATTGCTAATATCTCTAATTTTTCTCTGTTCCTCTTATTTGCAAAGTACTAAAAGAACCTTACAGTAATTTGCCAAATATCTTCTTTTTTTTCTTTTTTGTCTATCATCACATAATTCAGTATTACACTGGACTGTTTCTCACTATTTAGTCACCCTGTCATTGGTGCTTTGAATATACAAAGTGTATCACTTGCAGAAAGGCGCCTCTGGTGGTGTAATGGTTAGCAAGCTCAACTAGCAAACCTACATGAGTGAGTTCGAGTCTCATTGGGTGCCCCTTTCATATGGCCTTGTGCCACATCTAAGTAAAATGCTTAGTAAATTACAACTGTATCACTTGGAGAGGGATGAGACCCGTCCACACACACAAAAAAATGGCTCTCAAGTATTATGCTAAACTGTATCTGATGGTGAGGTCTCTGTTTTAGAGATCAGGAGAGTGTGGAGTATTCTGTCATTGCCATTACTCCAATATCCACTCTGATTCAGAATGGTAGTACATCAATGGGTAAAATAGATTTGTTAAAAAAATTAATCTTATTAGACAAAAATACTTGATACTGTTGAATATTGACTGGAAGATTTCTTTGACATGCCATGTAAGTTGCATTAGTGGCATAACAGGATGTACACCTGTTTCCTAAAGTAAACAGGGTGATGCCCCAGTGGAATTGCTGCATAAGTTGCTTGGGTGGCATAACAGGGTTTGCACCGGTTTCCTAAAGTAAACAAAACTTAGGTATTTCCTCTGCTGAAGTGCCACATGAGTTGTATGGGTGGCATGCTAGATAGGAGGCATGTCTACATACAATGTGTAGGCAGGATGTGCGACCAGATGGATTGGGTGGGCATCCAGAAAATTATATAAACCCGGGAAGATTTCAACCCAGGCAGTGCGAAACAAAGATTTCACAAAAAAATGGCACTGTTGCCCCTGTGTGTGTGTGTGTGTGTGTGTGCGTGCGCGCACATATTTCAACTATCTCCAACTTGCTTTTACTCCACCCATACATACATTTTAGGTAATAAAAAGAAAAAACAAAAAAGAAGCAGATTACATTTTTATACATCTGCGTTCTTCTTCTTCACTGTATATAACAATTCCATATAACTAAAGTACAATTAAAAAAGTGATTGCAATGGAAACTAGAAAATATAAATAGCTATGATTATAATCAAACATTTACAAATGGATCAAATTTTGGCATTGAATAACCCTTAAGGAGTTGATATGCCATTAAACAAATAAAACCAAACTAAAATCAAGGATTGCTAGACTTCTTCATCAAGTTGTGCTGACAACACTGAATTACCTGACACTCTCTCACCGTTCATCCCTATCATCTATTGCTCCTGGCAGGTTTTCTAGATTGTATCCTTGTGTCCACACAGGGCTAATCATTTGTGGGTCGGTAAACACTGGCATGTCCATGTATAGGGAGTCTACAGTAGGATGTTGCCTTATGAGTTCATCTTTACATCTCCAGCAGTACCCAGCGTAATTTATCTATCTTACTTAAATGGTTTTTGAGATAGGTGGTTATATATCTGCTAGTAGTAGTATGGACACTGCTACAACATAAAAGAAATGCCATTTTATTTTATCAGATAGATCAGATTTCCATATGATCAATAACCTGTCAAAAGCATTCTACACCTTCACTTAGGTGTATGTTGACATCACTTTCAGTAGATGAGATGTTACTGCTAAGGTATATAAACTGGTCTGTTAATTTTAGAGACTTGCCACTTTGAGTGTTTAAAACATATAAACTCAGTTTTATTTACATTTACATAGAGGCAATGCCTCCTGCTTTCTCTAGGCTATGCAATAGGGATTCTGCTTGGGCTGGTGTATTTGCAAGAAGTGCTTGGAATGTTTTTAATGTATTTTTTTTTTTCTTTTTTAAGTTTGAGGGTATAATTTACCTAATACTCCTGCCACAGGCAGGATTTGAAACAAGAATAAAACTGTCCTTAAACCAATCCTGCCGAGTAGGAATCATGTTTGATGGCCTAGGATTTTGCATGTTTTAACTGTAATAGGTAAAAAAAAAAACAAATGACCAGTTTACAATCCTCAGTCTGCCTAACAATAATACCTAGATCCATTACTGATTTAATCAAGTTACCCTCAGAGAAGGTATCGTTGCAGGTAACTTCCCATATAATCCCACTGGCTCCTGTTGCAAGAGAGAAACAGCTACATAATATATCTATCGCATCTTGAATAAATCTTAATGTAACAGTTATTGACATGGAAAATGGAATCAGCAACCCTTGTTCAAACCCTGGTTGAGGCTGTTTCACTTTGCACTAATGCCCTTGGAAAAGACAGGTATCTATCTAATTCTCCTCCCAGCTATGGGTAAATAGTAGGGCTGACTAGGTTCTTTAGCCTTGTAACGCAACGAGTCTAGATGAAAAACTCTGAATTCAAAATCAACTTTACTTTGTTTAAAAATATCGAGTTTGTGGTTACCTGATAAGTCCTCAGTTGGCAAATTGAAAAATGGCCTTCAAGGAGGTTAGCTGCAAATCAAATAAACAGCCGTGGACTGACTAGTCTTGCCAAACTGTAGTGCCGAGAGTGGCAAATATGGCACACCTTCTGGATCATGAATGATGAAGCAGTCCTGAGAGAGGTTCTTTCTTTAGGAGTGAAATTGCTCTGTTAAAAAACAAAAAAAAAAAAAAAAAAAAAAGATTTATTTTTGTTTATCTTGTAATTTTTTTTGCATAGGCATTTGTTTTCAGCCATTTTTTTGCCAATTATTGACTAGTGATCTTGTGAATGTTTTTTTGGGGATTTTACGACTTAGCTAATTTTTTTATTATTATTCTAGTATTATTACTTTATTTCTCAGCATAAGATTTGTTGCTACGATGTATTCCTACTGACAATTTAAAAATTGTATTTTAATCTAATTTTATATATTTAATTTTTTTCAGATGTATAAATAGCATGAAAATTATTAGTATTTCAAAACAATATTTTAAAACCAGTTTAGAAAGAATTATGTGAAATCATAAAAATAATTCACTATAAGCTAATTCTTTCAATGTACAAGGTTGAGTCAAAAGTTGAGCTATATTTTGGTAATGTGAAGCACTATTTGGCAGCTACAGATGCTTTTGTTGTGGTCTTTTAGGTAACAAACCACACTGGAAAGTGAGATGTTGAGCTTGCCTGATACTCACCAAGTGCTACTCATCAGATTTTCCTCTATCGCTTAGAGTATGGCATCAGAATCTACTGTTGTATACTATTTACCAACCCCTCTGCTCGGGCAGGATATGACACAAGGTCAATTTTTAAGCGGAGTTTAACAGGTTTGAATTCAGAGTTTTCCCTCTCCTAGACTAGTTGCCTCACCAAGGCTGAAGAACCTAATCTGTCCCGCCATTTACCCATAGCTGGAAGGAGAATAATTGGATTCATACCTTTCCCAAGGGTATTAGTGCTATGTGAAATGCAATCAGTCTCGTCCAGGATTTGAACTCGTGTCACCGTGTCTATTTCCTGCGAGGATAACCATTACACCATGGGCACCTCCATCTACTGTTTTATGCCTACCTGACATTGCCTAATCATCAAGGTTCTTGCAAGTCAAAAAACAATTTCTTCAACCATCTGGTTACTGTACTGTGATCAACTGTGCCTTAAATTTTGCACAACAAATGTTTTCGGTTGTTTCGGCAATGTCATGGTCCAGTTCAAAATAATAAAAAGCATGTTCCTGAATTTGATTATATTGCACATTCATCTGTGCAGCTTTCAAATTGCATGGCTCAGTTGGTAACTTTCAACAGCTTGAACTGCTTTGGTTATGTGATATATGTGCCACAAACTAGCTCATACCAAAATTTTGCAAGACTTTTTACTCACCCTCGTATAAATAACAGAAAAATGATTTTTAGAAATGTTCTTACCACATCTTTACAATTACCCAGTCACGTTAAATCTTGAAAAAAAACAACGCATGTAGAATGTCAATTTGTTAAATTAGTTCCATTATTGGTTTATAGCCCACTTGGCTGAGACTGTAGAATACACTGACTGCATCTCTGCAGAGAAGTAAGACCTCCCTTGCTAATGAGTGTCCTGATTATGACATTAAACTATCTGATGGTAAGGCTCTAGTAATACTATAGCCTTACCAAAACAGTATTGTAAAACCACTTTTGAACAAATTATATGTGAAATCATAAAATAATACAGTTTAAGTTAATTCTTTCAATGTAGATGAGTTAAGTACATTATTAGCTGCTGTGAATTTCTCAAAAATATAGACTGACAGGCTATTGAGAATGAAAAATTTTGTTAACATCTTAAATGTCCAATTTTTTTTTTATATTCCTAGTAAAGGCATAGACTGCTATTGACGGGTTATGAATCATGTGGAAATCTGATCTCTCTGCTGAAATTAAACAGTAATTTTCCCAAGCTGTAGCCATGTCAGTACTACTGTATGGTTGCACCATTTAAACTATAACAAAATATTTGAAGAAAAATCTTGATGGGAACTATTCAAGGATGCTAAATGCTGTCTTGAACAAATCTTGGAAGTAGCACCCCTCAAAACAGAAGTTGTATGGCCACTTGCCTCCCATCTCACTAGCTATTCAAGTCAGATAAACAAGATTCTCCCATGGACACACTAGGGTTGGATGATCAGCAAAGACTTACATTCATCAACTCTGTGCCAACACTGGTTGCAGTCTAAAGGATCTGCCAAGGGATGGATGATGAGAGAGTGTAAAGAGAATCTGTGCTATCAGCACAACTTAATGATAACATCCAATAAATTTTTTTTATGTATACAATGTAATCAGACAATAGAGAAAATCAATAGAAAAGCATAAACATATAATGGAAACTGTCTTCCTTCTTCACTTGATTAACTGTCAGTTTTTCTTTATGTGGTGAAAGAGAAGAAAATCACCTTTAAAAAAGAGCTTGAGCCCTGTGCACAATCTTCTGAAGGAAAAAAATAAATCTTAGATACTTTCCACTTTAAGTATAGCTTGAAATATGGTAATTTTTGTATCCTCCTGACTGTCATGACCACTCACAAATTTTGTCTCCACAATAAAAGCCATTGCTTTTGTTAATGGCTGGCTGTGTATTTTATAGTTTGTGAGAGTGAAAGTGAGATCAGTCAATTTGGATTAGAAAATTGGATTTTTTAAATTTTTTTTTTATGTATCTTGGACTTTTGATATTGGATTTTTGGCATGATTCTCTCTCTTTGGATTTGTGAACTCGAATTTGCAGTACACGTCTTTACAGACCATATTGTTGGCAAACTTATTGACACACATTTTAGCATTACAAGTTGTGGTTAACAAGCCTCACCTATTGAGCAATATAGATTCAATTACTTACATCATGATTTTGTTCTATTCAAAACTGTTGCTGTATTTTTCTGATATTTTGTGCAGTCTGTTTTTAGTTTTGCTTTGTTGTCAAAATATACTATTAAATAAAGAAATCATGTCAGTACTTTCAGATTATTTCTATTAGGATTAAGAGTGTTTGTCTCGTATTACAGGAAGATTATCAGTTGAATATAACAAGGAATGTTCTTCTCTCTCTCTCTCTCTCTCTCTATATATATATATATATATATATATATATATATATATATATATATATATAAGAGAGATACAGAAAAAAAATTAGATATCATCTAAGATGTTCAACGTGTTTTAGAAATATCAATATAATTTTAAAATTTATAACTTAACCGATTCTTGTTCGAATGATCTTAAATTTTAACTGCATGTGTAGAAACAAATAAAAATTCTACGTTTAAACGCCTTTTGTTTTCCAGTGAATGGCATTTCTATACCTGGAAAAATTTTTTTTTTTTTTTTTTTATTGGGTGTCCTTGGTAATAATGCTAAACTGTATCCGTTGGTAGGGATCCAGTTCTGGAAGTCTGGCAATTGTGGAGCCATTCCTTTGTTGCCATTGCTATTATAATTGTTTACCTTTATGGAAATCATCTACGTATGTATAGATATTTCAAATATTTCTGTAAACAGTTCCTAGTTCAAGCAGTTATTTAGGCAACCCAGATTGTTTAAAATCTTGACTGTTTATATTGGAACAGTTTTGTATAGTTTTTGATTTTAAAAAAGTTTGGATTATTTTTCTCAAAATGTTTATCAAAGAAACTTTGTGTACAAACTATCATCGAAATCCAAGTTTTTCTTTGGGGGGGGGGGTCCGATAAATTTATGCTTGGATTAGTTTAGTTGTTAAAGCCCTTAAGTAACTGACAGGACATTTTTTCTATCACAACTTTATGTACTTGGTTCAACTTTTCTTTTTTTTTTTTTTTTAATATCATGAAGTGGTAAGATACATTTTGACATTAAATCTAAAGTGATAAAAAAAAAAAATGCAAATTCATGGGAGTTCTGTGTCTGGCCAAGGTAATTATATTGATAAATGGAAATTTTCTTTACTCTTTTTTTTTTTTTTTTAGCTGGCATCTTGGACTGACAGCTTATGGATACAAATATGTGTTAAGCCTTTTATATCCATAACGATCTTGGCAGTGAAATGATGCTATTGTGGGCTAATAAAGTTACTTTAGTACTTCTCTTGGGAAATTAATTGCTCTTTTTTTTCTTTGTTTTTTTTTTGGGGGGGGGGTTATAAATATACGTACCTCGTGTAGGCAAATTTGATGTATTAGAATCTATTGAAGTGTATCTATAAATTGTGCTTATGTTCAAATCTCTCTCTCTCTCTTTCTCATCAAACTACTCCTATATTTTGTATCTATATATTTATAAGGTTGCTTTAAGAAGCCAAGACACATCATCTTTCATGTTTAACTTTGTATCTTTATAACATGATGTATCACTTGATTTTTTTTTTTTTTTTTTTTATTGTTGACAGTTCCAAGTTCTAGCACTTGTTTAGGTAACTTAGATTGTTTAAAATCTTGTCTGTTTATATTAAAACAGTTTTGTGTAGTTTTTTTGGGTTTTTTCCCAATCTTTCAGATGTCATTCAAAATTTAATTCTATTGTTTCTATTGAGAATACAAAAAAAGATAAACATTAGTAACTCAGATGAAGTTTCTTTATATATTATCAGTCATGGAAAAAAAAAATGTTTAATATATAATTGATTGAGAGGAAAAATTTGAGATATGTTGAGTACAAGACAATTTTTACATTTTAAAAATGTTCTTACCTCATCTTTACAATTACTGCATCATGTTAAATCTGGAAAAAAAAAACGCATGTAAAATGTCAATTTGTTAAATTAGTTCCATTATTGACTGGGACTGTAGAATACACTAACTGCATCTCTACAGAGAGGTAAGACCTCCCTTGCCAATGAGTGTCCTGATTATGACATTAAACAATCTGATGGTAAGGCTCTAGTAATTCTATAGCTTTGGGGAAAGCAGAGTACTTCTTTATTGCCATCATTTATGGGTCCACTCTGGCTCATAGTGGTAGCACCTGATAAGGTCTTATCTATGGATCAAATAAAACTGTTTGACATTTAAACTGAGTGCAAATAAATGACTTATGTTAAATTGAATTGTTAGAAATAGAGCTGTTTGATCATCTGTGTGTAAACAAATGACTAGTGTTAGTTATACATAGCAATACTTGGAACTATTTAATTTTGTTGATTTATGCTAAATTGATAAAGAGTTCAGTCTGCCCTTTTATTTCATTATACAAATACAATGAAGGCACAAGGCCTTATGGGAGTTCAGCCTGCCCTATTAGTTACCAGTAGCCAAAGGGAGAATAGTTGGATTCATACCTTTTCCAAGAGTATTAGTGCGATATGAAATGCAAATAGCTTCATCCTGAGTTTGAACTCTGATCATTGTATCTAGTTCCAATGATGATAAACATTACACTACAGGCACCTCCATCTATTTGTTTAATGTAAATATTTATAAATTAATTTTAATGTGTCATAGAAAAAAAAAAGAAAAAAAAAAAAGAAAAAAAGACCATCAAGGTTCTTGCAATCTGAGCAAGATTTTTTCAACATGGTTGAGTTTGAACTCATAAAGAATAACTTCCAGAATTAGACAATGATGCAGGTTCATTTGTGCATCTTTTAAATTATACACAGTCAAGCAATGCATATTCCTGACCCTCTCTCGCCACACCTCCCTATCATCCATTGCTTTCGGGAAATCCTCAGGGTTACATCCATATCAACTATTCTCCCTTTGGCTACTGGTAACTAATGGTTCGATCATTTAACTGTGTGTATCTACAACGTGTTTACAAATCATATATTTAATATATATATAAAAAACGAGATTTGGCATTAAATAACCAACAATGGTTGATATGCCATAAAACCAAACTAAATCCATTATTAGTTTGAAACATGTTTAATACTTGTGCTTAATATTTTCACTCCCTCAAAATTTTTTCATATTTTTTAAAGACATTTCTTGCTTTTGACTAAAGTCTCTTAAATAATAAACATATTCTTTTGATATCTTTCATATTTTTTTTCAACCGATGGAAGTTTGATTGAAAGGAATAATATGAATATAAAATTATTGGATTAAAGTGTATATGATTCAATAAATCTAGTACAGCATTGGTTGGTGCTAGGGAGAATATATAGTTCAGTCTCCACTCAAAAGGATTGATATTAACATTTGTATATCCAATCATTTACTTACACTGAATAGATGGAAGGAAAGATGTAAGCTCATTTACACATACAGAAACATTTAATGTGGGCTACACAAACATGTCCCAATAGATAAAATGTGCACATATTGTTCTATGGACAAGCAGTATATGAAGGGAGGGGTGAAAATGGTAGAGGTCTTTTTTGATTTTGGGATTTAGAGCACTGTGGGCTTTACATTTCAATGATGAGGCAAGAGATGATATCTCCATTGTTCAACAGAGATAAAAAGGTACATCTTAACTGCTCAAAGAATAGATACAAAAAAAAGAATGTCTTGTTCATAAGAACACAGATAAAAGATGCAGAGATAGATACTTAGATTCTCATGTGATGACTGCAAGGCGTCCAAAGGGTACACTCTCAAAATCCAAAGGAAACAATTATTTATTGTCTCACTGCACTAGTATGCTTTAGTTTTTTAGATTTGAAAGCCTTTTAAATTTAAACTATCTAAACTTCATATTTTTGCTGTTTGATTTAAAGTTCATTGATGTATCGATGTATGTATGTATATAAAAAGATGCAAAGTGTTCTACGTATGATACCAAACTATATCTAGTGGTGAGACTCCACTTCTAGAGCTCTAGAAAATGTGAAGTCGCTCCTTCATTACCATTGCTTTTTGGTCCACTCTGGCTCTGATTGGTAGAACTTGTTAAGGTTCCATCTATTGGTCAAATAGATTTGTTTGAACAGTATTAGTGTTAGATAGGAATACTTCATACCATATAAATGTTTGAACAAATGATCATAGACCCCAAAAAAAAAAGCAATTATGCTATGGAACTTTGAAAATATTATGGTTACACGAGAATTAATTTTTATTTATTGCGGACTTTTTGTCCTCATCTTGGTAGTTTTTTTGTGTTGTTTCTTCTTTCACTATTCAGGTGATTTACCGCGACCTCGGATAGGAATGATGAGTCTTGTATCCGTATCCCCAGTAATTACTGCCTTCCATAGTTGTTGTCTATCGCACCACGTTTTTGACCAAGTAAACCTCTGGCCGGCTTGGGTAGGATTTGAAACCGCTATCTTCTGACAATGCTCACCTGGAACTATAGAGACTCAATGCCTCTATCCGCTGCGCCACGGGCCCTGAAGTTAAATTTTGGCCTTAAATACATTCAACAGAGATGATGGTGCTAAACAAATAAATCAAACTTTGAAATCGTATAATTTTGTATAAATCATTAGTTTCAAGTAGAAATACATCAAATTATATCATTGTGAAAACAAATAGGAATAATTTCTTGAAGCTATCATCATCATCATCATGTCGCGCTATCGCCCCAGATATTCCTGACCCTCTCTCACCACACCTCCCTATCGTCCATTGCTTTCGGCAAATCCTCAGGGCTACATCCCGTAACAGCACAGAGCTGCTGTATGTAGGTTTGAGCTGAACGTCCTGCCTTTGCTCGTCTATATAAAGGGGTCCACAGGAGTACATCACTCACAAGCTCGTCCCTACTTCTCCAGCAGTGTCCCACGTTTCTGGTTCGTTATGTTTTTACAAATAGTTATCATCATTACTTGGCCCCAGTCAACTGGGGCTGCAGACTGTATCTCTGCAGAGGGGTAAGCCCCCGAATGAGTCTCCTAGATATGACACTAAACAATCTGATACTGAGGTTCCAGTAATGCTGGAGCTTTTGGGAATGCTGAGTACTCCTTTATTGCTATCACTCCCAGGTCCAATCTGGCCCGGAGTGGTAGCACCTGATAGGGTCCTATATATGGGTTAAATAGAACTAATCAGTGTATTTATGCTAAACTGAATTATTTGAAATGAAATTGTTTTGACATTGAAATTTTGTAGCTATGTTAAACTAAATTGTTTGAAATAGAACTGTTTATATGTATAAAAATGGATTTGGCATTAAATAACCTACAGTGGTTGATATGCCATAAAACCAAACCAAACTCATTATTACTTTTATTGAAACCATATAATTGCTTGCAAAAAAAAAGACTGACTTTGACATTAAATAACCCAACAAGGGTTGATATGCCTTAAGGCCAACCAACCATCAGAGAATTGTATGTTCTGATTTGTTTATGATGTTCTAGGGTGAGTCAAAAGTTTTGCAATATTTTGGTACATGACCAAAGCAGTTCATGGTATATGGAAGGTATGTGCTGTGATTGGTAGAATCATGGTAGTTAGTACACTGTTTTCCTTCTGCTAGACCAGTTGCCATACCGAGGTTAAAGAGTTCAGTCTGTCCTATTAGTTACCAGTAGCCAAAGGGAGAATAGTTGATATGGATGTAACCCTGAGGATTTCCCAAAAGCAATGGACGATAGGGAGGTGTGGCGAGAGAGGGTCAGGAATATGCATTGCTTGACTGTGTATAATTTAAAAGATGCACAAATGAACCTGCATCATTGTCTAATTCTGGAAGTTATTCTTTATGAGTTCAAACTCAACCATGTTGAAAAAATCTTGCTCAGATTGCAAGAACCTTGATGGTCTTTTTTTCTTTTTTTTTTTTCTTTTTTTTTTCTATGACACATTAAAATTAATTTATAAATATTTACATTAAACAAATAGATGGAGGTGCCTGTAGTGTAATGTTTATCATCATTGGAACTAGATACAATGATCAGAATTCAAACTCAGGATGAAGCTATTTGCATTTCATATCGCACTAATACTCTTGGAAAAGGTATGAATCCAACTATTCTCCCTTTGGCTACTGGTAACTAATAGGGCAGACTGAACTCCCATAAGGCCTTGTGCCTACATTGTATTTGTACAATGAAATAAAAGGGCAGACTGAACTCTTTAACCTTAGTATGGTAACTGGTCTAGCAGAAGGAAAACACTTTATTCAAACCTGTTAAACTCTGCTTAAAAATTGACCTTGTGTCACATCCTGCTCGTGAAGAGGGGTTGGTAAAGTACATCCTTACATTGAGCAGTGAACCCTTCATTCTACTGCATCTGATTACTTTTTTTTTTCTTTGCAAATTAACTCCCTTAAATGCCGCCAAAGGTAGTCATTAAGCTCAAGCTTATATCAACTATTTATAGGATTTGTGTTCTATTGGCATGGCTTAGAATATTGACTGTGTTCAGGTGCCTCCCCTCTCCAAAAGAGGGGGTGTCTTGAATACGAGACCAAACTGCATCTGGTGGTGGTGATGACATAACTTTGTAAATAAATGATTATTCTTATAGACAAGAAAAAAAAGTGTGATTACAAAAAAAAGGATTGCAATAGAACATTGAAAATATAGCTAGCTATGATTATAATCAAAGATTTACAAATTAATCAAATTTTGGCTTTAAATAAACCATGAAGGGTTGATATGTCATTAAACAAATAAATAAAACCAAATTTTATAAAATTTATATTCTGACTGTATCTCCTGTCGAGTGGTAAGACAAGGTCAATTTTTTAAGCAGAGTTTAACAGGTTTGAATAAAGTGTTTTCCTTCTGCTAGACCAGTTACCATACCAAGGTTAAATAGTTCAGTCTGCCCTATTAGTTACCAGTAGCCAAAGGGAGAATAGGTGGGGGTTCCCGATTGGTTAGGTTTGGTTTTGGTTTTATGATATTGTCGGTCATTTAATGCCAAATCCTCTTTATATGATTAGTAAACACATTTTGTTGATAACGTTTTTAAACAAGCCTGAACTCATTCTTTTGCACGTAGTTAAATGGTTCCAAGTATTGCTATGTATCACTAACAATACATTTAAACATCAGTCATTTGTTTACACACAGTTAAAAGAACAAACAGTTTTATTTCAAACAATTCAGTTTAGCATAATTCATTTGTTTTCGCACAGTTTGAATGTGAAACAATTCTATTTGACCCATTACCCCTCAGTAGAGATGCAATCAGTGTATTCTATAGCCTCAGCCTAGTTGGCTGAGGGGGTTTCCTGATTATGACGCTAAACTGCATTTGGTGGTGATACCATATAACTTTGCCAACAAATTAGAATTAATCGGCAAATAAAGAATTCTAAAATCTGATTACGAAAAAAAAGGAACCTTGAAAATATAGTTATAATTAAAATCAAACATTTACAAATGAATTAAATTTTAGCATTAAATTACTCATAAGGGATTGATATGCCATTAAACAGACAAAACTAAACTTCATAGTATATAACTAAACTTTATATATATTATTTTTGATTACTGTATAAAATGTATAAATCTGTTGAACTTTGTATATTGAAAGCTAAGACCAAATTCATTAATCCTTATGACCAACCCTTTTTGGATCTGCAAACAATGTGCTGAATGTGTTTTGTCATCTAGTATTCCTATATAAGTAATAAAAGAATGATCTTTGTCCAGATGGGACAGGAAAAGTTGATTTATCAATGATGTTCATTTTTCCTCTCTGGACATGTTTATTTATTTATTTGTTTTTTTATTGTTTTTCGCTGTTGTTTTTTTGTTGTTTTTTTTCTTTTAGTGCCCAGTTATTACTTCTTATACATCAGCAAATACATATTTATAATAATGCTTAGCATGAAATATATAATGTATGTGTATTATATAATACAGTCTTTTTTATTTAAGCATGGGTATTCATATTTGTGTACTAATATGCTTCACTTCATTTTAGATCTGTCATGGTCAGATTGATCGTTATTGGTCTATATTAGATGTCTTTTTCCCAGTTGAATCATATTTTGTGTATTGCAGGGATAAAATTACATGATAGTAAGACAGTTAATACTGTTCTATTTCTAGACGCAGACTTTGGGACTTTCTTATATTGGTTATTTCTAAAATTCATATTCCCAAATTACTTTCTACTGCATTTGACAGCATATCGGATGTATTTTCTTTTTTCATTACAATGTAATTTTGTATAGAAGACTAAGCACCAAAAGGTTCAGTTGTCCAACTAGAGAAGAATAGCAATGAATAGTAATAAATAAATATATATATATATATATATATATATATAGCTAGAGTGCTCTACTAGTTGCTGAGAAGTAGTATAGTAATAATATAGTTATATTGTTTGCTATATTTATGAATAAAGAGTACTCAATATCAATGCAAGAGGATATGCAGATGGAAGTTTGAATTTCATAGATACAGTCATTGCTACTCAGTAACTGCTAGTTTCTTAACTATGCAATCATCAAGCAAAAGAAGTTCTCACATGGGATATATATATATATATATAGTCATCCACAGACAGACTGTTTTGTTCGATCAGGACTCTTTAGTGTGGCTATACAGGCTAGATTCCCGAAGTTGGAATCGAAACCTGGCTGACTGAAACGCAAATCCAAGATTCTGCCACGAGGAAACCAGCACAAGCGAAGGAAATTTAAACGCTTATGTATCATATTTGTTGTTGTTTTTACATATATCCGCTTAACGGCTACCAAGAGCTCACCTTGTAAAATATAGGCCACCAAATATGCTAAATATTGTAATAGCTTCGATATTTTTGTTAATATTTGATAATAAGAGAAACATGAGTGAAGTCTTTTGACAAAGATATAATTGTTGCAATTTATTTATATATATATATATACATATAAAAGAGATAGTTATTATATTTATGTATCCCTGATCTATATACAATTTAAGTTTTATTTAACCTAATACCCTCCCTTGGGTTTTCATGTCAAGTGAGTGATTTGTTCGAAAGCGAGTTGCCTGGTCCTAAGGGACTTTCCCTTTAGGCAGCACCTGCCTCCTTGTCTGAAAGAAGCAGTGATGAGTTAATTGCTCAGTGCTTGAGGCGTCCCTGAAGGAAAATGCTTAGGGGACTGAGAATTTTTTGTAAACAGCTATGCATGAGTGTTGATTCTTGCATGTCCCACCCCATGATAAAATGATTTCTTGTGGAAAGTTGAGAAAATTCTTTAACATAATAAAATATACCCTCCTGTCAGTGAGGTTTAGAATATTCTAAGTGCATCCCTTTCATAGAGATAAAACTCACCCTAAAAATTGGTGTTCTGAGTATGACACTAAACTGCGTCTGGTGATGAAGCTCCAATTTAAAGAGCGCTAAGGAGTGTGAACTTACCCTGTTTACAAACCCCTCCGCTCAGGCAGGATATGACACAAGATCAATTTTTAAGCGAAGTTTAACAGATTTGAATTCAAAGTTTTCCTTCTCCTATACTAGTTGCTTCACCAAGGCTGAAGAACCTAGTCTGTCCTCCTATTTACCCATAGCTGGAGGGAGAATAATTGGATTCATACCTTTCCCAAGGGTATTAGTGCTATGTGAAATGCAATCATTCTCATCCAGGATTGGAACTCGAGTCACCGTGTCCATTTCCTATGAGGATAACCATTACACCACAGGTGAACTTACTATTTTCTAGCCATTACTTTCAAGTCTACTTTGACCCATAGTGGTAATAACTTTAAGGGTCCCATCTATAGGTCAAACAGATCTGTTTGAAAATTATTAGTATTAGATTGAAATACTTGAATCCTAAAAACTGTATGCAAATTATATCAATTAAGAATGGTTACTTAAATAGTTCTGGGGGTGTCCTCGTGGTGTAATGGTTAAAGCGGTGGACTGCGGAATCGTAGTAAGTGAGTTCGTACTCCAGTCGCACTATTACGTTCACTTTCGGGCAGATACCCTTGGGAAAGGTATGAATCCCTTATCCTTCCAGCTGTGGGTTAAATATAAGAGAGTTGTCGGGACTTGAGAAGTCTCTTATATTCGGGTTTGGTCTATTTTATATACAATAACACAGGCTCTAATTTGGGACCAGAGAAAATCTTTCTTATATCCAGGTCACACTGTACTACCACAACTGTTCTTCTAGGAGAATTTCTTTGGCATTAAATAACCTACAAAGGTTGATATGCTATTAAAACAAAGAAACCAAAACCTTAAATAGTTCCCAAAGGATTGTTATTATTAGTTATTTAAAACTGTTAATAAGTTTAACATATTAAACGTCAGTACAGATGTAAACTCACAAATAGTTCTTCAGTGTCCCAAGTCAATATCCTTGTCCAGTCATTTGGGTGTTGAAGAATATGCCAACTGCATCTCTGATAAGAGGTGAGCTGCCACCACCCCCTGCCACCAGTGAGTGTCCTAGATATGACACTAAGCTAAATCTGATGGTACTATTTACCAACCCCTCCGCTCGGGCAGGATATGACACAAGGTCAATTTTTAAGCGGAGTTTAACAGGTTTGAATTCAGAGTTTTCCTTCTCCTAGACTAGTTGCCTCACCAAGGCTGAAGAACCTAGTCTGTCCTACTATTTACCCATAGCTGGAGGGAGAATAAGGGGGTTCATACCTTTCCCAAGGGTATTTGCCCGAAAGTGAACGTAATAGCGCGACTGGAGTACGAACTCGCGTACTACGATTCCGCAGTTCATCGCTTTAACCATTACACCACGAGGACACCCCCTAAGCTAAATCTGATGGTAAGGCTCCAGTCATGAACCTTTGAGGAAGGTGAAGTACCTCTTTATTACCATTGCTCTCAGATCCACTCTGACCTTGAGTGGTAGTACATGTTAGAGTCTCTTTAATGGGTCAAACAGAACTATTTATTCATTTGCTATACTTGAAACCATTTAACTGTGTGCAAAAAATGATCTAACTCATTTAAAAATGTTACCTATTAGCATTTGTTTACAAATCATATATATTTAATATATGTGTATGTATAAACAGGATTTGGCATTAAATAACCAACAAGGATTGATATGCCATAAAACACAACCAATCAATCAAGTCAATATACTGTGTTTGGCATTCACAGACTGTCAGAAGGCAAAACTTCTAATCTAAAATGACCGACACTCGCTAGGTATTTTATAGTAATTGGAAGATTTATTTTTTATATCTTACCTTTCGGCTTAGTGCATGGGTTAGTTAGGTGCACACATTGAGTGCGGGTGTTCACGCACGCACGGGGCGAATGTGACAATCACAGATGTCACAATAAAAACCCCAGATAGAAAATGAGCCGGGGGATGTGAATGACGTCATGCCTGGAAGCGATGGGCTGAGGATTTTGGAATTTGAAAAAAAACAGTTAGTTGAGATTCGACGCTAGAGGAAGGTAGTTGATTTTCGGAGCTCACCAAGGCCAGACCAGTAGTTTGCGGTGGGGTACCACATGTGGTGGGGTTAGATGGAAAAGTCAGCACAGAAAGAAATTGTGTCTCTCTCATGTTAAAAAACCTTAAACTCAAAAAAGTAATAAGTCTCGCACCTGAACCAAAAGAGGATTGTTAGAGTGTTTTGAGTGTTTTTCGGATTCCTAATTGTATAAACATTATGACCGTTTTATGCATCTGAATATCTTGGTCGTATTTTTGGACGTGGATATGTTATATATATTTCCAACTAGAAACTGTTTATGGCATATACCAAGAGAGAAATCTAACAGAAACAATATAATTGCTTATAAAAAAAAAAGACTACAGCATTAAATCACCCTGCAAGAATTGACAGGCTATCAAACCAACCAGCAAATACTTAGAAAATATTGAAGACTACTGTGTTAAAGAAGAAATATCCTTTTTTCATCTAGTTTTTAACTGTAAAATCATACTTTTCTTATTATTCATTGAATTTGCACAGATTAGTGTCTCAAATTGACCATTGTATTCTCTAGGGTTTTTTTCATGGTGTCTGTCATATTTTGTAACCATTTAGTTATTTCAAACTGACCCTTTATACAATCCACAGAGGTAGAATGTGTTGTTTTTTTTCTGTCCTCCATAGAAAAGAATATCTCATATCAGTTAAACTTTCCTTAATTTTTCTCTTGATAAATAATGTAACAAACACCCAAAGACCTGAAGGTACTGACTGAAACATTACTATAAAAGCAGGCAAGATGAGGACACTCATCCAAAATAATGTCACAAACACCCAAAGACCTGGAGGTACTGACTGATGAGGACACCTATCCAGTATATCAGTGATTAATAATGGTATTTTCTCATCTCAGAAACTCAGTCAGAAATCATGCTTCTCTGGTTTTCTGTTTGACATCAAAGAAAAGAAAACTTTGAAATTATTTTTGTTTATCAAAAAAGGAAATTAATAGAATTCAAACTTAATCTTCTTGGCTTAAAATTCTTGAGATTTATTGTTTTACTTATTTTTATTAAGGCTCGGACTGATTTCAATCTTTATGTAACTGAGACATTATTCAGTATCCCTCAATAAATAGCATTCAAGTTCATTCAACCATAGAAGTGTGCTGTGTATTTTTATTATTATTTTACTTGTTGCAAGTTTTTCACACCAATAGTAACTGGTAGCTTTCACTGAAGTTCAAGTGACAACAAGTCAGATCACCTCTCCAAGACATGCTCTTTCAGTGGGACTGAGAATACACTAACTTGAAGAGAGTTAACAAAAAGGGTATCCTGGGTATGACACTAAACTGCAGCTGGTGGTGAGGGTCCATTTCTGGAGTTTTAAGAAATGTAGCTGTACTAATTCATTGCCATTACTCCCAGATCCACTTTGATATAAATTGTACTGCTTATCATAATTTTTTTATACTCATTGCTTCCTTTTTTTCTATATACCTGATCTATATACAATTAATTTATAATAGGCATTTGTGGTGTAATGGTTATTGTCAAAGGAAATTGACAGTGACTCAAGTTCAAATCCTGGACAAAGCTGTTTGGATTTCAAATAGCCTTGGGAAATGTATGCATCCAACTATTCTTTCTCAAGCTAAGGGTAAATTGTAGGGCAGACTGTGCTTTTTATGCCAACTGGTCAAAAAGAAGTAAAACTCTGAATTCAACCCTGTTAAATTCTGCTTTAAAAAAATAACCTTGTGTCGAGGTTAGATTATAGATATATATATATATACAATAGTATTTTGTCTTGTAACTCAATAAAATATATACTTTTCTGATATCAGCATTCAAATATAATGGTTATTTTGTGTTTCCTATATTTATGATGATCAATGGAAAGAGCCATGCTTGGAATATCGAAGAGATGAAACAATATTAGCATGGATCATTCCTTCCTGTTTATGGGGTCTAGAATATGCCAACTGTATTTTCTGCAGAGGGCTAAGGTACTTTTTTAAAAAAGTATGTCTTGAATATAACATTAAACTGCTTTTGGTGGTGAAGCTTCAGTCCTGGACTCCTGGGGGATGTGGATTCTCAATTGCCATTACTCCCAGATTCACTTTGACCTTGAGTGGTAGTATCTTTTAGAGTACTATCTCTTGGTAAAATGGATCTGTTTGAAAATTATTAGTATTAGATTGGTATACTTTGTTGGCTTCCTGGGCTTTCCTGGTGTTTTTGCACTGGTTGAGTGATATTAAATTGATGGCATTGGTCCCAGAGGGCCTTCCCTGAGGCGGTATCTGCTTAGCAAGGCAGAGTTTATTGTTTGGCTCTTGAGGCACCCCTAAAAGAGAAATGGTTAAGGAACCAAGCATTTTTTTGTGACAGATAGGCCTGAGTCTCTATTTATATGTGACTCTCCACTTTAAAATAACTTCATGTCAAATTTGATTTGGTGGAACGTCAGATAAATCTATACTTGAAACCATACAATTGTGTGAAAACAGTATTATTTTTGTTATACATTATTTCACTCCTTGCAAGTTTTTCTCACCAGTTTAACACTTTTTTAACTGAAGCCTTAGTGACAGCAAGTCTTCCCTGGGGTCTCTAGGAATCACCTAAATATTTGAGCTGATCTTAACAGTACTGTGTCTGAATGGTCTTGATTCTCCCTCTGATCTCCAATTTCCCCAGTCTCCTTTCTTAGCCTTTGGGGACCATTCCAAGTACACTTCCTACAATTGTTACCGCCATCACCTTCATCTTCCACAGCTTTTTTTACTTCTCTAGCAAGATCTAAGTATTTGTCTCTTTTTTTTGCTTTCTTTTATTTTCACTCTGTTGTTCACTGGAACAGCAAAACTTAGAAAATGATAAGCTCTTTTTTTTTTTCTTTTCTTGTTAGGTCTGGTTTTCTGGCTGCGATTGGGTGATTATTTATATCTCAAGAGAATTTTAGGGGTCTCATTTTCTTGGACACATTCTAGTTTGTGTATATTCCACTTGTTGTATGGTCATATTTTACTATCTTTTGCAATTCCCAGTGGATCACTTTTCCCCCCCTAGTCATGTCTTGTCTTCCTTTTGTGCAAATTGGCTACATTCACTTATTGTATTATTAAGTAGGAGTTGGAACCATATAATTGTGCATAAATGTTTAGCATTAAGAATAAGTACTTGAAGGTATAATTGTTTACAAATAATTATCATCAGTTATTTAAAACTTAAAAAAAGAAATACTGACTTCAACATTCAAAAACCCAACAAGGGTTGACATGCCATAAAACTAAACAACCTGATTCAAAGAGTAGAACAAAATAAGAGATATAAAAATTATATAACAGGTGCCTGTGGTATAATGGTTATTGTTGTAGGAAATCGAGATGGCAATACGAGTTCAAATCCTGGACGCGACTGATTGCATTCCACATAGCACTAATACCCTTGGGAAAGGTATGAATCTAATTATTTTCCCTCCAGCTATGGATAAATAGTTGGGCAGACTAGGTTCTTCAGCCTTGGTGAGGCAACTAGTCTAGGAGAAAGAAAACTCGGAATTCAAACCTGTTAAACTCCGCTTAAAAATTGACCTTGTGTCATATCCTGCCCGAACGGAGGGGTTGGGTAAATAGGATAAAAATTATTTAACAACAAAAAATGGAAGTGGACAGGATGTATAACTTGAAGAGACAATAACAGACAGTACTAAAGGTTTGTAGAAAAGTGCCCAAGAAATAACAAATATAGTAGGAAAAACCTAACAGAAGATGAAGAGATGAGTTAGCTGATAAGTTATGGTACTGTGTAGCACAATCAAAGTTGTCATGGAAGATAATTGGAAAAGTCCTTTCTTCAGCGGTAGATTCAAAATGGCTGACCATCATTAAATTTTTTTTTGTTGATATAATGACAGTTAATTCTTCACTGGTTTAAAATAAAAACATAAGAGTTTAGTCCAAATCAGCCTTAAATGTACAAAGATATAGTGTTGTCACACACATATATTCAAATTTATAGCAATAATACTATGTTGATGGGTAAATAGGATACTATGTTGATGGTTAGGTTTTTGCTGTGCTGTTATGTATATAACTTTTAGAATCTTCTAATTATGAATTTAAAAATAGTCTCTTTCTTAAATCCATTTGCTTCTCTTTGCAATTTTTTAAAACTTTTTTTTAAAATGTTGTCTGTAACTTTTAATAATAATGGAAGCGGTAACAACTCCAGAAAAAGAATTGAACAAATAACCAGTTGGCTAGGAACATTGACCCAAAAGTTAATTGAATTAGAAATTCTTGATCTTTTTCTCTAGAACTTTGTGTTGGTTGTAAAAGCCTAGACAGTCTGGAGCCGCACACTTTGATTCTAGAGTGGGGGTGGAGAAATACTGAAAATAAGTGATTTGGCAATAGACATCTTTTTTCAAAAGCTGTATCAATTTTTGGTTCAACTGATTCATCGAAGCATCAAGCTCTAATTTCAATGTTTTTTTTTTTCAAGATATAGTTTTTAGTTATTTCCATTTTTAGTTATTCTATAAAGTATATAACTTTATTTTAGGAGTGAATGGTAAAATTGAAAATGTTAAGTTTTGTTTTATCAAGTCTGAGTTTGTGTTTTGTCTGTTAAAAAAAAAGAAGGAAAAAAAAAGATTAAACAGTGTATGACTTGTGATGAGATGTTTTGCTTGTGTAGCCAGGGAATACTGGAGAAAAGTAAACAACAGCTGAAGGGCAGGGGAGGAGTGGTATGACAATGGCAACGATGCAAGAAATCAATATTTGAATGCTGTTTGTGTGGAGCAACAGCAGCCTGAGAAGCCTGGTTATATTATTTCTCTTTTACTTTTCTTTTGTAATTTTAATTTCCCTTTTTCTTTTTTTTTCTTTTTTTTTTTCTTTTCTTTTCTTTTTTTTTTTTTTTTTTTTTTTTTGCCAAGGAAAATAGTTTTGAAAAAGAACTTGTCTTTTTACATGAAATGGAAAGCAAAATGCATTGTGAGACATTTATGTCAATTTTCCTTTCTTTGAGAAAACCAAACCATGCCTTAAGTTCAATGAACCTATGGGTACCACCTTTTAAACAAGATCAATAAATCCATAGCCTGATGATAAAAGATGAATTATTGTATATAATAAATGTTTAATTCTAGCTAGAAATATTGCAAATATGTAAAATATATATCTATCTTCCAGTGTCATTAAGTATTTCAACTGGTTATGATATAACTTTCTCATGGCTTAAATATTTTATGTTTAAGATATATTTTTCAGTTAGCGTATAGAGCAAAAGAGGGAAAAAATTGTATCATTTTTATTGTTGCTACAAATTTTAATGAAACTTCAATGGCTTTAGACACACATAGGAAGTGATTATTTACCTAGGTTACTGTTGTCAAAGTGGCCTTAGTTACAGGGAAAATTAATAATTTTCATTGATTTGATATCCTAATTTGTGAGTTGTCTTTTGCTAATGACTTTTCACTGCAACTAAAGGAATTTTGATAACTATAATCAAGGAAAATTATCACTTCCTGTTTGTGTGTTAGGTTTGGTTTTATGGCATATCAGGCATTGTAGGTCATTTAATGCCAAATCCTTTTTATGCATATATTAAATATATGATTTCTAAAGACATTTTGAAGATAACATTTTTAAACAAGCCTGAGCTCATTTTTTTGCACACAGATAGTTTCACTTAATTTCAAACAATTCAATTTAGCATAATTACACCATGTAGTTCTATTTGACCCATACATAGGACCCTATCAGGTGCTACCACTCTGTACCAAAATCGACCTCAGAGCAGTGACAATAAATGGGTACTTCGCATTCCCAGAGCCTCACCATCAGATTGTTTAGTGTCATATCCAGGATACTGGTTGCGGGAGTCTTACCTCTCTGCAGAGATACAGTCAGTGTATTTTGCAGCCCCAGCCAACAGGACCATCCTGTGTGTGTCTAAGCCATTAAAGTTTCATTAAAAAATTTGTTGCAATAATAAAAAAAATAGTTCAGTTTTTTCACTGTCTTTTTTTTTCCTCCCAAAAATTGTATATAGATCAATATTTAAGCCCATAAAAATGTCTGTTTTTTCATTATTATAATTTTATTTCATTAAAAATATCATCACTTATGTGAACCAGAAAATTCTTCATCTGAAATTTCATGTTGAAAATTGAAATAAGTATTGTAAAATTAATTTAACATTTGTTTTTATCATTAAGAGTTTTCGGACTATTGTCTTCATCTTTATTATTTCCACGTTTTGGCCAATATGTCTTCCAGCCTTCTTTGGACAAGACGTTGTGGAAATAACAATGAAGATGAAGACAATAGTCCGAAAACCCTTAATAAAAAATCATCAATCTTCATCTCAGAAATTTAGACAATTAACATTTGTTATTCACTTGAAGAGACTTATACATGTAGAGATATTAAGGAACACAAAGTAAATTTCTCCCTTGGCAATAAACACCCAGAAAATTTTGTTTTTGAAGTCAATCACGAATTGATATTGCTAAATTGAACTCATTTAGATATTTACTATATAATCATAGAATTATTTTCCCTTTGAATTTTTCTTATTCTTCATATACAATGATGCATGAGACAGAATAGTGAAATTTTTGTTTATCTCCAAATTATATTATGTTTTATTAAAGTGTGGAATAGTGTGAGGATCAGACCATTGTAAATCCTTGAGAATCTATAACTGGGGCGTTCACTGTCATATTCATGTGTTATGGAAGCAGTTATGAATTTGACATCACACTTTTTGATCTGTCAATTTAAGAAAGTACTCGAGGCAATTCCAATAAACAAATGGTAACTCTCTCTCTCTCTCTCTCTGTCTCTCCCAAAACATTTTATGAGATCTTATGCATTTTTCATTTATAATCATGACAGTCTATAAATTAATGTATATAGTTAACTTATTTTATATATATATATATATATATATATATATAGTTGTATCTTTTAATTTAAAAAAAATACAAATGACATTGTGTGAATAAATTTTTAACTACTATAAAATCAGTTTTGCCTTTTCTCTTTTTATAATGAATGTAGTTTATGATGATTATATTCTGATAAAATAAAACAGGAATTCTTCCAAGCTGTAGCTATGTCAGTACTACTGTATGGACCCTAACAAAACACTTTGAGAAAAAGCTCTGAGAACTTCACAAAAATGCTATTTTGAACAAATCCTCATTTGCCTCCCATCTCACAAAGCAGATGAGCAAGACATGCTGAGCACTGCTGTATAAGTAAGGATAAACTCATAATCAACATTCACCTGTGGACTTTTACCCATGAACACAACAGTGTTGGCCAACCAGAAAAATCTTACAGATATCAGCCCTGTGTAGACACTGGATGTAAATTAGAGGACCTGCCGGGAGCAATGACAGATAGCAACACAATCAATGGAATGCATGCTATCAGCATGAATTGATAATGATTGTATTCTTAATATTAGATCTATTTTCAATCTCAGTTATAAAGAATGTTCCACAGAATTTTCTCTAGGTAAAGCCATCAGATCACAAGCCACCTAACATTATCTATAAACCTGTTAGGGTCCCATTTTAACTGTGATTCATGATGGTATTGATGCTTCTATTTAGGAAGGAGTGAAAGATTCTAATTAGCATTTCATAATTATATCTCTGTAAAAAATTATATGATTGAAATGATGTTTAGTCCCAATACAGACCTCAAAAGATTATCATTTACTTACAAACTGGATTAGAAATTGTTTTATTCTTATGATATGCTGTTTTTGCCAAATTATGGTTTGGTTTGTTTATTTAATGGCATATCAACACCTTATGGGCTATTTAATCCTGGAATTTGATTCATTTGTAAATGTTTGATTACAATCAAAACTATATTTTGGATGTTTCATAGCAATTTTTAACCCCTTTTTTTATCTGTCTATAATAATAATAATAATAAACACTTATTTGCACATAATTATAATGGTTAGAGTATTCGCAAATGGCCCAGGAGGCCTTGGTTCAATCCCAGGTCGAGTCATACCAAAGAATATGGTCACCAACTTTACTTTATATGGTATCAACTATTTCTATATAATACTGAAAAATTATCCACAATTCTATGGTTTTAAGTAACTATTCTTATTGAAGCGTGATATGGTTTTAACTATTCTTATACAAATAATCTGTGTGTAAGTAACCCAGTTGGCTGGGGCTGGAGCTGTAGAATACACTGATTGCATATCTGCAGAGGAGTAAGAACCCCCCCCTCCAATGAGTGTCCTAGATCTGACACTAAGCAATCTGGAGCTTTGGGAAATGTGGAGTACCCCTTCATTACCATTGGTCCAAGGTCCATTCTGGCCTGGAGTAGTAGTACCTGATTTGGTCCTATCTATACATCAAGAACTGTTTGACATTTAAACTGAGTGCAACAAACAAATGACTTATGCTCAATTCATTGTTAGAAATAAAACAGTTTGATCATTTAACTGTGTATAAACAAATGAGTGATATTTAATTGAATTGTTAGCAATACATGGAACCATTCTACTTTGTTGACTTATGCTAAATTGAATTGTTAGAAAAAGAACTGTTTGGTCATTTAACTGTATCTACAAAATGTGTTTACAAATCATATTTAATATATATGTAAAAACAGGATTTGGCATTAAATAACCAACAATAGTTGATATGCCATAAAACAATCAACCTAAACTTGTATATATATATATAAGTTCAATGGTTTCAAGTATTTCAAACAATTATATGGTTTCAAGTAACTAATAATACTTGTAATGATCCTTTATAAACAAATATAGCCTCAGTTCACTATTCTTTATACAAATAATTTTCAAACGGATCTTTTTGATCCTTAGATGGAACTCTAACAAGTACTACCTCACTAGGTCAGTGGAAACCTGGGAATAATAACAATGAAGGAATCCTTCACACTTCTAGAACTGGAGCCTCAACACTAGTGGTCATTTAATGTCATGTTCAGGACACTTCCTTTTTAGGAAGTAGGTATAGGGGTACCCATGAGAGGATGCAGTTCTCATTTTCTAAGTCCCACTAACAGGGTGGTTACTAGGTTATTGTGACATTGGCCCAGCGGTTAGAGTGTTCGCCAATGGCCCGGGAGACCTGGGTTCAATCCCAGGTCGAGTCATACCAAAGACTTTAAAAATGGTACTTGATACCACCTTGCTTAACACTCAGCATTATAAGGTACGGTTCAAGGGTAAAGTGGAGCAATCCTGGGAATGGAGTAGCGCCCTCTCCTACACCTTGGTGTAGTAGCTATCGAAAAGGGAGTCTTCGGGTCACCCTCGACTATGGTCGCTAACTTTACTTTACTATATATATATATATATATATATATATATATATATATATATGAGGATTTTAAAAATAGATAGCTGTCTCATAATAAAACATTTTTGCAGCTGGAGGTTTTTTTTATTATATTTCTTTTTGAAATTTTTATGTAAGTTGTGTACACTGTGTGAGATGTACACAAATAGAAATATTTACCTCTTTTGTGTTGTTTGTTGACTGATTCACTTAAGAAATAAATCACATGTGCAATATTTGGAGCTGTGCACAGGCTGGAAAAGCTTAATTCTGTTTATTTCTGAAAAGATGAATTTGGTTGATAGCTAGGAAATTCACCTGATCTCCATCTCATCATGAATCTTGGAGCTATCAGGAAGAAATTGGCTGAAATTTTCTCTTGAATTCATTTAATGAACAGCGGCATTCTTCATGGCATTTGATGCAAGTGATTGGTAAAGTTTTGCCGAAATTAAAAGAAACAGCAAATGTTTTGAAACCACTAAGGTAAGATTTTGACAATGCTTCAGATGGGAATCACTTATTATCAATGATAGCACATTGGTTTGATTAGTTAGTTTTTGTTTTTTTTAATTCAGGTTTAATTTGAATTTATTCATTAAAATACAAAATGGAGTCAGTAGAAATTTGATATAAACTTTGTTATAATTATTACTCGGGTTAGTCAAAATTTTGGTCTGCCAGCTGGGGCTCTTGAACTGGTAAGTGTTGTTCTTGTTTTTTATTCTGCATGTTAGAGTAGTGACTTCTACATTGTTCTCCGGCCTTCTTCAGGAGATTTCTTGTTGAACTCTTAATATCAATGATAGCACATGATTTGATTAGTTAGTTGGAGTTTTTTAATTCAGGTTTAATTTGAATTTATTCATTAAAATACAAAATGGAGTCAGTGGAAATTTGATATAAACTTTGTTATAATTATTACTCGGGTTAGTCAAAATTTTTGCAATACTTTAGTACGTGCTCATTTGCAGTGCATATGTCATGTGACCAAAGAAGTTCTACTCACTGTGCTTGGTAGAATCATGGTAATTGGTGTGCTGTCGTGTTATGCATTGCTTTACTCTGTGTATGATTTGAAAGCTTTACAAGTTCAATCTTGGCCATAACACTATGGAAGCAAACAAGAACATTTGTTGTGCCAATGGAGAAGGCACAGTTAACAGATGGTTCAAGAAATTTTACTTTTGTTGCAAGAACTTTGGCAATTAGGTTAGTTTAGCCTAAAAGCATAGATTCCAACACTCTGCTCTAAGCTATATAGGCGTATCAGGCAAACTCAACATCTCACAGTCCAATATGGTCTGTCACTTTCAAGACCTCTGCAAAAGCAACCAGAGATATCGAATTGTGCCTCACATTACCAAAATATTGCAAAACATTTGACTCGCTAGTTTTCTGAATTTCCGCGATGAAGCTTGATGATCTTTATCATTCAGGGTTTTCAGACTTGTCTTCATCTTTATAGTTATATTCCCAATGTTTCAGTTGATCTGTCTGTTGGAATTCGTTTGTAATGCTCATTAGCAGTGAGTAAATACTCGTTTGTGTAAAAAAGCAATGCTACAACTTGAGGCGAGATTATATGGACTTTGAGGCATTTCATTGCTCTCAAATGGCAAAGTCCATTCTCTAAACAGTGATTGGTTCCTGGTCCAGTGAATGGGTATATTAGTGTGTGTGTGTGTGTGTGTGTGTACACTGGCTTGCCTAATGTGTTACAGGTTCGGTATTGGGTTACCGCCCATTTTACTTTTTATCTGCCAGCTGTGGCTGTTGAACCGGTAAGTGTTGTTCTTGTTGTTTATTCTGCACGTTAGAGTAGTGAATTCTACACTGTTCTCCAGCCTTCTTCAAGAGATTTCTTGTTGAACTTGGGAGCCTACATGGAACTTCAAACCATGTCCTTTATCTGGACAAATTTGGCCGAAGGATACAAAGTTATAGCAGGGTACAAAATGGGAGTCGCTTGCTCTGATTCCGTTAATCATAACCAGGTACAAGTGTTAAATATTTCTGTATTGTTACTCACCTGCAGTCAGGATTGAACTTACAACCTCCAAATGATTGCCACTTGGAAGCTTAGGGAACCAACGCCTATAACCATTACAACATAGGTCCTTGAATTATTATTTTCAATTCCTAATCTGTTAACTACTCTATTACTTTCACCTTGTTGCCAGGGTTTAGAATATGCAGACTCTATCCACTGCAGATGGATAAAGCCCCACCCTTAAAAAAAGAGCATGTCCTGAATATGATACTAAACTATATCTGATGGTGAGGCTTATGTTCAGGAGATTTGGAAACTGTGAAGTTCCCTTTCATTGCCATTACTCCCAGGACCACTCTGTCCCAGAGTTCTCATACCTTTTAGGGTCCCATCTATAGTTCAAATCAGTTTGAAAATTATTCATATTTGATGAAACTAAAACTCTTTAGGAACTACACAAAAAATGTAAAAGAAATGTACAATGAATGTGATTCCCTAACCTCTAAGCATAAAATAACCCTAGATAGATTGACATGCCATTAAAATCAATCATTCATTCAATTAACACTATTTCTATGTTCTGAATGCACCTGGTGGTGAGGCTCCAATTCTCAAGCTTTGGAGAGTATAGAGTCACACCTTCATTGCCATTACTTCCAGGTTCACTGTAACCCAGAGTGATCATACTTGTTAGGGTCTCATCTGTGAGTCAAATTTCTCTATTTTCAAATTATTTGATAGGAATACTTGAAACCAAATAAGTGTGTGCAGATTAGTTGTGTTAAAGAGGAATAATTGAAACTAAATAATTGTGTGTAAAATATGATTTTATTAAATAAGAATAGTTCCTTGAAAGCATATAATTGCTTGTAAATTATTAGTATTTGATAGGAATACTTGAAACCATATAAGTGTATAATTCTCTTTGTATTAAGACTAGTTACTTGATGCTATTATTCAAAATACTTAGTGGTAAAGAAGATATTTAGTTGGGTCCCCACTTACCAAAGACCAATATAACTAATACTAAACAAAACAGAAGAAAAAACAAGCTCATTTACACATACATTTAATACCTACAATATACACACCAGTGGTATTAAAAGAAAGAATACACAACGATAAAATTGTCGCCCTTGAAAAGACGACAGGATTCCGTTTCTGTTGAATGAAAACCAGTTTTCTTTTTTTGTTGCAGACCATCTACTAGTTGGCCAATTGTGTACAAATCCCAAGAGCGATAGGAGCCTTCTATCATGTCTGAAAGTGACACAATGTTCAACGAGTGAGATCGAAGATGTGCCACTGTACAACTCATGCTCTCTACCGATCCAAGTTATGACAACCAGAACCATCACTGGATTGCTACGAATAACAGGGACATGCCCAGGGTGATGAAAACAGTTTCCAGCTACGGTTTTGGTCTTTGGTGTGGTTTCAAGTGAGGGCCACATCATGCTACCTCACATCTTCGAAGTCGGCTTGAAAGTCAACACCAAAGTGTACCTGGATGTGCTGAAGAGTGTGGTGATCTGGTGCAATCAGGTGGCCGGTGGCAGACCCTGGGTGTGGCAGCAGGACTCGGCGTCGGCCCACAAGTCCAAAGAGACCCAGGCTTGGCTTCAGGAGTGCTATGACTTTGTACCCTTCTCTCACTGGCCTCCCCCTCCTCCCCTGACCTGAACCTGCTGGACTACTTCGTTTGGTCATACGTCGAGAACATCACCAACATGATCTCCCACAACACCAAAGCCAGCCTGATCGCCACCATCCGCCAAGTATTCACCGAGCTCCCACCGGTGCTTGTGGAAAAGGCATGCCCCCATTCCCGGATCCGTATTGAGGCTGAAGGCGGCTACATTGAATAGATGTCAGCTCTACTACATAATCAAGTTACCCGAATTGATTTTTTCAATAAAAGTTTTAAAATAAAGCTGTAGTGTTGTTTTCTTTAGGACAACAATTTTATCGTTCCACCCTGTACTTCAAACAATTTGGAAACTTAATATATTTTTTGTAAAAAAATTTTTTAGCTTGCAATGAAAGAATTTAGCAAGGGTAATTTCAAACTCTTTATATATTTGAAGAAATAGTCCATCAAGATAGTTCTGTAAACTCCAGAGTTGGTAGTAATCAGATAAAGCAAAATCTAGAAAATAAAAGTGTGGAATTTTTTTCCCTTGTCAAGGTCGTCCGTCTTTAATTGTGGTCTTTGCTGTATAGTGTATTATTGTGATGGAACACTTTGGTAATTGATTGCACTCAACCTCTTTTCTATTAAATCTGTATATAAATACCAACACTTTACACATTGATCTACTGTAATCATAACATTGACAAGTGGCAACTTAAAGCAAGACTTTCATTTTGCCATACTTGAAACCATTTAACTGTATGCAAAAAAGGTTCATTTAAGAATGTTATTCACAAAATGTGTTTACAAATCATATATATATTTAATATATGTATAAACGATATATATAAACAATATATGTATAAACAAGATGTGGTGTTAAATAACCTACAATGATTGATATGCCACCAAACACAACCAATCAAAGTGGGATACATCAACTCAATCCTATCCAATAATTACCAAAACTTTCAATGTGAATCTCCATGGTATAGTGGTTAATATGCAGGACTGCCAGCAGCCCAGTCAGCTCGGGCTGTAAAATATACCAACTGCATGTCTGCAGAGGGGTAAGATGCCTTCAATGATTGTCCTGGATATGACACTAAACCATCTGATGGTTAGGCTCTAGTCTTGGAGCTCTGGGTAATGTGGAGTACCCTTTCATTGTCATTACTCCCAGGTCCTCTCAGACTCAGACTCAAACTGATAGTGCCTGTTAGGGTCACATCTATGGATCAAATAGAACTGTTTAAGCATTTTTAACTATGTGCTCACAAATGACTGAATCTTCTTATCCTCTCCCCCCCCACTTATGGGTTAAAAAGTACCACTACTATTCTTCTACATAGATGGTTTTGGCATTAAATAACCCATGAAGTTTGATATGCCATTAATCAAAGAAACCAAAACGAAAACTTTCCTAGGATGGTTCATTTTTAGATTATACTTTAACCTGTTCAAGCATTTATAAAAATTAAAAAAAGATCTTGAGCTTTTATCTCTTATATCAAAAATTTAGATGATTAAAAAAAAATGGGAACCAAGTGGATAAAGCAGCCAGGTCTACCATAAACCTAACCACTGAAAAGAAATTTAAAATACCACATAAAGACTTTAAAATGAAAATAAATAAATACATCCTACACCAAAGACAACAATGCTGGAACAATAATGAAAATAATAAATTATTAGAAATTAAACCCACCCTGGGGGAATGGAAGCAAAGCTTTAAAAAAAAACGAAAAGAGTAGGTTACATTGTCCAGACTCCAGATAGGTCATACAAGGATAACACACTCTTATTTACTCGAAGGAAAACAGCAACCAATGCGTTATGCATGTCAGACCAAATACACCATGAAACACATTCTCATCGAATCTACCGACCTAGCCCATATAAGAAAAACCTTCTATAGTGCAAACAATATGAAGGAACTGTTCCAAAACACTGAAATAATGTGATATCATTTCTAAAAACAGTGAAGTTATACACAAGAATTTAAAGAAATTTACAATAAGACCAAATTACTTCTATAAACCCTTTCTTTACTAGATATATTCTAACAAACTGATCCCTTCCCCTATCTGTTTCACAGGTTTTTTTTTATGATCATGATTCCCTACAAATAAACTCCTAATAAAAAAAACAACAAATAACCAACTGATTATCTAAAGTTTATCATTAATTCCTAAGACCTCTCCTTTGAATTTATTTTCAGACTTATTTTCTTTAACTTGATTCGGCATTAAATGACCCATGAGGTTGATATACCGTAAAACAAAACAAACAAAAAATAGGATTTTCTGTGCAGACACAGACCATTCAAAATTATCATTCCACTGCAAACTGAACTGAAGATTGTTTTGTCTCATTCAGAAAAATATTGTTACTATGTGCTGTTTTTGGTTTGTTTTATTCAACAGCATATAAACTCCTTATTGAGGAAGCCACTGCCCTAACATGCAAGATAACATAATAACAACACATAGCGGTTCAGCTGACAGACAAAAATAAACTGAGCTCTAACTCAATACAGACCCCCACTATGTCAATGAGTGGGCCAGTATATATGCACGCTAGCATAGCCACTCGTGGGCTGGCAACCAATCGCTGCCCAGGGAATGGACTCAACCACCTGGCACATTGTAGATGTGCATATAATCTTCCCTTCTTCATGCTCAAGTCAGATTCATCTCAATGCATAACTCGACACATGTGAACAACATTCAAGTACAACATACAACAGAACTTCAACACTTATGAGTTATTTAATGCAAAAGTTTTTATTTATAAATGCTTGATTACAATCCTAACTACGTTTTGAATATTCCATTGCAATTTTTCTTTTTTTATTTCCCTATAATAATAATTTATTTGCGCATAGTTGTATCAAATATTTCTATCAATATTAACATATTCATACACACTTACATGGTTTCAAATAACTATTCTTATTTAACCGTTATATAGTTTCAAGTATTCCTATCCAATACTAATAATTTCCAAACAGATCTATTTGCGCTATAGATAGTACCTGTAAGGGTCACATCACGATAGGTCAGAGTAGACCTGGGAATAATGGTAATGAAGGGGCACTTCACCCTCTCCAGTGCTCAACTGGATACAATTTAGTGTAATAACCAGGACACCCCCATTTGGCGAGGTTTACCCCTCTGCAGAGGATGTAGTAGGCATATATTAGGTGGTTATGGTGATATTCCCATCATACTTTGTTGCATTACATATGTCAGCATGATTAGCAGACCATTGTTAGTGAGTTTGATTCTCACTGGGTGTTCCATACTTCTGGCCTTGTGCCACAACTAAGCTAAGCTTAGTAAAAAAAAACAAAAAAACTTATCCACATTTTTCACTGATTAATAGTTTAGTCCCTCTTGTATTATGATTTGCAGACACATTGATCCTTTTAAGCCTTTCATCAGATTTCCATCATCAATCACTAATTTCTCCATAAATGACTGCATTCACAAGAATATGAGAAAGCAAGATGTTCATACTTGCTTTAATTAGGGGGTGTCCTCGTGGGGTAATGGTTAAAGCGATGGACTGCGGAATTGTAGTACGCGAATTCGTCCTCCAGTCATGCTATTACGTTCACTTTCAGGCAAATACCCTTGGGAAAGGTATGAACCCACTTATCCTCCCAGCTATGGGTTAAATAGTACCACTACTGTTCTTCTTGGAGAATGGCTTTGGCATTAAATAACCTAAAAAGAGTTGATATGCCATTTAAAAAAAAAAAAAACTTGCTTTAATTACTATAAAGAATGCTGCTCTTCTTCGAACAATTCACAAGAAAATTTTCAGCCAACTTCTTCCTGATTGCTCCAAGATTCATGATGAGATGGAGATTAGGTAAATTTCCTAGCTATTGGCCAAATTTATTTTTTCAGAAATAGAATTAAACTTTTCCAGCCTGTGCACAGACATGGCACACGTGATTTATTTCTCAAGTGAACTGGTCAACAAACAACATGAAAGAGACAAATATCTCCATTTATGTATATCTCATACAGTGTACACAATTTACATATGGTAAAGTTTGTAAGATCTTGAAAAGATTACATGCACAAATGTCAATACAGCTAAGTTCAATCAAAAATAGTATGCATGAACCATTTGGATTAAAAAAATTTTTTTAAAAATCAAATAAATAGATTTTTAAAAAAGTCAGTCTTGAAAATGTTTTATGGGACATCTATCACTAAATTTCTCATGAAGCGAGGTGGGGACTGCTCAAAAATGCTACATGCTGTTTTGAATGAATCCTGGAAGCAACATGCCACAAAACCACATCTGTATGGTCACTTACCGCCTATCTCCTAAACAAGTAAGATGAACAAGACTTGCTGGGCACTGTTGGAGAAGTAAAGACAAACTCATAAACTACATTCTTTTAAGCCTCCTCTAACAGGTGTCCTGGATATGACACTAAACTACTGACTGATGGTTAGACTCCAGTCTTGAAGCTTCATTGCCATCACTCTCAGGTCCATTCTGATTTGGAATGGTAGCACCTAATAGGGTTCTATCTATTGGTCAAATAAAACTGTTTGACATTTAATCTGTGTGCAAACAAATGACTTATGCTCAATTGAATTGTTAGAAACAGAACTGTGTGATCATTTAACTGTATGTGAACAAATGACTGATGTTTGTTTGAATTGATTTGGTTTGGTTTCATTGTTTAATGACATATCAACCTTTGTAGGTTATTTAATGTCAAATCCATTCTTCTAGAAGAACAGTTGTGGTACATATTTAACCTATAGCTGGGAGGATAAGGGGGTTCATACCTTTCCTAAGGATATTTGTCCAAAAGTGAACATAATATCATGACTGGAGTTCACACTCACTGCGATTCCGCAGTCCATCGCTTTAACCATTACCTGATGTGGACACCCCCTTTGATTGAATTGTTAGGGATACATAGCAATAATTGGAACTATTTAACTGTGTGCAAAACAAATGAGTAATGTTGAATAGAATTAATGTTAAATAGCAATACTTGAAACTCTTTAACTGTGTGTCTAAATTGAATTATTGGTATTACATACCAATACTTGGACCTATTTGACTCTGTGCAAATGAATGAATTGTGTTGAATAGAATATCTAGTTTTAAATAGCAATACTTGTAACCACTTAACTGTGTGCAAACAAATGATTAATATTCAATAGAATTATTAGTGCTAGATATCAATAATTGAAACAATTTAACTGTGTAGAAACAATTGCAAAATTGATATGCAAACAAATTATTTCTAACTCATTTAAAAATGAAATTACCTACAAACTCTTCACTTATATATAATATATCTGTTTAACTGTGTGCAAATAAATGATTAATGTTGAATAGAATTATCCATGTTAGATAGAAATACTTGAAATCATTTAACTGTGTGCAAAGAATGAGCTTAGGCTTATTTGAAATGTTATCAACAAAATGTGTTTACAAATCATATATATCTAATATATATCTATAAAGAGGGTTTGGCATTGAATAACTTAGAAGAATTGATATGCTGTGGTTTTGTACAATACATATACAGGTCAATTCTGTCACTTCCGATACGAACGGGTTTATTAATTTCTGGTGTTAGGAGGTGCCCGTGGTGTAATGGTTATCGTCATAGGAAATTCAAATCCTTGACAAGACTAATTGCATTTCACATAGCACTAATACCCTTGGGAAAGGTATGAATCCAATTATTCTCCCTTCAGCTATGGGTAAAATAGTAGGGCAGACTAGGTTCTTCAGCCTTGATGAGACAACTAGTATAGGAGAAGGAAAACTCTGAATTCAAACCTGTTAAACTCCGCTTAAAAATTGACCTTGTGTCATATCCTGCCCGAGCAGAGAGGTTGGTAAATATGGGTTTATTAATTTCTGGCTTCAGTCCATGTCGGCATGAGGAGAGACACACAATTCTTAAAAGCCTATGCTAACCATACTATGCTGACCCCACCCCAACACACGGCGCATCTTGAGTTGTTTAAGATCTCTGTCAGTCGAGATCTGCAAAACTTTTCCACGCGCCTCAATGTCAGAAAGCTCAAATGACATTTTTTCAAAATCCTCAAATTCTCAGGACCATCTCTTCTGGGCATGACGTCATCCACACTCCAGCTTCATTTCCTGTCTGGGGGTTTATTATGACAAATGGTGATTGTCATATCCTTTGCGCGCAAGTGTAAAACTGCACCAAATGACTATGCACCTGGACTAAGAGACTCGAATAGTTCAAAGCCTTACCAACTGAATGATAGAATGTAATTAACGAAAAATGATTAATATAAAATTATCAATCTTTAATTATATAACACTGTAAAACACAACCAACCATGTATCCAACAAGCAAACATCTATCTTACAGAATCATGGAGGTACTTTTAAAATTGGTTTAATCTTTTCTTTTTCTTTTTTTTTTTTTTTTTTTTCAAATCACAAGCTGCTTTTTGATATTTTTTTCCTATGATCAGGTAGGAAGAGAAAAATCTTTCATTCTAGCCTATAGATGTTTAGAGTACTCCCTTCATTGCCATTACTCCCAAGTCCACCCTAACCTGGATAAGTAGTACCTGTTAGTCCCATCTATGGGTCAGAGAAATCTATTTAAAAATTATTAGAAAAGAAAATTTGATGCCATATAACTGAATTTTATGTATCCAGATTAGTTACTTGAAGCTATCATTGTTTACAAAGGGATATATATATATTCTTATTGATTACTTGAAAACATATAACTGTGTGCAAACAAATGACTATTATTAAAGAAAAATAATTGCTTGAAATTAAATAATTATGAGTATTAAATAAAATACTTGAAACTAAGCATCTGTAGGCAAATTATTTGTATTAAATTGGAATACTTGATATATAACTGTATATTTTAAAAAAAAATAAAAAAACAATTACACAAAAAATGGAAATATAAAAGTACAATGAACACAACTCCCTAACCTCTAGACTTAAGATAATCCAAGATGGGTTGACATGCCATTGAAATCAATCAATCAGTTCCTGGGATAAATCTTCAACCATTACAGCACTATTTCTGTTGAGTTCATATCAAATCGGATTATTACTAAAATCATCAGGATGATCTGCTTGTGGAAAATCTCTTAAGCTGAAATCACCGTTTCTAAACCTTTCAAGCCTTTTTTTATCAAATTATTTCATTCAAAGAATCTATGCCATAAAACTATAAATATTTTGGGTTGCTTCTGCAGTATTATTGCCTTTCTAGTGCATTGTGTGTCTTGTGTTTTTATGTGCTCTGTAGACACATTCATCTATAAAATGGACAAGTTTATAAGCTGGTTTGTTGAATCATGCTGTGATTATATAATTTAGTCATTTCAAATTGTATCAACACCTTTTAATGGTATATCCTTTAGATATTTTAGAAGGCTAAAGATATATCATTATCAGATTTTCAACATTACTTATAGGATGATCTAATTTGAAAACACTCATGTACCTGGAATTTGTGGGGAGTGTTAAATCTTATAAATTTGGTTATTTGGCATATCTACACTGATTGGGTTATTTTGTGCCATCAGTTTAACAATTATTGTCTCCAAATATATACAGAACTTAGTCTTAAAGTTATTGACTTAAGTCGAGGGTAACCCAAAGGCTCCCTTTTCGATTGCTACTACACCAAGGTGTAGGGGAGGGCGCTACTCCTTTCCCTGGATTGCTCCACTTTACTGTTGATCCGTACCTTATAGGGCTGAGTGTTAAGCAAGGTGGCATCAAGTACCGTTTTTTGAGTCTTTGGTATGACTCGACCTGGGATCGAACCTTGATCTCCCGGACCATTGGCGAACACTCTACTGATACAGTACAAATATGCATATTCACAATCATTTTAAACAGGTAAATACTTCATACTTAGTTACAATATCAATGTGTTAAGAGAAACTGTATTAATGTATTTCAAATATATATGGAGGTGCCCGTGATGTAATGGTTATCGTCGTAGGAAATGGACACGGCAACACGAGTTCAAATCCTGGAAGAGACAATGCGTTTCACATAGCACTAATACCCTTGGGAAAGGTATGAATCCAATCATTCTCCCTCCAGCTATGGGTAAATAGTAGGGCAGACTAGGTTCTTCAGCCTTGGTGAGGCAACTAGTCTAGGAGAAGGAAAACTCTGAATTAAAACTTGTTAAACTCTGCTTAAAAATTGACCTTGTGTCATATCCTGCCCGAGCGGAGGGGTTGGTAAATATGATTAATATATTTTAAAATCATTTTAATCAATATCTCAAACAGATCCTAACAGTTATGATGACTCCATGTCAGAGTGGACCTGGGAGTGATGGCAATGAAAGACTGACTAAACTACTCCTCAGAGCTCCAGAACTGTAGCTTCACCACTAAATGCAGTTTAGTGTTATGAATTTCACTGTATCATGCAGGGTTGGTACCCGCCATATAAAATAAGGGTGAACAATCTAATCTCAAATATTAGTTGGCTAACAAATGATTTTAATCCTTAATGAGTGCCTTACTTTTGTTGCCTTGTGCCAAGTAATGTTATGATTATGAAATAACTGTATTACACAAGGTTTCATTTTTAGGGAATTTTTTTAATTAATTTACTGTAGACTTAGATGTGAACAGAATTGATAAAAAAATAAATAAATCAAACCCTCCTCATATTCAGAATTTAAGTCCTGCAGTTTTTTGAAAATAAAAAAAGGTAAGTATAAACAAGCTTTTTCCACTGATTAATAATTTAAAGAATAAATTTTCTCTTGGTAACAGGTGAAAATGATGGCAACAGAAATGTGATTATCTATAGTTTCTTATAAAATATGTCCCCAATGAAACTGTCAACTACTACATATTATCAAAGGACTTTGTAAATTGATGTGTGTTCTGTTGTTTTTTTGGTTTTGTTTTTTGGGGCGGGGGGGTGAGTCTTTACAAAATAAAATTATCCATGATTTAAAAAAAAAAATAGTTGCTCCTTTTTATTTATGACTTAGAGACGGTTGCTTTCTACAACTTCAAGAAGTATAAAAGATCAGTTTATAAAAAATATTTATATAGTATGATTCTAATTTTCAAAAAAAGTACATTCTAGAAAAAATTTAGTTTCTGTATTTTAAGGGATACAAATAAACTCACAGATAAGTAGAAGATGGTCTTTATATCTGCAATGTGTATTCAAAAAGTATCAAGACTGAAGCTGTATTTGCCAAGACAGAAATGAACAACGAAGGAAACATTAATTTTTTTCAAAATATATGGTCTGGTTAAAGAGTATCAAGACTGAAGCTGTATTTACCAAGGCAGAAATGCACAATGAATGAAACCTTGATTTGCTTCAAAATAAACCATTTTAACATTCAAGTCACATTTATTCCAGGGAGTTTTCTATTGGTCAAAGCACTTCTGAGAATCCTTTATTAAATATGGTGTAAAGCAGTGTAATCATATTTCTCTTAACTGTTCTTTGACCTTAAATCTTACTCTTGAGATTTATTTTCAGTTTAGGAAGCAAAAACAAAATCTGAACAGAGTTTTGTCTGGTGAGAATGGATGATATTGCACTTGGATAATCCTGTGTTTTGCCAAAAACTCTCAAGATTGGCATCATCATTATTTTTTAAAATTGGCATTGACTCAACTTAATAAAGTCGAGACATCTACACATTATCATTTGATAAATTGCTTAGCTGTGCACACAATGTCATTAAATTTTAGAATGAAAAACTTCAATCTCATTACTTTTTTACCATGCCTTGTATTTAACATGAAATTTATTACCATACCTTATATTTAACATGAAATTTATTACCATACTTTGTATTTAACATAAATTTTTTTACCATACCTTGTATTTAACATGAAATTTATTACCATACCTTATATTTACCATGAAATTACCATTATTCTCTTGGTAAATAAACTGACCAGCAATATAGTTTCTATCATCATCAGTCATGTAATCCCTGGTGATGGGTTTGTAGAGGTACCACTGATAACTGACAATCACCTGCCATCTATCTCAGTTGAAAGCTGTGACTTGGAAAGAAACAGGCTTGTCTATTCCCAAAAGCTTTGTACTTGTTTAAAATCTGAATTTTCCTTTTACATAAACATAACAAGTATCACATGTGTCACTCTTACGTCCTCAAATGTTTTTCTAACTAATATTTTATTCGAACTCCTGATCTCAAGTCCAAAATGCCCTGGGTATAATATCAAACTGAATCTGGTCTTGGAGTTTGAAGAATGTACAGTACCTCTTCATTACCTTTGCTTTCAGGTTCACTCTGACCTGGAGTGGTAGTACCTGTTAGGGTCTTGTCTATGGGTCAAACAAAACTGTGTAATCATTTACTAGGAGTTATTTGTTATGAATAAAATTATTAGTGTTAAATTGGAATACTTGAAACCATTTAACTGTGTGCAAACAAATAATCAATATCAAATGGAGTTATTAGTGTTCCATTGCAATGCTTGAAACCATTTAACAGTATGCAAACAAATGAGCTCTAGCTTGTTTAAAAATGTTACCTACAAACTTTTTGCTTATTCATATATATATATATATATATATATAGTCATCCACAGACTATTTCATTGTATCACAACTCTTCCATATGGCTACACACACTGGATGCTTCAAGCTGGGATCGAAACCTGCCTAACTTTACGCAAGATTTAGTATCTTACCAGTCAGCTATTTGGTGACCTACATGGGAATTATAATGCATTATGTATTAGCTTTTGTTTGTTTACATTTTGCACTACTGGATACCACTACATTAGAAAAGCTTTGCATTATGCGAGTGGCAGCTGTTAATCCCCTGGAAGGGGAGCATATATATTGTCATCCACAAACAGATTGTTATATATATATATATATATATATATATATATATATATAATCAGGATTTAGAATTAAATAACCCACCAGAATTGATATGCTATAAAATAACAAAACCAAACAAGTCTAAAGTAATTTTTTTATTGATGTTAAAAATATATTTAACTTTTTTCTTCTTTTAAAGTGATGGTTATTCTGTACTTGTTTTAAAGAAACAAACCAATATCTCTAAAAGTAAATGCTAAATTCTGTTTGTACATTTTTCTGATTTCAAAGACTGGTTTGACTATTTTTAGTCCTTCCATTTCATTCATACAAATAATCGAGCTTTTTTTTTTTTTTTTTTTTTTCTCACTTGAGTCAAGATTTGATAATGAAAAAGGAGTTAAGTCTTGCACCAGTACCCTATGAACAAAAGAAGAAATTAGAGTGAAAAAGAGAAGAAATTAGCATATGAAAAATGTATTGATAGCATCTGTCTACTTGTGTGAAATTAATTATGGCTTGTGGAAATTTTTAGGTCTCAACTCTACAAATTTGTTTCTCACTCACTCTGTCTCTTATATATCAAACTCTTTTTGATGCTAATTTGAAAACTAAGTTCTTAACACTTTGGTAGAATTTGCTATGATTAAAGTGAAAAGATATAAAGATAGTCTAAGAGTAAATTTGTAACACATTCATATTGTTCTGTATTAAAGCTCAAGAGATGTATGGTGTAGTAGTTTGAAAGACCATTTTTAGTGAATTTGTTTCTCACTGAGTGTCCCAAATTTCTGGCTTTTTGCTAGTATACTCCAATTATTATCGTCCTGCGTATAACTCTAAAATCTATGTAATGGTCAGGCTCCAGTTCTGAAGAGTGTGGGGTCACTCCTCCATTAATATTACCCCATGGTTCATTCTGACTCAGAGGGGGTTGTTTTTGTCGTGTAATGGTTAAAGCAATGGACTGTGGGATCATTGTAAGCGAGTTTGAACTTCAGTCACACTATTATGTTTGCTTTCAGACAAATACCCTTAGGAAAGGTATGAACCTCCTTATCTTCCCAGCTATGGGTTAAATAGTACCACTACTGTCTTTCCAGGAGGATGTCTTTGGCATTAAATAACCCAAGAAGGTTGATATACCATTAAACAAAGAAACCAAACCTGAGAATTAATTTTAAACGTAGTGCGATAGACAACTACTATGCAAGGCAGTAATTACAGGGGATACGGTTACAAGACTCAGCATTCCTATCCAAGGTCGCGGTAAATCACCTGAAGAAGGCCAGAGGTGAAATTTGGCTGAAACGTAGTGAAAGAAGAAACAACACAAAAACTACCAAGATGAGGACAAAAAGTCCACAATAAATAAAAAATTAATTCTCAGATTAAGAAGACTCATCTCAAAATGATTCCAATTAAAGACAAACCAAACCCGACTCAGAGTGGTAGTAACTTTTAGAGTCCCATTTATAGGTCAAATAAATTTTTTTTTTTTAATTATTTGTATTCAATCACTTGCAAAAGAAAAAAAAAATTTCTTAAATGCTTACATAAAAAAAGGCAAATATAAATGTACAATGAATGCAACTCTTTAACCTCTTGGCATAAAATAACCCAAGATGGGTTGACATGCCATTAAAATCAATCAGTCTATCAAGGGATTAAAGCATCTGTTGTTTCATGAAGAGATTCTTTTATCTTTTTATAACCAATGATACCAATTTGGGATATACCATAGCCCTTGTCAGAGTTGTATTTCTCTTGAATACTTATGACAGTTTTGAAAAAGGTGTAGAGTTTGAATTTTGCTCAAGTGGTGGTATTTTTAATCAGAACCCTTTTATGTTTCATTTTATCAAAATTTCCATGTAACAGTCTCTTGTAATGTTGTGTCCTGAGTAGGTGTGACGTGGCCTAAAATATTTATCCCGAGACGGGAGTTTATTTTTTGCACATGTGAAGCAGGGGTAGCCTGGCACTTGATCCCTCGCAGAATAAGTTCCAGTTAAGATTCCCTTTTTGGGTGTTGGGGAACTGGCAGATTATGTGGGGGTTAATTTGGGGCTAGACTGACCCACCAGGTCACTACCTCTTCCTACCCCTAGGATAATGGAAGATATGGGCCCCTAGATTTAGATATAATATTATTATTTGTCATAGTCGACAATTCCAATTTCCCATGTAATATTTTTAAAGGGGCAAATAGGACATTTAGCGAGAATAAATTGAGGCAAATGAAGCTGAAAAGGAACATGCAAAAGACAACTTGATAGGCAGACAACACAATGAATAAATTTCAACACGAGGAGAGATATAAAAATATAACAAGGTTTTTAATACATGCGGACACGCATATTTAACATGTCGGCTATATTATCAGCGGATAATATCAAAGTACAAATGTCTTTCTTCCTTATTCTTTTCTTTCTTCCTTCTTTAAATTGAGAGAGAGAGAGCATACAATGACAATACTTAGGAAAGGTGGAGGGAGAAAACGGTTTTACGGTGTACTTACCTTTTCAACAATGGGTTTCTTCTGAGAGTATTTTCTTTAACGGGTTAGTGGGATTCTATGGAGCTCGGCTTGAGGCGTCTGCTATCTCTTGTCCAAGAGCTCTATTTCGCTTCTTCACCCGGAGTTTTGGCATGAGATTCGCCCGTCCGTTCATGGCAACCTCCGTCCACTAAACTGATATTCTTTATCCCTGCTTCCGCTGACGAAAAAGGGTGCTACTTCCGCTTTAGGGTTCTGGCCAATAATTTAGCCTCTTTCTTCTTCCTTCACCCTGTCAGGCGATTTGTTCGGACTACTATATGTCCCTATACCCCCTTCTTTATCAATCCGGTCACTGAGTGCAAACATCTGTTGGCTTTCATTCTGACCCGGATTTGTTACTTCGGCCTCGAGGAATTGACCTACATTCCTTATTCCTCTTTTAACAGTCAGTCTTTGGTGGCCTGGTAATTCAAACACAGAGGGGTAGGGGAAATTTCTTATTTCTCTCCTCTCAGTGGTAGACCACCTGACAGTAGGATATTAAACAGCATCTGATAGTGAGGCTCCAGTCTTGGAGTTTGGGAAATGTGGAATACTCTTTTATTACTATTATTTTTAGATTCACTCTGATCAGAAAGGTAGTACCTGTTAAGGTCACATCTGTGGATCAAATAGAACTGTGTAATATTTTACTAGGAGTTATTATTAATATCAAATAGAATTATTAGTGTTGAAGCTCTTGAATACTTGAAATCATTTAACTGTGCAAATAGAACTATTAGTGTTAGATAGCAACACTTGAAACTTTTTAGAATTATAATGTTAGCAGTACTTTTTAACTAGAAATGATTAAGATCAAATAGAATTATTAGTGTTTATTTGGAATACTTGAAATCCGGTGTATTCCAATTGCTGCTGTATCTGTTCATTTGAAACTGAAATCATAAAAATTTGTCAGTCATCTCATAAGATATATAGCAATAACATACTGAGTTTTCAAGAGTCTACGACAATCTTAAATACCCATACGAAAAAGTCTGGAAACTTATTGTATGCACCTCGTATGTATATATATATACACACACACATGCATACAAAGTCTGTCTTAAAAGGACTAAGTGTGCTGTGTGAACTAGTGGCAAAAGAGGGATGAGTAGATTGTGTTATCATCTAACATAATATTTTTGAAGTATTGGCCTAATGAGTGGTGTGTTTGCCAATGGTCCAGGAGACGAGAGTTCAATCCAAGGTTGAGTCATACCAAAGACTCAAAAAATGGTACTTGATGCTTCCTTGCTTAACACTCAGTAAGGATCAAGCATAAAGTGGAGCGATCCAGGAGGTGGAGTACCGCCCTCCCCTACACCTTGGCGTAGTAGCTATTGAAAAGAGAGCCCTCAGGTCACCCTTGACTAAGGTCGACAACTTTACTTTACTATATACAACTGTAATCTTAGCAGCTTATCTTCTGCTTCAGGAAGGAAGAAAGGAGGGGAACAAACAGAAGGGAAGATAGAAAAAGAAAGAAATAAGTTAACTAAAGAAATGAGGAAGGTTTATTTTGAAAACTTATTTTGGAAGTTTATTTGTTAAACAAAAAAATATATGTGATATTTCATAACAAAATTTTCCAAAAGTCAGCAAATTGCTCAATTTCAGTAAAATTTTCAGTATTTACCTATTTATTTCAGAACTTCCTGTTTTACTTAGCTATTTACAGATAAAAATTAACTGAACATTAGATCCGTCATCATCATCATGTCATGCCACTAGCACGGATATCCCTGACACTCTCACGCCACTTTTCCCTATCATTCATCGCCCCTGGCAGGTCTTCAGGGCTACATCCTGTATCCTCACATAGCTGCTGAATGTATGTTCATGCCGGTTGTTCTGCTTTTGCCCAGCCATATGTGAGGGTCCATAGGAGTACATCGCTTATGAGCTCGTCCCTGCTTCTCCAGCAGTGTCCTGCATGTCTGGTTCGTCTAACTTGGATAGTTTTCATGATGGGAGGCATGTGGCCGTATAATTGGTGTCCTGTGGGGTGTTGCCGCCAGGACTTAACCTTATTTTCTAGTTAATTTGTTTATTTGGAAGGAAGTGGGATTTTTATGTGTAGTCGAGATTATTATGAATTGTAAATTATTCAAATTTTGTACGAACATTTGAAAATTAATGTCACAGTTTCAATGCCTGTATTAAATCAACGTATAGACTTTTTTAAAAAAAAATTGTTTTTCAATTAAGATATTATCGCCTATATTCTCTTAATAATCTTCATTTGTCACCAACAATAGTTTTGTTTCTTTACAGTTTCAGATTTTTTCCTCCTAAACGTAAACTATTAACAGAGGAAGAATATATTGCCGAAGGTGCCAGAGAAACAAAAAAAGCTCTTGAAGAATTGAGAGAATTTTGTCAAAGTCCAAAATGTACCCCATGGCGAGTGATGAATACTTTGCAAACACCAAAGAGGTAAGTATTTTTGTTTGTTTAACACACACACACACACACATATGATTTTTAATTTTGAACAATGATGACTTTTTTTTGTTTTGTTTGTTTTTTTTTCTTTAAATTTTTTTATAAATAAATGAAGGGACAAAATACAAATAATCAATTAAGGAAGAAATAGAAATTAATGACACTTTTTTTTCTTTTTTTTTTTTTCTTTTTTTTTTTTTTTTTTTTTTGACCCTATATAACCTGGTGCTCCCAGATTGTGATCAAAATTGCAACAAATGACCTGGAATCAGCACCCCCTACTCAACCAGCTACCTACCTCAACCATCCAATCTTTTTTTTTTTTTTTTTTTTTTTGTATATCATTAATTTTTACCTCCCTGCAAATAATGTACACAATATTTGTGGATACTAATTATTTAAACAGTGGACTGGATTAATTTCTGCTTAATTAATTTGAATGTCAATCAATCAAAAAAAAAAAAAATAAGATAAAATCATGATTATATTAAGCATCAGTTACTTCCAAATTTTTCTCTTTTTCTTTAGCTTAATTCAAATCGGCTTAAAATACCTGAAGTCCATCACCTGATTAAAAAACAAAACAAAAAGCTTATTTCCTGAAACCTTTTTTATAAGATTTTTTGTTAAAAAGAAAACTTTTCTTTCTGGAAACCCTGTTTGTAAAGCTTAGAAAATGCTGACTGTATCCCCCCTCCACCTTAAAAAAAAAATGGGTGTCCTAGATATGACACTAACTTTCTCTGATAGTGAGGCTCCTGTTATGAAAATCTAGTGAGTGGCAAGTCACCCCACTGTTTCCATCACTTCCAGGTCCACTCTGAGCTGGAGTGGTAGTACCTGTTAGAGTCCTATCTATGGATCAAATAGATGTTTGAAAATTATTAGTATTAGATGAGAATACTTAATACCATATCACTGTAAATTGTTTGTATTAAGAATTGTTACTTAAAGCTGTAATTGTTTACTTAGGATTATTATTATTATTGATTACTTGAAACCATATAGCTGTGTGCAAACAAATGACCATGATTAGATAGAAATAATTACTTGAAACTATATAATTATTGGTTATCTTTCAGTGGCTGTTTTTATTCTCATCTATAGAAGCCACCCTTATAGATTAGCTGCAGTAGTTCCTTAATCGAACTAATCAATCCGGTCCGAAGAACTGTAGGGTTCATACACCCAGAGACATGTTAGGTATTGCGTTGGGCTGTAATACTGAGCAAGTCCTGGAGCCAACACTCCACAAAGCAGCAGTGTATGGCCACCTACCACCCATCATGAAAACTATCAAAATTAGACGAACCCAACATGCAGGACACTGCTGGAGAAGTAGAGACAAGCTCATAAGTGATGTACTCCTATGGACCCCTTCATATAGCCATGCAAAAGCAGGGCAACCAGCTCGAACTTACATACAGCAGGATACGGGTGTAGCCCTGGTGACCTACTGGAAGCGATGAATGATAAGGAGGGGTGGCGAGTGAGGGTCAGGGATATCCATGCTGATGGCACGACAAGATAATGATGATATAATTATTAATATTAGATAGATTACTTGAGACCGTACAATCCAAATGTGTGCAAATTATTTGCATTAGACAGGAATACTTGATATCACACAAAAAATGTAAATATAAATGTACAATGAACAGGATTTCGTAACCTCTAAGCATAAAAGAACCTCAGGTTGACATGCTGTGAAAATTGATCAATCAATATGTATTTAGTTAGTTGGTTTATTTAATGGTGAAATTAGCCTTTCTTTTTTCAAGCAAGTATTTGGTTTCAAGTAATTAATGGTAATCATTTGTAAAATAATTATAGCTTTAAGTAACTATTCTTGCTACTAATGATTTATACACAATTATTGTTTCAGGTAATCATTCCTATTTAATAATAATAGTAATGATTATTTGCACAAAGTCATATGGTTTCAGTTATTCCTATCTAATATAAATACCACCCTGTTAACAGGGCTTAGAATACACCAACTGTTGATTCTATGGAGAGTTAAGACCCCTACAGAAGAGGTGTCCTGTATATGACATTAAATCATATCAGATTATAAGGCTCCAGTTTTGGAATTCTCGGGAGTGCAGAGTACCTATTCATTGTCATTACTCCCCGGACCACTCTGATCTAAAGTGTGAGTACCTATTAGGGTCCCATCTACAGGTCATATAGATCTGAAAATTATAAGTATTGATTGAAATACTTGAAACTAAGTAACTGTGCAAACAAATGATTATTATCAGTATTTTATTAATGTTAGAAAGGAATACTTGAAACCATATAATTGTGTATAAATTATTAGTATTGGATAGGAATACTTGAAAGCATTTAACTATATAGAAATTATTTGCATTAAGAATAGTAATTTGAAGCTATAATTATTTACTCAGGATTATTATTATTATTAGTTACTTGAACCCATATAGCTGCTTGCAAATTGTTGGTGTCAGATAAGATTACTTGAAACCATATAATTGCATATAAATTATTAGTATTCAATAGGAATATTTAAAACCATATAATTGTGTATAAATTATTAGTATTAGATAGGAGTACTTGAAACCATATTATTGTGTATACATTATTAGTGTTAGATAGGAATACTTGAAATCATATAATTTTGTATAAATTATTAGTATTAGATAAGAATACTTGAAACAATAGAAATGTGTATAAATTATTAGTATTAGATAAGACTGCTTGAAACCATACAAATGTCTGCAGACAAAAGTTCAAAAGTAAAACAATAAATCAATGGAACATTTTACAAATGAATCAAATTTTATCATCAAATAACCCATAAGGAGTTGATATGCTATTAAATAAACCAAACCAAATTGATACAAATAATTTCCATACAGTTAGATATTCCTATCTAATACTTATAATTTTGAAATCAATCTATTTGACCCATAAATAGGACCCTAACAGTTATGACCAGTTCAGGTGGGTCAACCTGATAATAATGGAAATGAAGGTGTACTCCACATTCTCCAGAGACCCAGCCTCACCACTAGTTACCATTTAGTGTCATACCAAGGACACCTTTTTTTTGTTGGGAGGTGGTCTTAATCCTCTGTAGGGGATACAGTCAGCTAGTGGATGGTTTGTGCATAAGTGTATGTAGATATGTCATGCAATCTGATCTCACTACAGAGTAATGAGAAATTCTGTTGTGGTGACACAAAGCGTTGTTTGAGGAAATAGAAGAGAGAAATCGGAATGAGTTGGTAAGCAAAGTTGAAAAAGAGAAAAAGAACATGAAATAATTCAGACAAGGGCAAAGATTTATATAGTGACAGAAGAAAAAAAAGAATTGAGTGAAAGAAATATTAAAAAAAGTACTGATTCATACATAAATAATTCTGTTATTCATGATGGGAAATATGCTAACACACACAAACATATATGCTAGGGTCATTCAATAAATAAGGGGATATATAACTTTTTTTTTTTTTTTTTTTTTTTCATAAACGTAAACTATGCATTGTTTGGAATTGGTTTATAGCCAAAATTATTTTAATTTTACTAAAATATTTGTTTGAGGCAATTCAAAATGGCAGCGAATCAGAATGGTTTGAACAGAGGGCTGTCATTAAATTTTGGGTAGCTGACAATGTGAAATTTAAAGAAAAATATATAATATGTATGGTGAACTATGTCTTAGTCAAAAAATATGTTTACAAATGGGATAATGCCACTATGAACCTGAGTGTGGAAACACACTGACTCTCTAGTAAAGAAAAAGGTTCTTGACACAGCTAACGGTAAAGAAGGTCATCCTGACATTTTTATGGAACATGAAACAACCCATCACTTGATTTCCTTGAAAAAAGGGCAACTGTAAACATTTCTTCCTATTGCTATTTCCTTGGACAATCGGCCCATTGGCATAATGGTTAGAGTGTTTGCCAATGGCCTGGGAGACCAGGTTTCAATCCCAGATCGAGTCATATCAAAGACTCAAATAATGGTACTTGATACCTCCTTGCTTAGCATTCAGCATTAAAAGGTACATATCAAGGGTAAGTGAAGCAATCCAGGGAAAGGAGTAGTGCCCTCCCCAACACCTTGCTGTAATAGTTAGTGAAAAAGGAGCCTTCAGGTTGCCCTCGACTATGGTCGCCAACTTATGTATTGAATGAAGCTTTTATATATAATTAGATAAGTTAGCCAACCATAGTTGAGGGCAATCCAAAGGCTACTACATTAAGGTGTCGAGGAGAGCACTAAACCTTTCCTGGGATTGCTCCACTTACCCTTGATCCATAGTATCAAGTACCTTTTTTTTTTTTTTTTTTTTTTTTTTTTTTTGAATCTTTGGCATGACTCAACCTGGGATTGAACCCCAGTCTCCTAAATCATTGGCAAACACTCTGACCATTATGCTAATGGGCCAGTCATGCCCATGGTTCTGCGAAAAACAGCAGCTTATAATCGTCAAAGCCTTCATCAGATGATGATTCCGAGGTAAAGCATCATTGCCACTAATGCAGAGCATCCCTGCAGTATCTTGCAATGCCTCCAAACTTTGTTGGTTTTCAGTCGCATCGTAAGAATGCCTGATCAAGATATAGCCTCTTTATATAATCATTTGTTTTATTCACAACTTTCCAGTAGCAAATCTTTAATTCAGTGATGTAAGATTTGAATCAATTGACTGGGTAACACATTATTTTTTATATATATTTATAAAAATATATATAGTCGTCCACAGACAGTTTCATTGTATCACAACTCTTCAGTGTGGCTAGACATGTAGGACACTCGAAGCTGGGATCAAAACCTGGCCAACTTTACGTTAGACTTAGTATCAGACCGCTTGGCCAACACGCGTACCACGCTGGCTTGGGGAATTATAAGGTATTATGTAGCAACAGCAGCATTTGTTTGTTTACATTTTCTACCCTACCGGACACCAGAGTGCTCAATTCGTTCAAAGAGCTTTGCATTATGCAAGCAGCAGCCGAAAATTCCTTCGCCAGAGTGCTCAACCCCCATGGGGGAGTGTGTGTAGTTTTTTTTTTTTTGTTTTTTTTTGTTTTTGTTTTTTTTTTTTTTAAGAATTTGCTTCTCGATCTAGTTTTCAATTGATTGGTTTTTCAAGTTAAAAATACCAGAACCAAATTTATTGTAAATAACTTAGCAAAGTAAATTTTGTAGTTCTCGATGCTAAATTTAAGAAGAATGTTTTTTAACATCTAAATTGTTAAATTGAAGGAGGTGACAAGTTTTTTTTTGGGGGGGGGTTGTTTTTTTCATCCTTCTAGAATATAGTTCAGAATTTGTCAATGAGATTGAAAAGGTAAACATGAATTTCTATTTGAAACAGTTTACTCAACTAGTTTAGATATCTTCTCTTCTCTAAATTCTTAATGGCTGCTAGAATCTTAGAATGTAAAAAAAAAAAAAACTTATTTGAACAAACAGAACATTTATTTATTGTCTAAAACTGCACCAACCCTTTTTTAGAACTTTCTGATTTACTTACTCTTTCAAATAGCAATGGGAGTTTACTTTTTCAGTCTTTTTGATCCCAGTATGTGCTATTTATTATCAAACTCAAATCTAATATAGATTATTTCAAATCAAGTCAGAAGTCTAAGAGACAATTCTTTTTTATTTTTAACCATGGGATCTCTTAAATGTATAATAATTGACTAATTTGAAATCATTAGAAATAGTTATTTTCATAATGTGGCTGTAAACTTGAATGATGTTAATTGGGGATGGTTGTCTCAATTAAACTTAGAAATTTCATCCAAAATTTCTAATATAAATGGCATATTGTTAGAGTAATAGGCTTTATGTAATGATTCCATGAACATTATTAAAACAGCGTATTTAGTTTAAGATATTTTTTTTCTAAATTGGTAAGTGCTAGTAGAGGTTTGGTTTGGTTTTTTTGTTTTATGGCATATCAACCTTTGTTGGTTATTTAATGCCAAATCTATTCTCGTAGAAGAACAGTAGTGGTACTATTTAACCCATAGCTGGGAGGATAAGGGGGTTCATACCTTTCCCAAGGGTATTTGCCCGAAAGTGAACATAATAGCGCGACTGGAGTTTGAACTCGCTTACTACAATTCCGCAGTCCATCGCTTTAACCATTACACCAGGAGGATACCCCTGGTGCTAGTAGAGTAAGAAAAATAAATGGTTACATATATATTTCTCACCCTGTCAACCCAGCAGTAACTTACAATACCACAAGGCTTTGTTGGTTTTACCTCACAGTGTAGGAATACCATGTCCATGCAGATGCTGTTTCTAGCTTATCTTGGAGCTTACTCCTGATATATTTCCATTTTTCTTCTGGGAACAGGCTGAGTTTTATCAGATATGCAGAGGTCAAATTAGCAATAAAGCCTCGGCATCTGATTTCAAAAGGAATTATATCAGTATTCCAGCTGTTTTCTATGCATAGCTCTAGCAAGTCTTTGTATTTCTCCAGCCTATGTTGGGGTGTGTGTGTGTGTATATATATATATATATATATATATATATATATATATATATATATATATATATATAGGCAGCATTTTCCCTTTTAGATATGTTAGATTAATTGGAGCTGTCGGAAAAATATGGCGCCTTTCTGGATTAATTCCATCCAGAAATCAAACAATTCATATTAAGACTTGAATGGATCAAAGATAGAATAAGAATACACAAAGTGCTTATCCTATTCAATCAAATATGTTTAATATATATATATATATATATATATATATATAATAACAGTGTTGGTTGTCACTACATCACTTTGTGGGTTTGTGTCGAACCAAGTGCAATACAATATGGGGAGTCATACCAAAGACTTTAAAAATGGTACTTGATACATCCTTGCTTAACACTCAGCAATATAAGGTACGTATCAAGGGTAAAGGGGAGCAATCCAGAGAAAGGAGTAGCGCCCTCCCCTACACCTCGGTGTAGTAGCTATTGAAAAGAGAGCCTTCTGGTCGTCCTCGACTACGGTCACCAACTTTACTGAGATATATATATATATATATATATATTTAATTCAAAATTGACCCTTTGTGTTTTTGTAAACTTTTAAAAGGTTTTCCTTTTGTTAATATATGTATTAATCAGGAAAAACTTTTTGAATAGAAATTGATAGATGATTTATCTGCAGAATAATAGTTGTCAATGTTGTACAATTATTGAACATGATTCATTGAATTTTAGTATGCAGCAGCTAGATTGGTTAATGAGTTAATAGAATATTAAGTGATATATATATACACACACATACTAGCTGTGCCATAAAAATTCAACTGAATACATGCATAATAATTGTACAAATTGAAACTATATTCTGAGATAAATCATTATCAATTTCTATTCAAAAGTTTTATGACTTAATACATATACTTAACAAAAGGAAAACCTTTAAAAAGTTTACAAAAAACAAAAGGCACTCTTGATCCTCACCAATGACTAAAGAGCTCTATATCAGTTGATACTTTTGATGCTCACCAATGACTAAAGAGCGCTATATCACTTAATATTTCTAGTTAACTCTGATAACCAATCTTATCAGCCTCATATCTAAAATAGATTATTTTGTTCAATCTCTGAACCCAACATACAAGTATTCATTTTGGTTTACATTTGAACATCAACCTTCCAATTAAATACCAATTAAAAAGGATTATTTTAATTTGAGCCTTAAGTTATAACTAAAACTGTTGATTATGAATATTGCAGTCTACTGTATTTAAGGTATCATCAATTTAAGGACTTGCGTGAACAAATGATATTATTCTTATTTAGATTTGTATTTGAAGAAAAAAATGTTTAGGATTCATTTTTTGTAATATTTTTTATGTATCAGGCTTTATGGTATATCACTAATCAGGCTATACCACGAAAATAAGAATTAAACATTATATTTGATACAAAGTGAACAAAGATGCTTGAATTTTCTACCAAACTATGTGTAGATTATTTATATTAGATAGGAATACTTGCAAATGATTAAGTATTATTTTACCCAGTTGACTGGGGCTGAAGAATACACCGACTGCACCTCTGCAGAGGGGGAAGACCCCCCCCAATGAGTGTCTGGGAAATGCAGAACACACCTTCATTGCCATAGCTCCCAGATCCACTCTAACCCGGGATGGTAGCACCTGATAAAGCCCTATCTATGGGTTAAATAGAACTAATTGCATACCTGTGCTAAACTGAAGTGTTTGAAATAGAAATGTTTTTGACAATGTTTTTGTACTTACATTTAAACTGCGTGCTTATGCTAAACTGAATTATTTGAAATGGAACTGTTTTTTGACATTGAAACTGTACTTACACTAAACTGAATTGTTTAATATAGAACTGTTTTGACATTTAACTGTGTGTAAACAAAATCTGTACTTATACTAAATTGAATTAGCTGAATTAGAACTGCTTGATTAAACTGAATAGCTTGAAATAGAAATGTTTTTCACAATTAAACTGTACTTACATTTAAACTGTGTACTTATGCTAAACTGAATTGTTTGAAATAGAAGTATTTTTATAAAAATTGATTTGGCATTAAATAACCTACTAAGGTTGGTATGCCATCAAAGAGAATGGCTTCGAACTGACGAAGAAAAGAAGCAGAAGATACCCCGCAACAACAATTACCGACGCCGACTACGCCGATGACATAGCGATACTGGCAAATACACCTGACCAAGCCGAAACACTTCTGCATAGTTTGGAACGAACAGCAGCAAGCATAGGCCTCCACGTTAATGCACATAAAACGGAATATATGTGCTATAACCAAACGGGGGACATCTCCACTCTAGAAGGAACCCCTCTTAAACTAGTAGACAAATTCACGTACCTAGGAAGCAGCGTCGAATCAACCGAAAAGGACATCGAAACGAGGTTAACGAAAGCATGGACAGCTATCAATAGGCTATCGACTATATGGAAATCAGACCTAACCGATAAAATGAAACGCAGTTTCTTCCAGGCAGCGGTCACATCGATACTGCTATATGGATGCACTACATGGACGCTAACAAAACGGCTGGAGAAGAAACTAGATGGCAATTACACAAGAATGCTGCGTGCAATCCTCAACAAGTCCTGGCGGCAACACCCAACAAGACACCAACTGTATGGCCACCTGCCCCCTATCACGAAAACTATTCAAGTTAGACGAACCAGACATGCAGGACATTGCTGGAGAAGCAGAGATGAACTCATAAGAGATGTACTCTTATGGATCCCCACACACGGCCGCGCAAAAGCAGGACGACCAGCACGAACGTACATTCAGCAGCTATGTGAGGATACAGGTTGTTGTCCTGAAGACCTACCTAGGGCGATGAACGATAGGGAGGAGTGGCGAAAGAGGGTCAGGGATATCCGTGCTGCCAGCACGATATGATGATGATGATGATTATTAAATAGGAATAGTTATTTGAAACTATATAATTGTATATAAATTATTATACCTAATGTGATAGTTGTAATAATTGTCACGATTTTAATATCTAAGTTTTGTTTATATTATCCAGGGCTGCATTATATTTGGGTTTCTGGAATTGGGAGTTTAAAATGTGCTTTAATGATTCACTTTTGCAAGACTTTATATTAACTTTTCTTTATATCTTTATATCTTTAAACAAACGGATGATACTTTCCAAAACTTTCAAAAAGTATATAATCTCTGAAAAAAACATCCAGCTCTGAAAATATCCATTATGAATCATGACTCGGTTAAATATCTGCATTAATATGAAGAATTGTTCTAAAGAAAAAAAATAAGGAATTTTTTTTTTTTTTTAAGATTTTCTAGTATTTTTAAGATGCATTCATTTTTTATTATTATTATCATTATTAAATATTTTTTCTTTCTTTTTTATTCTTTTTTTTTTTTTTTTTTCTTTTGAAACATTCCAATGTCAAGTATTATCCAAAGATGAGGTTACATTTTCATCTAACATGAAAAAAAAAAAAAAGATCTTATTTAAAACAAAAGAATAATTCATAGAGAGAAAGGAAATGAATAAATCTTTGAAATTCAGACAGGCTGGTAAATTTTGTTAGTAAGAAGAAAAATAAATGATTTATTATATTAGTCATATAACTAAATAAAGGAAGTAAACTTCCTTAGTAAAAATGGATCAAGAATTCATTTGTTTTGGGTTTTTTTTTTCTTTCTTTTTCTTTTAAAATATCAATATGAAATTTTGACGGATTAGAAAAAAAGACTTTGAACAAAAAATTTTCTTCTTCAGAAAGAAAAGCAATTAACTGTATAAATGAATATTTTCTTTTCATATGATATACATTGATTATTTGGCTCTATCAGTGGACCTAGAATATGATGACTGTATCTCTTGCAGAAGGGTAAGACACTCCCGTCCCAAAAAAAGGAATGTTCTGGGTATAACGCTAAACTGCATTCAGTGGTGAGGAACCAGTTTTGGAGCTGTGGGAAGTATGGAGTATTCTTTCATTGACATTACTTCCAAGACCACTCTGACCTGGAGTTGGAGTACCTGTTATGGTATTTGAGTCAAATTATTTGTTTGAAAATTATTTATGTTAAATAAGAATACTTAAAACCATAAAACTTGGACAATTATTTGTATTGAATAGGTGTACCTGATACCACGTAAGCATATGCAAATGTATTTATTATTCTTATTATTAAATAGAAATAGTTAGTTTGACCCATATAATTGTATATAAAATGTTATTATTAGATAAGAATACTTAAAACCATAAAACTGTGAAAAATATTTGTATTAGATAGGGGTACTTGATACCAGATAACTATATGCAAATGTATTTATTATTCTTATTATTATTAAATAGAAACAGGTACTTTGACCCATATAATTGTGTATAAAATATTAATATTAGATAAGAACACTGGAAACCATACAACTGGGAAAATTATTTGTATTAGATACAAAGAAACTAACTTTAGTTTTTAATTAACCCAACAAGGATTGACATGACATAAAAACCAACCAACCAAACATGAATTATTAAAATATTTGTAACAAAAATATTAGTGGTTTTTACAGTCTGTGATCAAATGACATCACAGTATTTCATTGTTCTAACGCTATCATGCACAGCCATTTTTAGCAATATGCCTCATAATATATTTCTTATCAAAATCAGACCATAACACTGAAATGAAGATTAAACATTACATTTAATATAAAAGGAAACAAAATAAGTCTTTTTTAAAAAAAATTTATATTAGTTTTATAAAAGAAAAAATAGGGAAAAAATTATGAATTTTATTGAATAATTTTATCTTGGACATTTTTACAAGGTTTTCAGTATGTAGAAATATGAGATGTTTGTTGCAGATTGTCTTTACAAATCATAAACTGCTATCAGTTTTGTCTGTTATTCAAATATGCACATATGCAGCAATTGCATATATGCACATTTTGATAAAACTGCTGTCATCTTAGAATTGTCACAACAAATTGCTTATAATTGATGGAAACAAAAATTAAACAATTTGAAATTTAAATCCTTTTCATTGGTTGATAATTTGAGGAATCCTTCAGTATTCGAAAGCTTGATTGTAAAAATGTGTAAATAGGAAAAAGAGAATAGAATTTGAATAAAAAGTTAAATCATGCTATGCAAAAAGTAATCAATCCCCAAAAGTTGTCCATGTTTGTTCTTAAAGATATTTAACAATTTAATGATCTATTTTCTTTTAAAGTCTTCTTAAATATTTTCTTAGGGAAAATTTCTTGCATTATTGTCATGTTACCAGGTTACATACCCAATATATTAGCTAAATTAATTGCAAATTTCAACTAGTAAATTTTTTTGTTAATTATTTATTTATTCTCTTATTTGTTCTGTTTAAAAATGTGTTAACTGTTACAAAAATTTTGAGCTTATTTAATAACTTCAAGAATTGAGGTTTTTTTTTAATATTTTCATGTCAGTACCTAGTGAGTAGAGTGTTCGCCAATGGTCCGGGAGACCTGTGTTCAATCGCAGGTCGCGTCATACCAAAGACTTTAAAAATGGTACTTGATACTTCCTTGCTTAACACTCAGCAAAATAAGGTGTGGATCAAGGGTAAAGTGGAGCAATCCTGGGAAAGGAGTAGCGCCCTCCCCTACACTTCATAGTAGTAGCTATTAAAAAGGGAGCCTTCTGGTCACCAACTTTACTTACTTACCTAACAAATATTTATCAAGGAAATACTCCTTAATTTAAAGATCTATTTTCTTTCAAAGTCTTCTTACATGTTTCCTTTACCCGTTCCTAGACAGACAGGTTGTTGTATTTGCTAACCTAGTATTGCAAGAGTTCAGCAAATCAGTGAATTCTGATTTAAATTCTTTAATAGTTAATTAATCTATTTTCCACCATTTAGACGATATTGTAAGCCATTTAATTATATTTTCATTAATTCTCTGAATTTCTTTAAGCTTTATTTGATTATTTTTCTTTTAATTTATGCTCAGTGTAAATATTACCCTAAAGGCAAATGCTATGAATTATTGATCAAGAAACGAATTAATGAATAATTATCGAAACTGTTGATTTTACAAGCTTCATAATACTAGCAGTTTTTATAAATTAGAATTTTTTTTTTCTAATATCATGATATTTTATTTATGTACTTTGCCATCACATAGCTGACTGGTTACATCATTTGTTTTTTTACTTTTGTTTGTTAGTAGTTTTTTTTAATACTATATCAACCTTCATTGGTTATTTAATGCCAACGCCATCCTTGTAAAAGAACAGCAATGGTACTATTTAATGGCATATCAACCTTCATGGGTTTTTTATGCCAAAGCCATTCTTCTAGAAGAACAGCAGTGATACTATTTAATGGTATATCAACCTTCATGGGTTATTTATTGCCAACACCGTCCTTGTTGAAGAACAGCAGTGATACTATTTAATGGCATATCAACCTTCATGGGTTATTTATTGCCAACACCATCCTTGTTGAAGAACAGCAGTGATACTATTTAATGGCATATCAACCTTCATGGGTTATTTATTGCCAAAGCCATTCTTGTTAAAGAATAGCAGTGGTACTATTTAATGGCATATCAACCTTCATGGGTTATTTATTGCCCAAACCATCCTTGTTGAAGAACAGCAGTGGTATATTAAACCCATAACTTGGGGGGGGGTATGAGGATTCAATACCTTTCCCCAAATGTATTAGTCCAAAAGTGAATGTAATAGAGCAAGTGGAGTTGGAATTTGCTTCATGGCCACAGTCCATCACTTTAGGCAATATGCCATTGGGAATTCTCTCTCCATCATTCATCTAAAGTGATCACAATATATATGTTCCAAAGGTGAGTAGAGGTATTTCAATAAGATTTCTTCTTTAAGTTAATTTTACAAGGTTCATCATGTAAGATATTTCCTTATTTTATTCATTTTTTTTTTAAATTTTCTAATATCATATGCTTTACCTTGCCATGACATAGCTGACATCATTAGTTTTAATATTTTGAGCCTGTTAGACTGTTATACAAGTGATACTTTTATTTTTCCTCACACTATAGCACTAGTTTACTGGTGTGGAGGTCAGGCTCAAATGATAGCCAAGTAAATTTAGCCTCTAGGTATCACAATATATATTTCAGTTGATGAGTAAGGTTGTTCTAATAATATTTCTTCTTAAAAGAGATTAAAAATATTTCAGTCCTGTTTGTATAATAATAAATATATGAATATATCAAATCACCTTTTTATTTTTGCACTACTCACTCTTAATACTTTTTATAGTAAGGCTATTAAAATAAATCTAATATAAGTAAAGAAAAGGGTTTGATCATTAAAAATTGCCTTATTTTGTCTATAGTTATAAACGATTTTGTAAATGAATAATTATGACTCTATCAGAGTTTAATGTTATATTTGAAGCACTTGAATTAATTCATTCACCTGTTGAGAACAATTAATTTTGGTTTCTGTCAATCTGTATCGGTACATATCAAAGCACCAAATTAACTTTTGCCCAGTTGACTGGGGCTGTAGAATACACCAACTGCACCCCTACAGAAGAGTAAGACCCCCCACCATAAATGTCCTGGATATGACATTAAACAATCTGATGGTGAGGTTCCAGTGATGCTGGGGCTTTGGGGAATGCTGAGCACCCCTTCATTGCCATTGCTCCCAGGTCCACTCTGACCCGGAATGGTAGCACCTGATAGGGCCCTATCTATGGGTTAGATAGAACTAACTGCATCCTTGTGTTGAATTGAATTGTTTGACTAAACTAAATAGCTTGAAATAGAAATGTTTTTGACAACTAAACCGTACTTACATTTAAACTGCATGCTGATGCTAAACTGAATTATTTGAAATGGAACTGTTTTTTGACATTGAAACTGTACTTACACTAAACTGAATTGTTTAATATAGAACTGTTTTGATATTTAACTGTGTGTAAACAAAATCTGTACTTATTCTAAACTGAATTAGCTCTGCTTGACTAAACTGAATAGCTTGAAATAGAAATGTTTTTCACGATTAAACTGTACTTACATTTAAACTGCATACTTATGCTAAACTGAATTGTTCGAAATAGAGCTATTTTCATAAAAATGGATTTGAAAGAATTGAGCCCTCTGGTAGCCGATACGGTATAAAAATGTAAACAAACAGATGCTACTGCTGCTGTTGCTACATAAATACCTTAAAAATTCCCTTAACCAACGTGGTACTCTTGTTGGCTGAGTGGCCTGAGACTTAGTCTAACGTAAAGTTGGATGGATTTCGATCCTGGCTTCGAGAGTCCTATGTGTCTAGCTACACTGAAGAGTTCTAATAGAACGAAACAGTCTGTCTGTGGATGACAATATATATATATATATATATATATATATATATATATATACTTTGTTATCATCTGTAGTTGTTAGTGGTATAAAAAAAACACCAATAAAACATTTAGGAAATAATTAATATTTATTTTGGTCTATTTAGTCTTAAATTTGTGGGGGTGGTCTTTAAATAACAATGAAATATCGATTAGACAAGGAAGGTTTTTATTTTAAAGAAAAGAAAGAAAAAAATTTTACCTTGTGTGAAATAAAGGCAAATTTTCAAATCCTCAAAGTGAGCTCAAAACATTGTTTTTAATTGATAATACAAAAAGTATAGAGTATAATGAATAAAATGAAACCTGTATATTATAGTTTATGTCAAAGCTTAACAACAGTCCAAACTAAAATAAAATTCATTTTTTAAATCCAAGCCAATACAAAAATACTCCAAAATGATGCAGCTTCAATTCCTTGACTCATAGTAAAAATAACTTTTTAACTGATTTGGACAAATTAAAAAAAAAATTACACAAAAATGATATAAAAAAATCTGTGAAAAAGTTTTATCCTTTATTAATTGGTTATACATATTTTAATTTTTGAGAATTTTTTATTTATTGAGTGTTCTTGATAAATATCCTAGTGTCATCAAGACATAAAGTACACCATTAATCCTGAGCCCTTGTGTGCATGTTCATATATATATATATATATATACATACACACATATACTTAATTTGCTTGTTGTTCATGAATTCTTTGGCTAATGAACCAACCTTGATAAAACTTGATATGTGAACTCCTTTCACCTCAAAGAGTTTTGATGGTATTTTTTTGTTTCGTATAAGTGGTCCCACTCTGAGAGTTGCCCAGAATATTTTAGCTTAAAATTGATCAGGAAGGTCTAATTAATCCTGAAAGCAAATAGAATTGGTATCCACGGGAGTACTTTTACTCAGGTCTGAGAATTTTTGCAAGGAAATTAATAATTTGTCCAGAAAGCAAATAGAATGAATTTTTTTTTAAGAAAATGTGCTTTAAGATATTATTTATCCCAGGCAACCCCAGGGTCCTCTGCTCGCAGTTAATGTTTCTGTTTCATCTGCAGTTAGACATGCAGGACACCACTGCTAAAGAAGTAGGGGCGAGCTCATAAGTGATATACTCCTATGGACCCCCCGCACATGGCCGGGCAAAAGCAGGACAACCAGCACAAACATACATTCAGCAGCTATGTGAGGATATGGGATGTAGCCCTGAAGACCTGCCAGAGGCGATGAATCATAGGGAAAAGTGGCGAGAGAGGGTCAGGGATATCCATGCTAGTGGCACAACAAGATGTTGATGTGATGAACAAGTTTTGATTATTAAGAATTGCCTTATTTTTTGTCTGTTTGTTTGTTGTTTTCGTAATGAAAAAAGAAACAAAACAAAAACAAACATCTATACTATAATTATATTATAGATGTTTGTTTTTGTTTTGTTTCTTTTTTCATTACTATAACAACAAACAACAAACAAACCTTTTGTTAAAAAGTTAGAAATCTATACTTTTTAATAAAAACTAGAATTAAAATGATGGTAGGTTTAAAAATTGTCTGGATTTATCTTAGGTTTTCCACTTCACAGAAGAAAAAAATAAGCAAAATATCAAACAAACCATATCTATCTTATTCAAATGCATAAAATTTCGTTTGTTAAATGATATGGCTTTATAATATTTTCTTATTAGCATTCACTCATTTGGAACATTTAATTCATAATCAAAAGTGTTGGTAATTTTATCTTACTTTTCTTATTGAATTCACTAGTTTTTCATAACTGTTTCAATGAATGAAAACAGATGCTTTCTTCTTATTATCTCTTGAGGTTTCTGACTTATATACTTTGTATAATAGAAAAATTGTAGCGTTATTGCATTTGATTAGACTTGTATTCTTTTGTACTAGACTGTTAAGTGAATTGTAAAAAAGGAATTTCTCTAAATTGTTTGGATAAAAATGTCACGAATGAGTGGAGATGAAGTCCAGGTAAAACTTAGTTACTAAAAAGAAAATTCTACCAGAAATGATGGAATTTACCCAATACCTTTGCCACCGTCAATTTTTAAGTGGAGTACAGCTTCTTTGAATTTAGAGTTCTCCTTCTAATCTCGTTTCCAAACGAAAGCTATAAAAAAAAAACAGTCTGCTCTACTTTTTACCAATAGCTAAGAGAAGAGTTTTGCTTTTCCCTAGGCCATTAGCGTAAAATGAAATGTGAACAGCCTCATCCAGGATTTGAACTCGAGTTGCCAGTTCCATTTCTTATGATGATGAACATAACTAAGTGTACCTCCTACTAGAAAACCATAGACAACTATTTGTTTGTTTGGGTTTTATGGAATATCAACCTTTGTAGGTTATTTAATGTCAAATCCATTTTTATACAAATAAACTGTTCTATTTCAAACAATTCCATTTAGGATGAGTACAGTTTAATTGTCAAAAACATTTCTATTTCTAGCTATTCAGTTTAGTCAAATAGTTCGGTTTTGCTTAAGTACAGTTTCTATGTCAAAATCAGTTCTATTTCAAGCAGTTTAGTTTAGCGCAAATACACAGTTTAGTTCTATTTGGCTCATAGCTAGGGCCCCAGCAAGTGCTACCATTCCAGGTCAGAGTGGACCTGGGAGCAATGGCAATGAAGCAGTACTCCACATTCCCAGAAACTCACCATCTGATTGTTTAGTGTCATAATCAGGACACTCATTAGGGGTGGAGGTCTTACCCCTCTGCAGTGATGCAGTCTGTGTATTCTACAACCCCAGACGACTGGGCAAATTGACAACTATTGATATTTTGTCTCTCTATAGATCTCTCTTTTCATAAAAGCTGTATTCCATCTTAAAGCAATAAAGAGTATAAAAATCAGCAAAAATAATTTCTCTCACAAAGCAAACTGTAGAAATTTTTAAATCGTATTCAGCTTTGTGAACTAACTCTTAAATAAAAGAAGATTTGAAGAAAAAGGTGAAAGAAGAAAAAAATGTGGGGTTATTTAATATAGTCATAAATGGCTAAGCTTTTTAAATGCTGGTGGCATCTATCATATTTCCTTAGTCTGACTTATTATTTTGAGTTTCCCTCCACTGATTAATGCACGCTGCAGCTGGTGAGGGAGAGATCTTTAGAGTATGCTGACAGATAAGACTTCCCCCTTACATTAAAGGAAGTGTCCTGAGTATGTATTTACCCAACCCCTCCACACAAGCAAAATGTAACTCAAGGTCAATTTTTAAGCAGAGTTTAACAGGTTTGAATTCAGTTTTCCTTCTCCTAGACTGGTTGCGATACCGTTAAAGGGCCCAGACTGCTCTACTATTTACACCTAGCTGGAGGGAGAATAGTTAGATTCATACCTTTCCAAAGATTGATATGACATTGAATTACCTGATGGCAAGGCTCCGGCCTTGGAGATTTGAGGAATGTAGAGCACCCCTTCATTGCCATTGCTCCCAGGTCCACTCTGCCTCAGAGTGGTAGCACCTGATGGGGTCCTATCCATGGGTCAAATAGTACGAACTGGGTGCAAGCAAATCATCATCATCATGTCACACCATCAGCACGGATATCTCTGACCCTCTCTCGCCACCTTCATCCATGTGAAGCGGTCCACTAGAGTACATCACTTATGAGCTCGTCCCTACTTCTCCAGCAGTGTCTCACATGTCTGGTTCATGATAGTTTTCGTGATAGGTGTTAGGTGGCTGTATAGCTGCTGCTTTGTGGGTTGCTGCCTCCAGGACTTGTTCAATATTGCTCGCGGCATTCTTGTGTAACTGCCATCTAGCATTTTCTCCAGTGGTTTAGTTAGTGTCCATGTAGTGTATCCATATAGCACCATCAACACGACTGCTGCTCGGAAGAAACTGCATTTTATTTTATTGGTCATGTCTGACTTCCATATGACCGATAGCCTATCAATAGCTGTCCATGCCTTTGCTAGTCGCATGTTAATGTCTGTCTCAGTTGATGAGACACTGCTTCCTAGGTAGGTGAACTTGTCAACTAGTTTCAGAGAGCTACCATTTAGTGTGGAGATGTCACCTGTTTGATTAAAGTACATATATTCCATCTTGTGTGCATTGACATGGAGGCCAATGCCTGCAGCAGCTCATACCAGACTATATAGCAGGGTTTCAGCTTGGGCGGGTGTATTTGCCAGAAGCGCTATGTCGTCAGCATCAGTAATTGTTTTTGCAGGGTACCTTCTGCTTCTTTCCTTTGTTAACTTGAAACCACTTTCTTTGATTTTATCAATAGATGTTCTAAGCGCGTAGTCTAGACAGATGATAAAGAGATATGGGGCTAATGTGTCTCCTTGCAGTACACCTGCTACAATGTCAAAGTAGTCTGTGTCTCCATCCGGAGAACAGACTTTTACTTTGGTGTTTCTATAGAGCATCATTATGACTGCGACGGTTTCATTTGGTAGGCCATAGGCAAGTAGAATTTGCTCCATTTTTCCTCTGTGAATGGCGTCAAAGGCCTTGGTAAAGTCGACAAATAATATTGTTGCCTGTAGGTTTTTTGCATGTACACCTTCAAGAATTTGATGGATGGTCAAAATTTGTGACGTCATGGATCTATTCCTCCAGAAGCCATTTTGGTTCTTCCTAAGTATGTTGTCAATTTTGGGTTCTATGTAGTTGTGTAATAGAGCATTGTATATCTTGGCTGCTATGGATGTAAGTGTTATACCTCATTAGTTCTTAGCTAATCCAAGGTCACCCCTTTTTAGGGAACAAGAGGATGCATCCCTTCTGTGACTGTTATATCGCAATACTTGAAACCATTTAATTGTGTGCAAAAAGAGCTTAGGCTTGTTTCAGAATGTTATGTACAAAATGTGTTTACAAATCATATATATGTTTAATACATATGTATAAAGAGGATGTGGCATTAAATAACCTACAATGGTTGATATGCCATAAAACCAAGCCAAACCAAACCTTTCCCCAAGGGTACTAACGCTCTGTGAAATGCATTTGAATGGGATTTGAACTTGAGTTGCCATGTCCATCTCCAATGAGGATAATTATTTGTGTCCTGGGTATGACATTAAACTGCCTCTGATAGTGAGGCTCCAGTTCTGAAGATCTGAGAGTGTAGAGTAGCCCTTCATTGCTATTACTCCTCGGTCCATCCTGACCCAGAATGATAGTACCTATTAGAGTCCTATTTATGCGTCAAATAGATCTGTTTAAAAATTATTCATATTACTAGTACTTGAAGCCATGTAACTATGAACTATTTGATTTAAAAGTAGTTACTTAAAGCTATATTTGTTTGCTAAGGATTATTATTATTAATTACTTGAAATCAAATAACTTTGTGCAAACAAATGGCTATTATTAAAAGAACATAATTACTTGAAACCATATAGTTATTGAATAGGAATACTTGAAACCATACAACTGTGTGCAAATTATTTGTCTTAGATAGGAATACTTGATATATAACTGTACAAAACCCTCTTAAACGACTACACAAAAAATCTAAACATACAATTAATGCAGTTCCTTAACCTCTCAGCGTAAAGTGACTTTGATCTTTGGCTGCTGTATTACCAAATAATAAAATAAATTTATTAAAGTAAAGGAAATAAGCTATAGTAATTATACCAAGATTTAAGCAAATTTATTGTTTACATTTTAAAAATCATTGTTTTTTCTTTTTAACCTTTGAATAATTGGATTCAATTTACACATTAATATAAATATTTCAATCAATTCAATTGTGTTGAGGATAGAAGATTTTATGTATTTTTTTTTTTTTTATTGTTATTATTAATTTTACAAATAAAATATTTATGAAATTTATCATAAGTTTCTTTTTAAAAAAAATACCCTCCTCCTATCGCTCAGATAAACAATAAGAAATAAAGAAAAAAAGTTTCCTATTAGCAGTGGTTTTGAAATAAGTTGGTGGGGGGGTATTTTGTTTTATTTTTTACTGTTAAATGTAGTTAAAGTTTTATTTTCCTTTGAAGCATAAGTATTGGTAACTATTGATACAAACATCAAAAAGATGAACTCTAATTTAGTTTTCAGCATAAATCAATTCTTGATAGTTAAAAAATATTCAAAATTTTGCCAAAATGTTTTTTCTTTTTACTTTCAACTTAAGAGTTTTTGAGGCTAGAATTATTTTCTTGTTAAAAGTTAGTCTAAAAAATATTTTTTTCTTAGTAAGTAAAGTTGGCAACCATAGTTGAGAGTGATCTGAAGGCTCCCTTTTCAATAGCCACTACACCAAGATGTAGGGGAGGGCACTACTCCTTTCCCTGGATTGCTCCACTTTACCCTTAATCCATACCTTTATAATGCCGAGTGTTAAGCAAGGTAGCATCAAGTACCATTTTTTGGGATCTTTGGTATGACTTGACCTGGGATTGAACCCTGGTCTCCCAGGCCATTGGTGAACACTAACCATTTGGCCAAGTTTTTAAATTATACATATTTACCAACCCCTCCGCTCAGGCAGGATATGACACAAGTTCAATTTTTAAGCAGAGTTTAACAGGTTTGAGTTCAGAGTTTTCCTTCTCTTAGACTAGTTGCCTCTCCAAGGCTGAAAAACCCAGTCTGCCCTACTATTTACCCATAGCTGCAGGGAGAATAATTGGATTCATACCTTTCTCAAGGGTATTAGTGCTATGTGAAATGCAAGCAGTCTCGTCCAGGATTTGAACTCATGTCACCATGTCCATTTCCTGCGACGATAACCATTACACCACAGGCACCTCCTTAGTTTTTAAATTATATTACAATTAAACAAAATACATCTTCTTTTTTTTTTCAAAAGTAAATCAGAATGATTACATCTTATTTGTATCCAGTAACTTTTGACAAGCATTCTATAAACTGTTTTTTTTTTTTTTTTTTTTTTTTTTTGTTTTCTAAGGTTAGTCTACTCAGAAAAGTAATTTTAGCTTATACCATGATATCATGCCCTGGTATTTGATAAATTACTAGGGTAAGTCAAAAGTTTTGCAATGTTTTGATACATGCAAATTTGTGGCACCTATATTGTGTGGCTGAAGCAGTTCAAGCTGCACGGTACCAGCTGTAGTTGCTAGTATTGTGGTAGTTGGTGCACTGACACATTGTCCATTGCTTCACTCTGTGCAATTTGAAAGCTGTATAGATGAATGTAAGTAAGTAAAGTTGGCAACCGTAGTCGAGGTTGACCAGAAGGCTTCTTTTTCAATAGCTACTGCACTGAGGTGTCAGAGAGGGCGCAACTCCTTTCCCTGGATTGCTCAACTTTACCCTTGATACGTACCTTATATTGCTGAGTGTTAAGCAAGGAAGTATCAAGTACCATTTTTAAAGTCTTTGGTATGACGCGACCTGGGATTGAACCCAGGTCTCTCGGACTATTGGCGAGCACTCTATCCACTAGGCCAATAGTTTAATTCAGAAAATTATGCGGTATGAGTTTGAACTGGGCCATCACTCTGCTGATGCAACCAAAAACATTTGTTGTGTAAAAGGTGAAGACACAGTGGATCACAGTACAGTAAGCGGTTGGTTAAAGAAATTTTGCTTTGGTTACAAAAACTTTAATAATCAGAAAAGATCAGATAGAAACATGAATTCTGAGGCTGTGCTCCTAGCAAAAGAGGCAAAATGCTGAGTAGCACTTGAAGTGTATCAGGCGAGCTTGGCATCTCACAGTTCAGTATGGTTTATCACCTTCATGACCTCAGATAAACAATCCAGAGTTGCTAAATTGTGCTTCATGTTTGCAAAATTTTTGACTTGCTCTAGTAACGACATTTTCCAAATTGATAATGGTAAAAGAAACTAAATGATCAATGTTTAAACTAGTTTACTTTATGCTTAAGAAATATTAAAGATTTTATATGGTTTTGCGTTTTCTTACCTATTTTTAATACTTCCTATATATTAATTTAAAAGCAAATTCAATCAAAAATGAAAATTGAACCTTTACCTCTGTTTTCTTGCTTTTTTTTTTAAAGGCCAGGGAATTACAAAAAAAGAAAAACAGAACCTCTAATGCCTAAGTATTTTGAAAACTAATATTACTGCATTGGTACTGTGAAACCTGACATTTTTCCAGGAAAAAATTTCAAAACCACAAGATTAGAAATAATTGAGATTAATTTTCAATTTATAGATCTGTTTAAAACATATCAACTTCAAAAGTTGATTTACTTACAGGGCCAACTGCTATTAAGTGTTCTTATTAATACAAAATTGCTTGTATTCACATCTTTATACGTCTATCAACATCTCAGATAAATAAATATGCTACTTCCTACCCCAAATTGAAAAATAACCTTCTATTTACCATTGAATGATGAAGAGAATTGTATATATCAAATTTACTATATCATGAAATTGGATTTCTACATTACCAAAAGATAACATAATGCTTTGTTAGCATATCAAAGAAAATTATTAAATAGGGATGAAACTATTTAACTATATGAAAATTATTTGTATTAGACAAGAATACTTTATACCACATAACTGACTGCAAACAAATATTTATTATTAAATATAGTTACTTGATACCATATAACTATGTGTAAACAAATTCTTATTATTAAATAAAAATAGTTACTTTTACCTATATATATATATATATATATATATATATATATATATATATATATAATATTAGATAAGAATACTTAAAACCATAAAACTGTGAAAAATATTTGTATTAGATAGGAGTACTTGATACCAGATAACTATATACAAATGTATTTATTATTCTTATTATTATTAAATAGAAACAGTTACTTTGACCCATATAATTGTGTATAAAATATTAATATTAGATAAGAACACTGGAAACCATACAACTGGGAAAATTATTTGTATTAGATACAAAGAAACTAACTTTAGTTTTTAATTAACCCAACAAGGATTGACATGACATAAAAACCAACCAACCAAACATGAATTATTAAAATATTTGTAACAAAAATATTAGTGGTTTTTACAGTCTGTGATCAAATGACATCACAGTATTTCATTGTTCTAACGCTATCATGCACAGCCATTTTTAGCAATACGCCTCATAATATATTTCTTATCAAAATCAGACCATAACACTGAAATGAAGATTAAACATTACATTTAATATAAAAGGAAACAAAATAAGTCTTTTTTAAAAAAAAATGATATTAGTTTTATAAAAGAAAAAATAGGGAAAAAATTATGAATTTTATTGAATAATTTTATCTTGGACATTTTTACAAGGTTTTCAGTATGTAGAAATATGAGATGTTTGTTGCAGATTGTCTTTACAAATCATAAACTGCCATCAGTTTTGTCTGTTATTCAAATATGCACATATGCAGCAATTGCATATATGCACATTTTGATAAAACTGCTGTCATCTTAGAATTGTCACAACAAATTGCTTATAATTGATGGAAACAAAAATTAAACAATTTGAAATTTAAATCCTTTTCATTGGTTGATAATTTGAGGAATCATTCAGTATTCGAAAGCTTGATTGTAAAAATGTGTAAATAGGAAAAAGAGAATAGAATTTGAATAAAAAGTTAAATCATGCTATGCAAAAAGTAATCAATCCCCAAAAGTTGTCCATGTTTGTTCTTAAAGATATTTAACAATTTAATGATCTATTTTCTTTTAAAGTCTTCTTAAATATTTTCTTAGGGAAAATTTCTTGCATTACTGTCATGTTACCAGGTTACATACCCAATATATTAGCTAAATTAATTGCAAATTTCAACTAGTAAATTTTTTTGTTAATTATTTATTTATTCTCTTATTTGTTCTGTTTAAAAATGTGTTAACTGTTACAAAAATTTTGAGCTTATTTAATAACTTCAAGAATTGAGGGTTTTTTTTATATTTTTATGTCAGTACCTAGTGAGTAGAGTGTTCGCCAATGGTCCGGGAGACCTGTGTTCAATCGCAGGTCGCGTCATACCAAAGACTTTAAAAATGGTACTTGATACCTCCTTGCTTAACACTCAGCAAAATAAGGTTTGGATCAAGGGTAAAGTGGAACAATCCAGGGAAAGGAGTAGCCCCCTCCCCTACACTTCATAGTAGTAGCTATTGAAAACGGAGCCTTCTGGTTTCCAACTTTACTTACCTAACAAATATTTATCAAGGAAATACTCCTTAACAAATATAACATAACTTTATTTGTATGTTTCCACTGCGAATGAGTCAAAAATTTTCACATCTGCTATATTACTATTAATATTATTATCATCCCAAAAGTAGAGGTAAACATTGATTCTCCCTTGATAATATCAATGGCAAAAATGATAGAATTAGCAAACTTAGACAATGTTCACTTTGGTTTTTTATTTAGCAGCAAATAAACTAGTAACAGATAAGATGCAAAAATTTTTTTAATATCTGAACTTTCTGGATTCATAAAATATATACTTTAAATTATTTAAATAAATGGTATAATTTTTTTTCAAAGCAATATAGGAGAGAATATTATGGAATAACCCAATATTGAGGTAAGAATTATGGGATTCACTGAATAAAAACTTAGAATACTTAATTGCTTCTCCTCAAACTTTTACGACAGCCTTAATTCTTTCACTATGGTTCAAACTTTCCTGAATTGCTGTTAATAGATATTTTAAGGTGGATGAAGCCTTCTCTAGGACCATAAATTTTCAATTGGATTTAGATCTGGACTATTCATTGACCATGTTGTTGATTTTTATATGACTTTCCTGGTGAAAAACTTTCTCTTTGCTTTTTGGGTATTTTGGTAATATGGTGTGGTGTCAATTTGTGAATCGAATTTCTCACATTAAAAAAAGTTAGTATTACATTCTATATCCCATGGAGATATATAATACACACATACATACACACTATCCCTGGCAAAAATTATGGAATTAGTACACTTGAATATTCACCTTTTTTTTTTTAATTTTATTTAGCAGTAAATAAACTAATAACAGATAAGATGCAAGACATTTTTTCTTTAATAGTTGAACATTCTGACTTCATAAAATATTCCTAAAACAAACTATATAAAATCATTCAAATTAATGGTATAATTTCTTCCCAAGCAATGCAGAGGCAAATATTATGGAATAACTGTTGAGAAAAAAATTCTGTAATGATCTTGGAATTTTCAGTCCAAAAACAAATCTAGATATGCAAATTGGTATAAAGTTTTAATTGAAATGAAACATGGCTCCAACAAAAGAATTGTCACTTGAAACAATGGAAAGGATTATAAAACTCCTTCAAGAAGGCAATCCATTATAGAGTGTGGTGAAAGTTATTTGTTGTTCCCTGTCAGCTGGGTACCGGTCCATTGGCCTAATGAATAGAGTGTTCACCAATGGTCCGGGAGACCAGGGTACACTCCCAGGTTGACTCATACCAAAGACTAAAAAAATGGTACTTGATTCCGCCTTACTTAGCACTCAGTACTATAAGGTAAGGATCAAGGGTAAAGTGGAGCAATCCAGGAAATGGTGTGGTAGCTATTGAAAAGGGAATCTTCAGGTCACCCTCTTAAAAAAGGAAAACATACTGGTAGACCATAAAAGTGGTTCCAACTTTTTTGAATGGCAGTCAATAAATCTTTAGTGGATGAGACCTTCTTATGGATCACTAGTTTAATTACTGCTAAAAAAAAAAAAAACCTGGTGAAGTTTGCTAATTCCATAATTTTTTTCTATAAAAATTCATTGGAAATAAAAGAATCAAAGTGAAACATCCTCTAACTGTGCTAATTCCATATTTTTTTACCAGAAGTAGTAGAAAATGCATTAGAAATTATTTTTACTTTTAACTTAATGCTACCCCTTCAAGTTTTGAAAATAATAAGATTAATTATTTGATTGGAATATTTATCATTTCTAAGGGTTTTCTGAGAGTATCTAGGATCTCCAATCAAACCCAAAACCCTCTTGTCTTCCATATACTATGTTTGGTGGCACATCCATGTGAAGGGGTCCATAGGAGAATATCACTTATAAGTTCATCCTTGCTTCTCCAGCAGTGTTCTGCATGCCTTATTTGTCTAATTCAAATGGTTTTAGAGATAGGAGGTTGGTGGCTGTACAAATATTCTTCCATAGAAGATAGCTTGGAGGATTCTTGTGCAGTTCCTGTCTAGCTTTTACTTTGTACACTTAGTCAGTGTCCATGTTATGTATCCATATAGTAGAATCGACATGACTGCTGCTTGGAAGAAATTACATTTTATTTTATCTGATAGGTTAGACTTCCATATGATCGATAACCTATTGATAGCAGTCCTAACCTTCACTAGGCACATTATTTTACTAATATTCCCTCTTAATATTAATTTGGTTTGAAACAGAAATATATTCAAGAATCTGGGTTATTTGTTTGATATTCTTCAGTTAGTGCTGATTCTAAGTGGAGAAATCTTTTGTCAAGGCTTGCACAGTTTTACCTGCTAAACACCTCAACCCTACATTGTGTAGATTCTTTTAAGACAAAATTCGTTGGTTCCAGGTTTGGGTCAAAACTGTACAAACCACAAGTCAGCTCAACAAGGAAAAAGAAGCAAAAATGAATCCTGAGAATACCCATATATGGCTATCTATTGATGACAATGTTTGTTTTTTTTGGCTCATCTTAACTGGTATGGTGAGTATGTGACACTTCACAATATGGATGCTGATCTCTCACTATTGTGGCACAGACAGCAGATGAAATTTCTTATCCCATTTGATCCAAGTCAGCTATGTTCTGTTCAACCATGGTGGTGTGGGAGCAGCCTCGAAGCACAGCCTCCAGTCCCTTCTGCCCGGAGCTACAACTCATCTATCTTTAAGTTGCTTCCCTGAATATATGTGGTTTGGGCTTCCAGAAAAGAAAATTGTTTTTTCCCCTACATGGATCACCCAATTTAAAAAAAAAAAAAAAAAGAATGCCCTTATAAACTGACCTGACCATACTAGCAGCAAAGACCTCACTTTATAATGGACATTAAAAAACTAACCCTTTCACCTCCCTTGCCCAGTTGGCTGGGGCTGTAGAATACACTGACTGCATCTCTGCAAAGGGGTAAGACACCCCCTCCACGAGTGTCCTGGGTATGACACTAAACAATCTCCTGGTTAGGTTCCAGTAATGCTGGAGCTTTGGGGAATGCAGAGTACCTCTTCATTACCATCCCTCCCACGTTCACTGTGGCCCAGAGTGGTAGTACCTGATAGGGTCCTATCTATGGGTCAAACAGAACTAAAATGCATACTTATACTAAACTGAATTGCTTGAAATAGAACTGTTTTGACATTTAAACTACGTACTTATTCTAAACCGAATCATTTGAAATGGAACTGTTTTCGACATTAAAACTGTACTTATGCTAAACTGAATTGTTTGAACTGTTTATTTGTATAAAAATTAATTTGGTATTAAATAACCTACATTGTTATGCCATAAAATACAAACAAACCTTTCATCCTCATTGAGAAATCCTCCTCTTTCTTGTTTATCATCCTTCAAAATCTACAAACCTTCCTAACTTGTTTAGCTATCCTTTTGATATTACTATACACAAATATCCATGTACACTACCTATGCCCACACACACACACAAATACTAATACAACACACATATACATTTGCCTAGTCAGCTGGGGCTGTAGAATACACCGACTGCACCTCTGCAGTGGAGTAACACCTCCCCAATGAGTGTCCTGGATATGACACTAAACGATCTGATGGGGAATTTCCAGTGATGCTGGAGTTTTGGGGATTGTGGAGCACCCCTTCATTGTCATTACTCCTAGGTCCACTGTAGCCCAGAATGGTAGCTCCTGATAGGGCCCTATCTATGGGTTAAATAGAACTAAATGCATACTTATGCTAAACTTAATTTTTGAATTAGAACTGTTTGACTAAACTGAATAGCTTGAAATAGAAATGTTTTTGACATTTAAACTGTACTTACATTTAAACTGTGTGTATATGCTAAACTGAATTGTTTGAAATGGAACTGTTTTTGACATTGAAAGTGTACTTACACTAAACTGAATTGTTTAATATAGAACTGTTTTGACATTTAACTGTGTAAACAAAATTAGCTGAATCATAAATTGTTTGATATGCCATAAAACCCAACCAACCAACACATATACATACATATATATGCATACATTCTCTTAGACATGCTCACACCTTCATCCATGTGTAGTATTGCACCCATGTGCAAGAAAACTTATAGTGTTATAAATATACACTGTAAAAAAACAAAACATTTCTTAAAAATAATATTTCTGATCTGGTGTCAACATTTCAGGAACCCAACAACTGAAAGGACAAGTTCACCATGCACATTTTTGTATGCTGTACCCACAGAAATTCCCAATTGTTCAGAAATGTCTTTTATTATAATTCTTCTGTCAGCTAAAATGAGTGCATTAACTGAATCCACCATTTCAGGAGTGCTTGCCATTGTGGGCTTGCCTGGCATATTTTCATCTTGAATACTATTTAGACCTTCTTTAAACTATTTAACCTGTTGGTAAACTTTTTTTTCTTTTTTTTTTTTTTTTTTTTTTACTAAAACATACTTCTTCATAGACATCACACATTCTTCTATAAATTTTATATGGTTTGCACTTCTCAGCCACCAAAAATTTAGTGACAGACCTCTGTTCAAGACTGGAGCAATCTGATTGATTTGCTGCCATTTTGAATAGCCTTTAAACAAATATTTTTGCTCTTAAACCAATTCTAAACAATTCTATAAATTTTATATGGTTTGCACTTCTCAGCCACCAAAAATTTAGTGACAGACCTCTGTTCAAGACTGGAGCAATCTGATTGATTTGCTGCCATTTTGAATAGCCTTTAAACAAATATTTTTGCTCTTAAACCAATTCTAAACAATGTGGAGTTTACATTTATGGAAAAAAATTTCTTTTCCTTTCTTTTCTTTTTTCAATTTACTATATTTAGAGAATGACTTTTGTATTTTCAAGTGTCAAACTTCCGCACTTGCATTAAAAGTTATATTTACCAAAAGCACGTTACTCCTGGTATTGTTGATTCCCTCACGTTCTTATTTAACAAAAAGAACAAACTAAGTCGTCTTTTTTTTATTATTTCAGATTTACTAATTTTATTTTAGGAGGTTCCCATATCACTGACGATGAGCTGCTGCTTTACAACACTGACCCTGGACATATGCCATACCACCCTGATGACAATGATGGTTCAGATAGTGACAACTTTAATCTACTCTGGGATGAAAATACTTCTTAGTACAAATTGGTCTGTTTTCTTTACTTTAAACATGAAATGAAAGTAGAGAAAGTTATTTTGAAAGGAAGAAAGAAAGAAAGATTCAGATAGTGCCTATACCTGTCTGATATGAACTTTACCAAAAGAAGTATGAATGTGCAGATTATATCAGATGTGTATCAGAATGAATTCCTGCAGATGTAGTTAGATTTTAAAAAAATTTCTTTGTGGCATTTCAACCAGGGACTTTTCCTGTCATTTTTTTTTTTTTTTTTTTTTTTTTTTTTCAAACACTATTTTACTTTTAGTTAAAATTTAATGGCATATTTTACAAGAAGTCTTAATATTTCTTTTTAGATATCATTTGATGTTAGGATTTTGTTGACCATTTAAAATACTAGAAATTATTCGATTGTAGAATACTATGGGAAAGATTTTTTATAGACAAGATTATTCTTGTGAATGTTTAAAAAGTAATTAACAATAGAATCAAAATATCATTTTTGATTCTATTTTAAAAAAAATAGATTCTATATGTTTGATATACTTATTTTCCTTTTCTTTTTCATAATAATGATAAGATTGCTGCTTCTTCTGTTCTTTTAATGGTCGATGCTATGAAAGTGTTTCCAAATTAGGACATAATGGTGCTATAAAGAATTCTTTTATTGATAAAATCCTTCTGAAACTATTGACCATTTCAAGAAGTATAATTTTTGAATTCCATTAAGCCAAAAAAAAAAAAAATTCTACTACCTCTTTTCTATGATACATTTTATATTTAGAAATAATAAATAAAGAAACCAAACCTAGACAAACCATAGGGGGTGTCCTCATGGTGTAATGGTTAAAGCGATGGACTACGGAATCATAGTAAGCGAGTTCGTACTCCAGTCGCACTATTACGTTCACTTTCAGGCAAATACCCTTGGGAAAAGTATGAACCTCCTTATCCTTCCAGCTATGGGTTAAATAGTACCACTACTGTTCTTCTAGGAGAATAGATTTGGCATTAAATAAACTACAAATGTTGATATGCCATTAAACAAAGAAACCAAACCTAGACAAACCATGAACTCATTGGAGTTCCCATTGTAATGTTGTTCCTTAATTATAGTGGTACTTTTATTTAGGAAGCGAAGCATTCTAATTAGCGTTTCATATTCAAGTACATTGTATCAAAGATTTGGATATTTAGCATGTGTGTAGAAACCAGAAAATTATCATTCCATGCAAATTAGACTGGAAATTGGTTTATTCTGTTAGTATTTTAAGTATATTGTTCTAATAAAACTCTGATATACCATATTTTGTATGGCTGCAATTACATACCTCTATAGAGATAATGAAAATTTTTGTAAGATATAGATATAACAGATATTTTAAGATAGAGGTTGTATTTTACTTTATCTTATGATTATTATTTCAAAAAGATTATGGACTCATAGAATAAATGGAAGAGACTTGTCAGCTTTAAGTTGCTTGATAAAGCACAGTTCATAACAGTTAGGGTGTACCCCAAAACTAAAAATTGCTTGACCCAGCACAGTTCATAGCCTTTAGGATATACCCCAAAACTAAAAGTTGCTTGACACAGCACAGTTCATAGCAGTTAGGATGTACCCAAAACAAATTGCTTGCCCCAGCACAGTTTATAGCTGTTAGGATGTGCCCCAAAAATAAAAGTTGCTTGACTCAGCACAGTTCATAGCAGTTAGGATGAACCCCCAAACTAAAAATTGCTTGCCCCAGCACAGTTTATAGCAGTTAGGATGTACCCCAAAAATAAAAATTGCTTGCCCCAGCACAGTTTATAGCAGTTAGGATTTAGCCTAAAGTTAAAAGTTGCTTGCCGCTGCACAGTTCATAGCAGTTAGAATGTACCCAAAATAACTTAAATGCTACATTTTAAAATATGGAAGCTAGTCTTACCTTTTTAGATTCAACTCTCTAATAAAACAGTAATCATGAACATTGAATTTAGCTGTGTCATAATATTGTAGTTTTTAATGAATTTTTAGTGATGGGAATATTAAACAAGAGTCACTTTCAGAGGAGATAATTACACAAATTCCAAATTTTAAGTAATGTGGACTAAAGTAGTATGTAGCCCTTGTACATTAAGTATATTTGGGCTCACTAAATGGATTAATATCAGTTTCTACAGGCAACCTCAATAGATACAAATCTTATTTTTAATAATTCTTGATCAGAGAGTTTTCATTTGCACTCTCAATATTCAAGTTAGTAGTACCAATAATCACAGAACAGTTCTTCAAAATCCCATTGATCATACACACTTTGAACAGTTGTATACCAAAGTTCTGTCGACAGTCTGAGTTTGCATTTTTAAGTTTTTTTATCTTAATAAAATATGAAAAACAAGTTTTCAGGAAAATTAAATTTATCTGTATTGTAGTTTTTTAATGAAGGTTTACATCTTATCTATAAAAATACCAAATTGATTAACAATGTTGGCGCTCAAGTTTGAAACCCAAGTGTTGAGTAGTTATCAAACTGGATTAAGTTGGCCAATGTCGAATTAAGCTGCTTAATATTGATTGACTTTTTTGCAGCTTCAGTCTGCTAACAAAACTGAATCTCATCATCTTATTATATGAAATTTGTTTACATACTTAAATTAGGTGTTGATTAAGAATCAGATTATGAAATATTTGTTCAATATGTATGATCAAAAAATTAATAAGGAATTATTAAATTGATATGAGTCAGTGGTTTTTGACCTTTCTCTGACCTTGTATGGTATTATTCTACAGGTGCACCCATTCAAGTTTACTGAGAAAATTTTTTTTAACTAATTAGACCTCAAACTCACTGCAATTTTCAAAGAAAAAAGTTGTTTTATAAGAGGGGTTCACTTTCACATTCTAATTTAATGTAGAATGATCACCCATTTTCAGAACAAGTATTTAGAAAACAAAAGGAAACTAACCCAACCTGTCCCCCCTCAGTAAAAAAAATAAATAAATTTTAATTATTCAAACCTTTTCCAATCCTAACTATTCAGGAAATCAGGGATCATTCTACATTGAATTACAATATAAAAGTGAAATCCTTATAAAATGTAAAATAATTGTCTTTTTTTTTTCTATTTTCGAAAAATGAAACAATTGTTTGAGGGTCTTAATTAGTTCAAATTGCAAAAAAAAATTATTGCTGGAAATTGTTTTTCCCAATGAACTTGAACAGGGACACTGGCAGAATTTTACCCCTTGTGCCTTCCCACCTCCCTTTCTTGAAAGTTAATGGTATGCTTCATTGACAAAAGAAAACAGATACTATAACTTTATCCTAAACAAAATGCAGTGAATGGGAGCATAAACTTGGATCGTGCCTTCAAAGTTAAAAACATTTTTTATTTCACCAAAATATACAATATCGTGAAAATTTCAGGTAAAATCTAAATCAGTTTGAATTGATATCAGTGAGAAATTTGAGCTTGGTGGCAAGTACAAATTCTTATGATATTAAGTCTGATCAGGCAACTCGCGTTTCTTTGTCCACGGTTTTCAAATTTTCTTTGTCTTCATGTTTGTCAAAATAGAGAAGCCAGATTCACACACAAGTTGTTGAGAACCAAAACAAAATTACCAAAGCTTTTCTGGTTATTGTTAGACACAGCACTGAAATTTTGGAATTATGAACTTGGTTTCTTTTGTTAAATTTTGTTATTTTAATTTAAAATCCCACAACATCCCTAACTCCACCCTGGGACATAGTAGGGTGTTGTGACACCCTGGTTAAAAAGTACTGGTACTAGTAGTTTAAAGGATAAATACAAATTTTTTTAAATGCCCATGTGCTCCAGTGAGATTTATACATATCATCACTCATTAGATTTGACTCTTTTGCAGTGGGTGAGAATCCTGTGGTATAGTGGTTAATGTTCTTGAGTGCCACAACATACTAAGTGAGTTCAAACTCCAGTTGTGCTATTATGTTCAATTTCAAACTAATACCCTTGGAAAAGGCATGAACCCCTTTATCCCTCTATGTTAGACTGTAGCTTCAAAGTTAGTGAGTTCAAACTCCAGTCATGCTATTATGTTCACTTTCAAACTAATACCCTAGCTTTGGGTTAAATAGTACCTCTACTGTTCTTATAAAAGGATGGCTTTAGTGTTAAATAACCCACAGAGGTTGATATGCCATTAAATAAAGGCATCAAACCAAACTCTTTTGCAGGTGAATTTTTTAATCCTTGTACAGTGGACAAATAATTTTCAGAAAATTTGCAAAACAGATGGTACGTTCAAACAAGTTAATTAATCATATTTTACAAAAACCGAAACAAAACATGATAATTGGATCATCTATAGACTATATTATATTTAGTAATGATATGCAAATCATGAGAATGCCACAATAGTATATGAAGTGGAGGCCCTTAGCAATGTTTTTATACATTAACACTGAATTGGTTAACAAGCAGCCAATAGGAAAATACCTTCTATTCAACTACTATTAAAAACAACTGCCTACAAAAGAATTAAAAATCAACTCCTGTGCTCATAATTTGGCCAAAGCAGACCATGGGCACAAGAATTCATTTATTCACTAAGAGTTTTTCTTACTATAGAAAACCAATGATAGGATCAGACTTCTTTTACCCAGCCTTTGGGGCTAGAATTAAAGTATAACACATGTTTTGCTTCCTCACCCATGTTCTAATCTTTGAACAGGATGCAACCACCAAACTTGAAGTGAGACAGGTCCTAGGCATCACCTCCCCCATTGCGCCAACTGGGCTATTTTGGGCCTTCTCTCTGCACATTCGACCCCTTATTAAAAAGACAAGTCATTCCATGCTACAACCAAGGAAATGTAGTTGGATAAAGACAAAAACAATAGTATCAAAACATCTAGAATTTTTTAAAAAGATAAGAAATTCAGTGGAATTTTTCAGTTTGGACTATTTGTTAAAATTCAACTTGATGAATAGTTCTTTTAGGAGTGTTAAAAAGATTTCTTCTCAAAGGAAACAAGAAAAATATTTGAAACAATTACACTATTGGTTATTTATATATTGTACATTATAGAAGTGTTTCTCAAATTATTTGGTGGTGGGAATTCCATGGTGTAATGGCCAACATGCCAGATTGTGACATCATAGTAAGGGAGTTCTAACTCCAGTCACACAGTTATGCTCTCTTTTAGACTAATACCCTTAGGAAAGGTGTGAACCACTTTATCCCCCCCTCCTACCAGGTATAGTACTACTACTACTACTATCCTATTACAAAGATGGCTTTGGCATAAGATAACTCACAAAGGTTGATATGCCATTGAACAAAGAAACCAAACTATTTTATTTGGTATAATGAGAGGATTTTTTTTCCAATGTACCACAGACAAGTACCATATTCGTGCCATATTATTTGTTTATGATCCTAGGACATATTGTTTAAATATCTGCAGTGATGTTAATTTTCCAGGAAAAATATGATAAAAGTTGATTGAATTTTAATACACATTTTATAAATGAGTAGTTTAATATAAAACTTGAAACTCACCACATACTAGTGCTGTGGATAGTACTGCAGAATAGTCTAAAATCTTAAAATACTGGAATGGTTTTATGACTGCAGACCAATACAGTAGCCTTTACATTTCAAAATTGTTTTGCTTTCTCAGATAATTTTTTTTTAATGCTTACTACATTTTAAAAAAGCCAACTCAGCTGTTTTTATACATATTAAGCTGTGTAAAATATTTGCTAACACTTTTTCTTCTCCTGCCTCTCTCTCTCTTTCTTTCTCCCGCCTCTCTCTCTCTCTCTTTCTCTCTCTCTCCTGCCTCTCTCTCTCTTTCCCTTTTCTCTCTTTCTCTCTCTTCTCTCTCCCTTTTCTCTAATATGACAAAGTTC
>OY757916.1:16394671-16414671 GCA_963585895.1 Sepioteuthis lessoniana | reverse complement strand
GCTATTAAAAACATTTGAAGAACATTATATGATTTGACTTGGCTTATCTTTTATTTATTTATCTGTTCTTCTATGCCTTTTATGCCATAAAAATCTAAGAGAACACAAGATTAGAAAATATAATAATGAACTAGTAATGAAAATATAATGTTATAAATTAAACCGTAACTTTTAAGTTTAATATTTTGTTTACATGGCTCCCTTCCTAGTATACAAGGTGTATTCAAAAAGTATCTAGACTGAAGCTGTATTTACCAAGACATAAATGAACAATGAATAAAATATTTAAGTTTCTTCAAAATAGTTCAGACCTCTTATCAGTTCAGTGAGTCTTTTTTTTTTTTTTTTTTTGTCAAATCATCTTCAAAACTCTTCTTACAGTGTGAATCTGTGCCATCATATTTCTTTTGATGTCCTCTTTGTCCTCAAATCCCTTGATGAATTTTTAGTTAAAGAAGCATTAAAATGTGGCACAAAGTTATGCTTGATAAGTGCTGCACTTTTATTATTCTGTGTTTCACCAAAAACTGTTGTTCAAAAAGTATCTGTCTTCCTTCTTTTTTTCTTTCTTCAAACTGGCACTGTGACTTTATTTATGCAAGTTGTTCAGTTGTACACACGTCTTTTAAGTTTAAGTTTCGGCCTTGATATTTTTTTTTTATCACACCTTGTAAGTAGGTGCCAAAATTACATGCTATCAAGTGACACACTTAGCATAATGGTTTTTGTCATAGGAAATGAAATTAAGGACCTGAGTTCAAATCCAGGATGAAGCTCTTTACATTTCGCTTCATGCTGAAGACCTTGAAAAAGGGATGAATTCATCTGTTTCTTTCCGTAGCTCATGGGTAAATCGTTGGGCAGACTGTGTTCTTTAGTTTTGCTTAGGCAACCTGTCTAAGAGAAGGAAAATTTTTAATTCAGACCAGCTTTACTTTGCTTAAAAACTTGAAATTTTGTCACATCCAGCTCCTGGCAGAAGGGTTATGTAAATATTATAGACATGGTATTTGCCAGACTATATATTTACCCAACCCCTCCACACAAGCAGGATGCAAAACAAGACCAATTTTTAAAGAGTTTAACTGGTTTCGAATCCTGAGTTTTGCTTCTTCCAGGCTGGTTGCCATACCAAGGTTAAAGAGTTCAGTCTGCCCTACTATTTATCCATAATTGTAGGGAGCCTAACGGTATTAGCGCCATGTGAAATGCAAACAGCCTCATCCAAAATTTAACTCGTTTTGTCATGTCCATTTCCTATGCACCAAAACCTGCAATTCAAAAAGTATTTAGAATTTTCTTCTTTTTTTTTTTTTATAAACCAGTACTGATTTATGTAGACACCATTACATTCTTAATACAAATTGTTCAACTGTGCACACATTTTTTTAAATTAAGTTTTAACCTTGATACTTTTTAATTGCACTTCGTAAATATGTGTCTAAATTAAATGATATCAAGTGTGTCAAAGTAATGAATGAAAGAAATCAAAAAGAAATTCATTTACTTTCAAATTCAATAAATTTGGAGAAGTTGATTACAAATGAGACTGAAGTGAATTAATGGAATTCTAATTAAGATTTTCTACTTTATAGTTAGCAGTTTGACAAGTTTTACAAGATTGGCTGATGATTTACCAGTTCTTTCTATTAGAATTATTGAGGGTTTTTTTTGGTTTTTTAGTATTTATTATATTTATAAGGTATAAAGCCACAGGTCAGTATGGCTAATCATGTAAATCTTTGAAATAAGTCTTATAGACTTAGGCTGTGGATTTATACTGGATCTTTACTCTAACACTTTCTTCATCTTTTGGTTTGTTTGTTTTTCTTTGTCAAAGGAAGGCAAATGTGGCAAAATTAAGTTCACATCAGAAAAAACAAAATTATATATATTTACCAACCCCTCCGCTCGGGCAGGATATGACACAGAGTTAGTTTTTAAGCAGAGTTTAACAGGTTTGAATTCAGAGTTTTCCTTCTCCTAGACTAGTTGCCTCACCAAGGCTGAAGAACCTAGTTTGCCCTACTATTTTACCCATAGCTGGAGGGAGAATAATTGGATTCATACCTTTCCCAAGGGTATTAGTGCTATGTGAAATGCAATCAGTCTCATCCAGGATTTGAACTCATGTTGCCATGTCTATTTCCTATGAGGATAACCATTACACCACGGGCACCTCCAGAAGAAACAAAATTATAGACAAACATGCATTTCTGTGGATTTTTTTCTGCAATGGCATAAAACACATTTGTTTGGACTATAGATACAACTTTCGGTCATTCTGTGCCCAATATGCTGAGGCATGTGGTTGGAAAAAACATTATGTAGTTCTCTTGTTTAATACACAAATAACTTTTGGGCTGAAAAATATGGAAAAATTGTACATCTTATATTCAAATAATTATGCTTCTTTGACAACATTTCTTTAAATGCATTTTTAGAGAAGCTATTATTGATAAGGATTTGCTTTTTATGCATGGTGAATTTCTAGGATGCATCTTATACTTAAAGAAAAAGCAGAATCATAAGCATTTTGGGAAGAAAAAGGATTTTGGGGGGTCGAAAATCTTAGTCTCACTCAGTTTGTACGGCCTGTTTGAAAAAAAATTTGTGATCAAAAAATATCAAGACTGAATTTAATTCCTTTTTCAATTTTCTGATATAAGATCTGAATAAAGATATCTTCATAAAAGCTCAATGGAAGGGGGGGGGCTAATTATTCTCTCTTTGTCTTTTTGTTTGTTTGTTTTTCTTCCCCATCTTGTCACTTTGATATCTTACAAGGTTTATCTGTATGTTTTTCTTAAATCAGAATTCAAAATAAATTCTCATAAATGAGTCTGCAATGTTTCATACCAGAGAAATTATAAAATTTTTATCTATATTATTAAAAAAAATACTTATCTCATAACTTGGTTTGTAGCATGTCCTGAGCAGGAATAGGCTGGTTGAACCCATCTCACTTCAGGTCTATAACTCATTTGAAATCAGTTGTTCTTCTAGAATGACTGTCATACCAAGTTTCAAAAGCACAGTCTGTCCTACTATTTATCCATAGCTGAAGGGAGAATACTTGGATTCAAAGCTTTACCAGAGTTATTAGTGCTATGGGAAATGCAAACAGCCTCATTCAGGATTTGAACTTGGTTTCCTGTGTCTATTTCCTACTACTATAACCATTTTACTATCAGCACCTCAAATTCTATAAACAAGTTGTATATCAATTTTAAGCTGTTAATGGCCCGCAAAGGCAGCCATTAAGAATAACAATTTTTGGTGGATTCATTGAGAAAAATGTTTTAAAAGGTTCAAACAAGTAAAGATCATAGATTTATAGATTTTAATTATATTCAAAATATCAGTCAGATTTTTTTAAAAAAAACCCTTTGTTTTTGTTTTTTCAAATGTTCTTTTCAGACCAAATGGATATGGCAAATCAAAGAATTTTTATAGATGGTCAATTCAGTTTTCATTGTTTTATTTAAATCATAATAATCATCTCTCATTACAGTTCATTAAATTAATTTGATTTTTATAATTCCTTTTGTTCTTTACTGCTGCTTTGCCATATATATAAACAAAAGTGATAAGACAAATAGGAATATTTCATATGCGTCTTTTTTTTTTTTTCTTCTTCATTGTTTTCAACTAGTTTCAACCTGAAATCATCAGAAGGAGAAAAGTTTTTAAGAGAGTTGATCTACTATTTAAAAAAAAAAAAAAAAAAATTTAATTTTATATGGTACAAAAGTCACCATTTTAAAAATTCAACAAGTTTTAAATAAACATTCTTTTTTTAATTTTTTTCCCCCCATCAGATAAGATAGATTTAAGAAATGTAAAAGTTTTCTGAATTTTTTTTTTATGTGGAAAGTGACTTTTGTGCCACTGTGTAGAAAGAAAATAAAGGATGTAAATATTGATTTTTTTTTTTTTTTTTTTTTTTTTTTTTTTAAATTTTTTTTACATCTTAAGTAAAATCTTAATTTCATATTTTTTGCACTTTGTAAATAAAACATCTGATCTGTAAAATGATGTTTGTTTTCTAAAATAGATAAATCAAACTCCTTCCACATCGCCATATCTCACCATTTCATATATTACAATGCATCCCATGAAAATAGTTTTTATTTTGTCTGGTTATTATTTCGGTTCAGATGCGGATGTATTGTTACAACTGCATATTAGTAGTGTATGAAATCTGAGATTTGTTCATTTCTTCTTGTGCAAATGAGAAGGTGAGGTTCATTACCATTATTTCATTTTCAAAAAATAAAAAAAATACTCTTTTCATACGACTATAAAAAAAAAAATTATGACTAAGATAATGATTAAAATAACTGAATTATGGAAGAGAAATGAGATCTGAAAAACAATTTGGAGTTTATTTTTGACTTTTCACTAAGTTTCATTTGATAATGATTTCAACTGTTTTTGTTTGTTTTTTGTCACATTTAAAAAGGAAATGTTTAAAATGAGAAAATATTTTGGAATTTTGATTATTTATTTTTTAATTTCAAATTTGATGGAGTTTGTTCAGAACAAAACACTATAAGAATACAAAATCCACTAAATTAGTGTTTATGTATTATCTCTTCCATTCTCTCAGATATTTTAACTATATATTTATTCAATGACTGCATTATATAAGATTCTTATATGTGTGGATTGTTGTACATATATCTGTATAAAAAAAAGAATTGTTGACTCCTCCTGCCAAAAAAAAAATTTCTGCTGCTTGATCAAGGTTTAAAAAAAAAACCCACTGATTTTTGAGAATCCAACCAGCCCCCTCCTCCTTACAAAAAAAATTGTGTTTGCAGCAGAAGATAAAGATATATATTCATGAAATTGAATGTTTTCTTTTTCTTTCTAATATACTTTTCAAAATACACTCTCCTGTAATTTCTCCCCCCCCCATATTGTTTTTATTTAAAGATGATTTTGGAAATAAAGTGTTTTGACATTTTTATTTTACTTGTTTTGTTTTTGTTTCTGAAGCTGATTCAGCAGATATTTATGCGTTTAAGTTTGAATAGAAATGACAAACATTAAAAAAGACTCTTTTAGAGAACTGTTAAATACAAGGCAGTTGATTAAGAATTATAATCCTAAAGAGAGTAGACCGCCCTGTCAGTAGAGTTTAGAATATGATGACTGTGTCCTGGGATGGTGAGGATCCAGTCCTGGAGCTCTAGTGAGTTTGGAGTACCCTTTAATTACCATCATTCCCAGGTCCACTCTGACCCAGAGTTGCAGTACCTGTTAGGGTCCTATCTATGTGTCAAATAGATCTGTTGAAAAATTATGCATGTTCAATAGCACCATGTACAAAAAAAATCTTAAATAACTACACAAAAAATATAAGAGTACAGTGAATGGAATTCTCTAACCTCTAGTCTTAAAATAACCCTAGACGAGTTGACATGCTGTTAAAATCAATCTGAAGAAGGTAGTATATATATGCCTGTAAATTATTGGCTACAGTATTAATCACATGGCAAAATTGTATAGAGATAATAATTAGCAGTTGGAAAGATTTTCATGCCCTAGCCTCATTCAAGCATTCATTCTTTAGCCTCAGCTATGTCCTTTTCCAAGTACAAACATTATTTGGTTGTCTGGGAAAAACAGACCGGCATTTATATAGAAAAAGAGTTATTTTATTGGATTCTTTCTTCTGCTCGCATATATATATATATATATATATATATATATATATGTGTGTGTGTGTGTATATATATATATATATATATATATATTATTCAGTCCAGATAAATCGGAGTCGGGAATAATTCCATCAGGACAAATTCATTTCACTAGAACATTTAAAATTTTCTTGGTAAAGAGCTCAATGTGACTAACATCGCAGAGCAATAATTTCTTTAAGAAAAACAAAAATCGGTCACATTAGGATTATAAATGAATTTCCATCCTGTTATGGGCATTGATAAATATCAATAACACCAAAAGAAAACAGGACTTCTTCAGATCCAATGGATGAATTAAATTTTAATTTAAGTCCTATTTTCTTTTGGTGTTATTGATATTTATCAATACCCATAATCGGATGGAAATAAATTTATAATCCTAATGTGACCGATTTTTGTTTTTCTTTAAGAAATATATAAAGTGTCTCCCACATACTTGTGACAGAGAGGCATTGTAGTGGGTCTCTTTTGTGCATTTTGTATCGCCCACATATTTTCATTATCTATCCACACAGCTTCCAGAATTACATCATGCCATTTTTCAAATTTCCAACGCCTCTCTTTAAATGCCTGCTATTTGTATTTTAATTCCTATTCAACAGCTTTTGGTTCAAGAGGAGTCAGCATCTACCATTAAGGGATGTCTATATTCTTCAGGCCAGTAAGTGCTATTTTTTTTTTCCTGCGGCACTTTCAATATGTAACAAAACTGGTGTTCAATCATGAATTCTTTTTGTATATAAATTTTAGAAATGTGTGAGAGATGTCCAAACAGTTTGATGGCGACCTACCTAATTTTGTATATATACTTTCTAGGTTCAGAGGGTGGTTTCAATTTCTTTTTTCGTACAAATTGCTATAAACATAGTTGCATCCCTTTTTTTAAAACACCCTGTATATTTGCTACAATAAGATATTTGATGATTTATGGAAGAAAGTTATATAATGCAAATGGGAGGTCAATACTGATCACAGGATCCCTTTGATGAGGACCCGCTGTCAGTATCATGGTGTTAGGCATGGTTCCATTTGGTTTGAGTGTGTCGGTATTCTTCATGACCATCTATCTTCCCACATATTTTGATCACAGATGGTACTATTTACCAACCCCTCCGCTCGGGCAGGATATGACACAAGGTCAATTTTTTAAGCGGAGTTTAACAGGTTTGAATTCAGAGTTTTCCTTCTCCTAGACTAGTTGCCTCACCAAGGCTGAAGAACCTAGTCCTTCCTACTATTTACCCATAGCTGGAGGGAGAATAAGGGGGTTCATACCTTTCCCAAGGGTATTTGCCCGAAAGTGAACGTAATAGCGCGACTGGAGTACGAACTCGCGTACTACGATTCCGCAGTTCATCGCTTTAACCATTACACCACGAGGACACCCCTCACAGATGGTGATGAAAATGGTCGCTTGATGAAGTCACTGAAGTGATGAACGGGTTGATGGCCAATGGTGACATCAAAATAATTCTCCAACACAACAAAAATAAAGTCAACACGGGTTAGAAATGCAATAACTCTTTTTGTTTACATTGTTGTATACAGCAGTTTTAACCTTGCAATTTTATTTATAACTGAGATTAAGATTCTCCAATCTGATTCTCTACACTGGACACCTTATAATGTAATCAACCTACCCCTTTTCATGAATAGCCAGATGGCCTTTGCCATAGCTTAGCTGTCCGTCTTGTAGCTCTCCAATGCTTTCTTTTGTCCAGAATCAGATTTTCACATGAGTACAACGAGACTCTTTTCCACTTGGTTTGCTTACCCTCAATTGATTAACCCCCTTTTCAAGTTTCAGTGTCATGTAGTTTATTCAGTTTTGGAGTATATATGAATTTAATCGGTCCATTGGCCTAGTGGGTATTGCCCAGTCAACTGGGGTTGTAGAATACAATGACTGATTCTCTGCAGAGGGGTAAGACTCCCCCAACAAGTGTCCTGCATATAACATTAAACAATCTGATGGTACTATTTACCAACCCCTCCGCTCGGGCAGGATATGACACAAGGTCAATTTTTAAGCGGAGTTTAACAGGTTTTGAATTCAGAGTTTTCCTTCTCCTAGACTAGTTGCCTCACCAAGGCTAAAGAACCTAGTCCGTCCTACTATTTACCCATAGCTGGAGGGAGAATAAGGGGGTTCATACCTTTCCCAAGGGTATTTGCCCGAAAGTGAACGTAATAGCGCGACTGGAGTACGAACTCGCGTACTACGATTCCGCAGTTCATCGCTTTAACCATTACACCACGAGGACTCCCCTAACAATCTGATGGTGAGGTTCCAGTAATGTAGGAACTTTGAGGAATGTGGAGTACCCCTTTATTGCCATCGCTTCTTGTTTCACTCTGGTCCAATGTGGTAGTACCTGATAGGGTCCTATCTATGGGTCAAATAGAACTAAACTGTGTTCTTGTGCTAAACTGAATTGTTTGAAATAAAACTGTTTTTTGACATTGAAACTATGTAGTTAGGTTAAACTGAATTGGTTGAAATAGAACTGTTTTTAGATTTAACTGTGGGTAAACCAAAAAAACTATATTTATGCTAAACTGAATTGTTTGAAATATAACTTTTTATGTATAAAAATGGATTTGGCATTAAATAACCTACAATGGTTGATATACCACCAAACCATTTGGGGGGGGTCCGAATGTTTTTTCTTTGTCCTAATAATATTCAAGCAATTAAGATTCTCTTTAGAGTACAACTCTTAGGCTTTTCTCTTTGTCAGCTTACCTTCAATTGATTACCACTCATTCCAAAGACTGAGTTGGAATTAGTAACCTTTATAAAAAATTCCATCAAGAAAAAAATGACCCTGTCCCATAATAGTTAATGTATTTGATATATTTAACATAACAACTATTATAAGAGAGAATAATATTTCTACACAAAATCCTTTTTGGTAAGTTTGATCTTCAATGAGTGGTCCAAGTTTTTATGTTGCCGACTTTAATGGTCGTGAGGGTGGGGGCGGTCAGTTAGTTCATTGTTAATTCATTTCTATCTGGCAAAACTAAAAAGTTGGAAGATTATCATGAATATCTATGTCCCATAATGGTTGTTAGATTTTGTGCATAAAATATACATACAAATATAATAAAATATTACACAACAGATAAGTATGAAATATTGGAATCAACTTTTAACTACTGTGTACACTGAGCAATCCAAATTTCAGACGAAAATTTCAAGAAAAATCTATTCTCTTATACAAAGTGCAGCACTTTCTGTCTGCAGTGAAAGGTTGCCAGATATGAAAAACTTGAATGGAAAAAAATGGCAGCCAACAGTTATTCTAAAAATACTCTTAATATTCAAAATGAGCAATTCTTAAGATATTTTTAAAAATTTCTATCAAATAAATTTTTTTAGTAGTGAATAATACCAGTTTGTTTTATGACTGCTATTATTATTTGTTTGTTATGTCTTCTTGAGTATCTCCACTTTTTACTATCCTCTCCTATTGAACTTTTAAAAAAAAAGAAGAGGATCTTTGCACAAAACGTAGACACCATTAATACAAATATCGAGATACAATCCAAATTATGTTAAGTAATTCATCTGATAATTCCATATAATATAATTTCTTTTTCTTTTCATTATTTCTAAAACCATCCAATTGAACCATAAATTTTACTCACTATTGCTATTTTTTATCTAATAAAGCAATTTGTTTCAAAAATATATTACTCTGTTAGCAAAAGAATTCATTTGGTTTGTAGAGTTAATTTTTGAAATCTGTCTTGACTGTAAATTTTGAGAAGAAATATTGAAAAAATGTCCACCGTAATTACTAATTCCATTAATTATTTTGAAAGTTTCAATTAGATCATCTCTTTGTCTTCTTTCTTATACAGTAAGTAAAGTTGGTGACCTTAGTCAAGAGTGACCCAAAAGCTCCTTTTTTCAATAGCTGCTACACCAAGCTGTAGGGGAGGGTGCCAATCCATTCCCTGAATTGCTCCACTATACCCTTGATCCTTACCTTATAATGCTGAGTGTTAAGCAAGGCGGCATCAAGCACAACTTTCTGAGTCTTTGATATGACTCAACCTGGGATTGAATCCCAGTCTCCGGGACCATTGGCAAACACTTTACTCATTATGCCAATGGCCCTGTGTTCCACAGTAGTTAATCTTAATTTCTCCAATCTCTCCCAGTAACTGTAATCTTTTATTTTGTTATTTGTATAATAGATGAAGATTTCTGTTTTCTATTGAAAAGAGAAAAGTGTTATTAAGTTTTCTCTTCAATGTATTGAATTTTTAATGCGTGTAAATATTTTCTATTGGTGTTTTAAAACTAGTCTAACTTCCCCATAGAAATCATTAGAACATCATCATTTTCTTGATAAGATAAAATAGTTCTCAATCAATTGAATATGTATTTTTTAAATTTTTGTTAGGGATGTATCTGTCAGTGGAAAACCGCATACTGGTTAACGTCTTTCGAAAATGTACTTGACAAACGAAGTACAAATCTTCGACAAGACTGTTTGCATTTCACTTTCACACTAATGCCCTTTAGAAAGGGATGAATCCATCTCTCCTCTTTTTTGCTATGCAGTGAATAATCAGGAAAACTGGACTCTTTAATGTTGATAAGGACACCAGTCTAAGAAAAGGAAAAACATTGAATACAAAACCAGGTGGTGCGAAAAAAGCACCTCCACCACATAAAAACCTATTTGCTATAGAATTGTAGCACCATCACAGATGTGGTTGGGTTGCGACCTTATGCTTTTAAGAGATATCTAAACACAAATATATATATATATATATATATATATATTGGGGTATTCGGAGTGTAATGGTTACCGTCATAGGAAATGAACCCGGTAACCCGTATTAAAATCTTATACGAGGTTGCTTGTATTTTACATAGCACTCATACCCTTTCGGAAAAGGTATGAATCCAACCATTCTCTCTCCAGCTATTGGTAAATAGTAAGATAGACTAGGGTCTTTAACCTTGGTAGGACGATCTCTCTAAGAAAGGAAAACTCTGACTTCAAACCTGTTAAACTCCATTTACAAAACTGACTTTGTGTCACATCCTGGTCGTGTGAAGAAATCGGGTAATTAGATGTATAAAGAATATACTGCCATATATATATATATGTGTTTATGTGTGAATACCATACTGTTATATGTACAGATATATAATATAAATATTTTTATACACACACACACACACATATAAATATATATATATATATACCATACTTTTATTTGTACAGATGTATCATATAAATATTTTTATACATATATATACAGTAGCGAGCATAAAGATCAGAACGATGTTAAGAAAAAGTCTAAATATGAAATAACTTTTTATTTTAAAGCTTCATAGAACATTTTATTTAGGAAAAATAAGAATATAAAGGTAAATTATATAATTCCAAAATATAAAGCTCAATAAACTTATTTTGATAAAGTTATAAGAATAATTATATAACATTCGAAAAAAATTCATGACCAAAAATATCAGAACGATTAAATATATCTGTGAAATTTAATAATTATTTTGTATTATTAAAAATTTTTCGGGGGGTGAGAATATAAAATTGGGTATTTAACTAAATTACACCGGCTGTTGCATTGTAAACCTGGCAAAAAAATCTGTGACATTATTGGAACTTAGAAAACTGATAGACAAGTTACGTAATGAAGATAAACTCTTGATTAGGGATATTTCAAAGACTGTGGGGAAATCTAAAAGTGTTATTCATAGTATTTTAAGAAAACTTGAAAAACTTGGTCATGTGAAGCCAAGAAACCACTTGGCAGGCCGAGGAAAACTACTGCAAGGGAAGACTGAGGGATTGGTAATAAATCAAAAAAGATCAATTAGCGACAGCAACCGCTATCTCTGGTTGGTTGGTTGGCTGGTTTTAATGACATATCAACCTCTATAGGTTATTTAATGCCAGAGCTTTTTTACACATATATATATGATTTGTAAATGCAAATGTTTAGGTTGGTGATGGTTAGGTTTTATGGCAAATTGACCTCTTAAGGGTCATTGAGTGTTAAATTCTGATATGTATGTGTGTGTATATATATAAATGTCAAAGCTTTTTGTTTGTATAAACTTGATGGTCGAAGGTGTTGGTAACATAGTCTATATCTTTAATAGGAGGCCAATTGTCCGCTATCTCTAAAAGAGCTAATACTAACCTTCGTATTAAAATATCGAGGCACACTATTTCTAGAAGACTTAATGAAATTAGTTTGAACAGTCGAGTAGCTTCTACGAAGCCTTACATTTCTAAAAAGAACAAAATGAGCCGATTGAAATTTGCCTCAGAACACGTCATATAGACTGAAGAACAGTGGGATTGTGTTCATTTCAGTGATGAGTCAAAGTTTAACCTGTTTGGTTGTGACGAGAGAAGGTTCGTTGGACGCAGTCCCCAGGAACGATATTCGCCTCAGTGCACTAAAAGCAGCGTTAAATTTGGAGGATGAAGTGTGATGGTGTTTGGCATGATTTCTGTAATGGCACAGGACCTCTTGTCAGGCTACAGATAAAATTAACGCAACTGTATGCAAAGATATATTGAAGAAACATGTTTTACCTAATTTGAGAACTGCAATTGATCAACCAGCTGTATCTATGCAAAATAATGTTCCGTGTCACACAGCGAAGTCTGTTAAGACATTTCTTTCTGAGGAGGATGTTACTATTATGGAGTTGCCTGCTCAAAGCTCAGACATGAATCCTATTGAGAATGTTTAGAAGTTTCTAAATGAAAGAGCTAAGGAAAATAATCCAATAAACGTCGAAGAACTATGGACTAATTTGAAAGGAGAATGGGAGAAAATATCCGTTGATAAATGGAAGACATTAATTCGTTCGTGTAGTAAAAGATGTCAAGCTATTATTGAAAGTAAAGGTCTACACATCAAGTACTAATGAATTATGATCGCTATTTTCATTTAGATATGATGTATCAATCATAATAGTATGATTTTTTTAATCGTTCTGATGTTTTTGATCTTATATTTTTTTCGAATGTTATATAATTATTCTTATAACTTTATCAAAATAAGTTTTTAAGCTTTATATTTTGGAATTATATGATTTACCTTTATATTCTTATTTTTCTTTGATAAAATGTTCTATGAAGCTTTAAAATAAAAAGTTATTTCACATTTAAACTTTTTCTTAACACCATTCTTACCCTTATGATCGCTACTGTATATATATATGTGTGTGTGTGTGTGTGTGTGTGTGTGTGTGTGTGTGTGTGTGTGTGAATACAATACCGTTATATGTACAGATGTATTATATAAATATATATATATATATATATACGTGTGTGTGTGTGTGTCGGTGTAAATACATACATATATATATGTGTGTGTTGTGAATACACATATATGTGTGTGTGTGTGTGAATACATACATACATATATATGTGTGTTTGTGAATACATATATATATGTGTGTGTGTGTTTGAATACATACATATATATGTGTGTGTGTGTCTATAAAAATATTTATATAATATATCTGTACATATAACGATATGGTATTGACACACACACACACACACACACATATATGTATGAATATAAATATTTATATAATATAACTGTATGGTGTATATATATATATATATATATATATATATATGAATAAAATATTTATATAATACATCTGTACAAATAACAGTATTGTATTCACACTTGTGTGTGTGTGTGAATACAATACTGTTATTTGTACAGATGTATAATATAAATATTTTATTCATATATATATATATATATATATATATATATACACCATACAGTTATATTATATAAATATTCATATTCATACATATATGTGTGTGTGTGTGTCAATACCATATCGTTATATGTACAGATATATTATATAGATATTTTTATAAAGACACACACACATACATATATATATATATATATATATATATAAAACATGTTTTGATGACGTTTTGAAATCCGAATTGCGTAACGTTGGCAAATAATTCCATAAGTAAATTCATACCCTGAGGACCTTTTGTTTTTTCATCTCACTACATTTTCATATATAAACACCTCAGATTTTATAGTCAGTGTTTTTCCTTCTCCTTGATTGGTAGCGTTTGAAGAGCTAAAGGGCTCAACCTACTCAATTATTTACCTGTAGTTACTAGCAGAATAATTGGATTTATAACGTTCCCAAATGTATTAGCGTGAAATGAAATACACACTGACTTATCTAGGTTTTAAACTCAACTAATCAAGCCCCTTTCCTTTGAAAGTAATCATTATTCTACTCACACTTTCGTTTTTTCACTCGGCACTTATTTCTAGCAAAATGTTTTAGATGCAGTTTCTTATTTATTCATTTCATTTTCTATCGAAAGAATTTGTTTCAAGTTGAGACGAACAATCTTTTGTTTCCGATTCTTCAGAGTGATCTTGCAAAGTGCGACACAGATTGAATTACAGCCTTCAGAAATCCTATCTTTGAATATGTGTGCCCAGATTTTTACCAGAAGTGGTGGTATTACATCCTTTTCTCTCGCCCAACAATATTTAAGCTTAGGCTTCTCTTTTAAAATTCATTTTTTTTTATTATTCCAGTTCAAAACGACTGAGATTTTTCTTCTTTGTTTATTTTTTGCACGTGTAGCGCATATAAATCGATTTACACATCTTTGCACGCTTCAACTCTTTCGTATCTATCATTAAATATAAAAGGCCTAAAATGATTATAAAGTTTCTTTCTTGGGCGCTCCTTCTGAGTAGCTAAGCGTCTACCTAAGCTGCATGGTTGAATCTTTGAAAAAGTAACATGATTATTCTGAATGACATTGTTTTCAGCCTTTTCTGACTGTTGACGTATCCACAACTTAAGAGATGATCAGAATTGAGTTTTAAGTTAGTATCGCTTCGATAGGCACTTGTGTTTCTCTGGCATTTACGATGATATTTCACTCAAGGGAACAAGTGCTGTAGTCTTTCAAGAATCGCAAGACGTTGATGACAGTGTATATTGCAAGTTTCAGAATATCTCATCAAATAAACTTTCTGGCAAATTATTATTTGCATTACTGTGTACCGTCTTTAAGTTCTGCTTCGTGGATGAAGATCGTATTCACGTGCACAACGTTCAGTTGAAGATGTGAACTGTTAGACTAACTACACAAATGATCGTGGTGAAGGCTTTTTGTATGAACTGCCACACTCTCTAGATGAGCTGATAACAGAAGAATGGTACAGTAGAGGGCTACAGATTCTTCAAATAACATATGAGAAATGTGCTGAATTCAAAAAATATCCCAGGCTATTTAGGTCTTAAATTACAACAACACACGAAAAGTTAACAAAATTATCTGAACACTAGTCGCTATAAAGTACAACTCTACCTAAATTACCTAGCCCAATTCAAAAAATATGCTAGGCTCTATTTCTGCATAGCCCACGAAATCTAACAGTAACTGTCTGGCTAAGTAAAGGGGAGAGAAAAGTATAAAGAATAAAGGAGATAAAAATGGGAAAGGGAAGCTAACTTTTGTTACTGAAAAGCGCGTCTATATTTCTTAAACCAAAAACAAACAGTTCCCACAAAGTAATTTTTTCAAGAGAAATAAACTTTACAAAATACAGCTTTGGCTATTTTACCCTTAGCTTCGAAAACTTTGAATTCAAGGTAAGAAAAATAACATACATTTAAGTAAAAAAAAATGTTATAACCAAAAAAAAAAGAAGGGTAAAGAGAAAAACAACGACTGACTTGCTCGAAACCATGCCGTCAACCACCGACTGTCGGTTTAACTTTTGTTAATGATAAAATACCTTTCTTTGGTATTTTATACCAAAGTTCATTTTGAAGCTAATTTCAAGGGTTTATTCTTCTTCCAGGCGTCTTTTTCTTGTGTAGAATCAACCTGGACAAACGTTTTCTTCTTGTTTTCTGTGTAGACTTGTTGAAAACGAAGTTTACTATTTCTTTAAGTGAACTTCGAGTAGACCACTGTTTCCTCTTCTTTGATGAATATTTTTCTGTTTCAACTCGGATTTTCTTCTGTTGAGCCTACGGTGGCTTTTGCCACATTTTATGACCAGCCAACAGCTTCCTTTGTCGGCAAAAAGTCCAATAATTCCGCCTCCAGACCTTAGACTCAACTTTCTTTTGAAGAGAACAGCATACCAGAACCATAAATAGCATGCAGTAGGCTTATTGTTTCAATAAGTAAAATAATAACCCCGTAGGGAAAAGATGCTTAGCCCAAGCGACTAAATAGGCCTATTTACTCAAGCCACCTTGCTTCAGAAAAAACTGCCTAAAGTCGGGAATAAATAAAAGCTCACAAAGCAAAAAGAGCAAGTCAGGCTGAGCCTTCGGCTCGTGCTGAAAAACAAAAGAGGGAGATCCCTTGACGGGTCTCACTTAAATAACAGTAGCGGCGGCGGATAACGACACAACTTCAAAACAGCCAATTATATTCAAGCAGACATTAACTGCCGAATTTGCAAATTCCAACAAACACTCTGCAAGCTTTGAATTCAGTTTTTTCTTTTGTTTTGTTTGTTTTGTTGGGGGGGGGTTCTCTGACATGTGACTTGGTTGGACCTATTTGACCAACAGGAAAATAAAATTATAAATATATACGTAATCTTATTGATGATTATTCAGGCCCTATAATTTTATATTTCTTAAAACATAAATCTGATACTATGTTCGCTACAAAACATATCTAGCAGACATTTCCCCTTATGGCCATCTAAAATGTTTACGAACTGATAATGGGACTGAATTCACGTCCGAAAACTTTGAAAAATTGCTCGTGGAGAACCACATTAAAAATCAGGTCTTCTCCATATTCACCGCATCAAAACGGTACCGTTGAACGTTCACGTAGGACCTTATATTTTATGGTGAGGTGTGTCTACCCATTGAGTCAAAACTACCTAAAAACTTCTGGGTTTATGCCCTTCTTACCTCAGCATATATTAGGTTACGTGGTTTGGTTTCTTTGTTTAATGGCACATCAACCTTTGAAGGTTATTTAATGCCAAAGCTATTTTTCTAGAAGAACAGTAGTGGTACTATTTAACCCATAGCTAGGGGGATAAGGGGGTGCATACCTTTCCCAAGGGTATTTGCCCAAAAGTGAACGTAATAGCGCGACTGGAGTACGAACTCGCTTACTACGATTCCACAGTCCATCGCTTTAACCATTACACCACGAAGACACCCTCTCAGCATATATTAGAAATCATTTTATAATAAAACCGCGAAAAAAAAAACACCATTTGAAATTTTCACATGATTGAAACCAAATTTTGTGAGAATTTGCTCAACCAAAAATAATTTGCCCAGTATTTACTCTGAGTTATAATGAAAAGAAGATTTATGCTTTTCCCAAAAGCATTAGTAAAAACGTGAGGCACAAAAAGCCTCATCCAAGATTACGACTCAAGTCCATTTCCTTATTAAAATAGCTATTATGCGATGATACACATACATATTCACAATTAATACGTGACGATCTGCCAGACTAAAGAGAAATATAAATAATAGAAAATAATGAAAAAATAATGATATACGAATTTGAGTGTGTGAGTAAAAAATTTGGATGTGTAGTTTATAGCTAGGGTAGTAAAAATAATGTATATTATGAATAATTTTAAAGAATGAATATATATATATATATATATATATATATACACTAAAAAATATAATTTCGTTTGAAGTCAAATTAATAAAAAACAAAAAGATATATACATCTATATAAAATCATAAAAATATATTGTTAATAAAAGATATATATATCATAGTAAAAGATTAGATTTATATATGTATAAGAAATTGGATGTGTCGTTTATAACTAAGGTCATAAGAAATTTAAAAACAAATTATATATGGCAATGGAAAAATATACATGAAATACATACATACATATATATATATATATATATATATACAGACTTATCAACCCCTCAGCAATATTTTTGTTGGAGTTTTATAGGTTTCAATTGGTAGTTTTCCAACTCCTAGATTGGTTGCCATACAAAGGTTAAACAACACATTCTGTCCTACTATCCATACAGAGCGAGACCGAGAATAATTTGATCCATATTTTTTCCCAGGGGTATTTGTCCTATTTGAAATACAGTCTCATTTTGTATGTGATTACGGGTCATTGTATCCATTTCCTATGACAAAAGATTACAAACAAAAAGGCCTCTCGATGTTGATATATATATGTGAATAATATGATGCTATATATATGATACAATATTCTTCATATACATATATGAGACTACATTATTCATATGTATATATATATATATATATATATATATAAGGCTCATAAAATAAGTTTCCAGACTTTTTTGGTATGGGCACTTTTGTTGATAGTACACACATGAAACTCTAGTCCCCTTCGAAGTTATCTCCTCCGGCTGCAATACACTTGTTGTGCCGTTCCAACAACTTCTGGAAGGCCCCACGGAAGTGTCAATGACCTTCGTCACAGCCTATTTCATCTCCTCAATTGTCTCATAACGACAGCCTCTGAGCTTAGGGAATAAGCAAGAGTCACAGGGAGCAAGGTCTGGACTTTAGCGAGGCTGAGGAACTGTCTTGATGCCCATCTTGGTCAAATAGTCTGTGACAAGAATGGAGTTGTGGACTGGTGCATTGTCCTGGTGGAAATACTAATGACCCGATTTGAAGAGTGCTGGTCTCTTTCAACGGAATCTCTTCCTGAACTCCCTTAAAACCTCAATATAGTATTCCTTGTTGACTGTCTGTCCAGTGGGAACCCAGTGCATGTAGATTATGCCTGTGCTGTCTAAAAAAGGGATCATCAAAAGTTTGTGGGTGGGTTTGCTCTGTCTTACCTTCTTGGGTCTGGGAGAGCCAGCATGACTCCACTGGGAACTCTGTCTCTTGGTCTCTGAGTCATAGTAGATCCAGCTTTCATCACAGGTCACCAAAGCATTAAGAACTGCGGGATCTTAATTGGTTAGCTCGATCATCTCCCTGCTGTTATGACAACGTCTTTCTTTCTTATCTTCTCTGTGCCCCCTCGGGATAAACTTCGCGCAAATCTTCCGCATCTTTAGTTCCTCGCGAATAATTTTGTGTACTTGTTCCCACACTGACATCAAACTGTGCACTTATTGTCTCTATAGACACACGACGGTCCTTATCCATGAAATTCTTTATTTGGCCAATCAAGTCTGGTGTTCTGACTTCCTTACTCCTCCCACATCTCTCATCATCCCTCACAGACTCCCTGCCTTCCTTGAATCTCTTATGCCACTCAAACACTGATGCTCGATTCATGCAAGATGGTTCAAAAGCAGTCTGAAGCATTCCATACGTTTCTGTGGCATTTTTCCAAGTTTAAAACAGAATTTTATTGCATATCGTTCTTTTAAAGTGTCCTCACGTCCAGATTTCATTTTTGAAATTCACCAGCAGTGACAATCAGGCTTTAGTAAGGTGTATTCCAATTGTTGCTGTAGCTGTTGATTCGAACCTGAAATCATTAAATTTGGTCAGTCATCTCATAAGATGTATAGCAATAAGATACTGAATTATCAAGAGTCTACGACAATTTTTAAAAAAGTCTGGAAATTTATTGAAGGCACCTCGTATGTATATATATATACAACTCATAAAAATCATACATATATATGGACTATATTACATATATGCATGTATAAAACAGTATATTACTCACATATACATCTGTGTGCATATAAATATATATATAAGTGTATCATTCATATATATATATATGTATATATATAAGTGTATCATTCATATATATATATATATATGTATATATATAAGTGTATCATTCATATATATATATATATATATATATATATATATATATATATATTGCCCGTGGTGTAATCGTTATCGTCGTCGGAAATGGACCCGACGACATGAGTTCAAATCCTGGACGAGACTGATTGCATTTCACATAGCACTAATACCATTGGGAAAGGTATGAATCCAATTATTCTCCCTCCAGCTATGGGTAAATAGTAGGACAGACTCGGTTCTTCAGTCTTGGTGAGGCAACTAGTCTAGGATAAGGAAAACTCTGAATTCAAACCTGTTAAACTCCGCTTAAAAACTGACCTTGTGTCATATCCTGCCCGAGCGGAGAGGTTGGTAAATATGATATATATATATATATATTCTTATGGGCATAACTATATTTTTCATGTATGTATATAAATATATATATTCTTCTATGTATAAAAGTATATTTTTCGAGTGCGTATATATAT
>OY757916.1:16212901-16382901 GCA_963585895.1 Sepioteuthis lessoniana | reverse complement strand
CTGTGTGCTTATTTAAAGACCACCCAGATAATGTTGTCTAATTCAGGAACTTATGCTTTACGAGTTTGAATTGGCCATAATGTAATGGAAGCAGCCAAAAATATTTATGTGAAAGATGAAGCCACAGTTGCTTACCGTCCAATAACTGGATGGTTCAACATTTTACTCTTGTTGCAAGAACCTTGACAATCAGACAAGGTATGGTAGACCTAAAACTATTGATTCCAAGACTGTACTACAAGCCATAGAGGAAAGTTCCGGTGAGTAGCACTCAGAGAGTATCAGGTGAGATCAGCATCTTAGAATCCCGTGTGGTTCATCCCCTTCACGACCTTGGCAAAAACTGTTGAATTGTGCCTCACATTACCAAAATGGACTCTTCCAATAAGGATATAATATTTGACTGTAATCCATTTAGGGAGTTGGTGGCAAGAGCTACACTGGCAACATTGCATTACTTGTTTTATTGTAATATATAACTATTATTCTTCTCTCTTAATACGTGTTTGTCATATTTATTTTATGCCCTTTTCCAAGGACATAACACAAAATATTGCAAAACTTTTGATTCACCTTTGTAGAATTAATTTAATATCGAATTTTTTCCTTTCACTTAATATTCAGAAAATATTGTAAATATCATCATCATGTCGCGCCATCAGCATGGATATCCCTGACCCTCTCTCGCCACCCCTCCCTATCGTTCATTGCTTCTGGCAGGTCCTCAGGACTACACCCTGTATCTACACAGAGGTACTGTATGTAGGTTCGAGCTGGTCACCCTGCCTTTGGTCTGCCATATGAAGGGGTCCATCACTTATGAGCTCGTCCTTACTTCTCCAGCAGTGTCCCACATGTCTGGTTCGTCTAATTTTGATAGTTTTCGTGATAGGTGGTAGGTGGCCATACTGCTGCTGCTTTGTGGGATGCTGCCTCCAGGACTTGTTCAATATTGCTAGCAATATTGCTAGGGGTCCACAAGAGTACATCACTTATGAGCTTCGTCCCTACTTCTCCAGCAGTTTGTGGCGAATTACTGTCATGAGACACCCTGTGAGAATTAAACTCACTATGGTAGTTATGATCTGCAAGATAAGATCATTACTCAATGATCACAGTATACTTGTTTTCTAAAAATAGTGTAGTCTGGTACAATATCACAATAATGGAGACCTAGTGAGGTTTTGAAGTTTCCATATCAGATAGTAACTGCAAGATTAGGAGGTGCCCGTGGTGTAATGGTTATCGTCACAGGAAATGGACACAGCAACACGTGTTCAAATCCCAGACAAGACTGATTGCATTTTTCATAGCACTAATACCCTTGGGAAAGGTATGAATCCAATTATTCTCCCTCCAGCTATGGGTAAATAGTAGGGCAGACTAGGTTCTTCAGCCTTGGTTAGGCAACTAGTCTAGTAGAAGGAAAACTCTGAATTCAAACCTGTTAAACTCTGCTTAAAAAATTGACCTTGTTTCATATCCTGCCCGACTGGAGGGATTGGGTAAATATGAGATAGTAACTGCAAGATAAGCTTGTGAACCATCCAACTATAAAAGAGACACATCTGATTTCTTTGTTAATGAACAATGAAAAGCTATCATTTAGTGCAAAAAAAACAGAAAACTCTAAAAAAAAAACAAAAAAAAAAAACAAACTTGAAGATTTCATATAGGTTCTTTTCCAATGCGATATCATTTACCAAGTAATTTTTTTTTTTCTGAAAGTAATAAAGTAATGTAAAGTTGGCGACCTTTGGTCGAGGGCGACCCGAAGGCTCCCTTTTCAATAGCTACCACACCGAGGTGTAGGGGAGGGCACTACCCCATTTCCAGGTTTGCTCCCCTTTACCCTTGATACGTACCTTATAATGCTGAGTGTTAAGCAAGGCGGTATCAAGTACCATTTTTTGAGTCTTTGGTATGACTCGACTTGGGATTGAACCCCAGTCTCCCAGACCATTGGTGAAAAGACTTTAAAAATGGGGGTTTTGGTGTAATAATGTTTCCTTAAAATGGAATCTGGCTCATTGGCCTAGTGGGTAAAGTGTTCGCCAATGGTCCGAGAGACCTGAGTTTAATCCCAGGTCGCGTCATACCAAAGATTTTAAAAATGGTACTTAATACCTCATTGCTTAACACTCAGAAATATAAGGTACGTATCAAGAGTAAAGTGGAGCAATTCAGGGAAAGGAGTAGCGCCCTTCCCTACACCTCGGTGTAGAAGTTATTGAAAAGGAAGCCTTCTGGTTGCCCTCAACTAAGGTACCAACTTTACTTTTACAATGGAAACAGGATAATTATCATTGTTTCAAGAAATGAGTGAAACAAATGCTATAGTAATATGATGCTGATTGTTAAGCCTCTGACTTATATACTCTTATTTTCTGTCACTCATTTACTTGCTAATTTCAACACAAAAAGGATTATAATATTGTTAGGAGGATTACCTCCTAATGAATGTGTTGGGGGGGTTGTTAAGTAAACAGTCCAAGAATGTTCTATGTCTGACTCGACTCCCTGTAGGGGGAACATGCAATCTGTCATATTGATAGGTGGACAGAGATGAGAGACTATTTAAACAACTGACCAAGACTTCATATTAAATGTCCAACCAAGAAGTGAAATACAAGTCTGACCAACAGACGAGACACTATATCAAATAGTATGCTACTATCAGGATGTGGATCATTTTCTGATCACTGGTGGCTGGGTCAGCTGAATAAGGTGTCCTGATGTTGGAAGACCTGAACCCTCGACTGAACCTTGTCATAGAATATCACTGAGGACACATCCAAGTGTAACTAGAAGACATTCATTGAAATGAAATATATGAAAATCTCTTTATTCACTTTCAGTTATCATTATGAGAAAGAAGTTTAGAATCACTTGTTTAATTGACTTAATTTTCCTTTTATGTTTTGAAAGTAAGTAAAGTTAGTGACTGTAGTCAAGGGCAACCCAAAGGTTCCCTTTTCAATAGCTACAACACCGAGGTGTAGGGAAGGGCGCTACTCCTTTCCCTGGATTGGTCCACTTTACCCTTGATATGTACATTATATTGCTGAGTGTTAAGCAAGGAGGTATCGAGTTCCATTTTTAAAGTCTTTGGTATGACTCGACCTGGGATTGAACCCTGGTCTCCCGGACCATTGGCAAACACTCTACCCCCCAGGCCAATAAGCCGGTATTGAACATAAAAAAATGCTGAGTAATATAGTTTTTGATATTTTGTAAAAACTACACAAAAATATAAGAAATTACAAGATAACTGAATTACCCCACCTCTGGTAATTGGCTGTTTGAAATCTACTTGAAATGTGTATATATAATATATGTGTGTATGTGTTTGTGTACGTGTATGTGTGTACGTACGTATATGTGTGTGTGTTTGTGTGTACGTATATGTGTGTGTGTTTGTGTGTACGTATATATGTGTGTGTTTGTGTGTGTGTACGTATACGTGTGTGTGTTTGTTTGTGTGTACATATATATATATATATGTATGTATGTCTACTTGGTAGTACTGCTGAGTTTTATAAGTGAGCCAACAAGTTATGCTCCTTCAACGATAGGCAGTTTACCGATACAGACATCAACATGCGACTAACAAAGGCATGGACAGCTATGAATAGGTCATATGCAAGTCAAACCTGACCGATAAAATGAAAGGCAGTTTCTTCCAAGCAGCAATCGTGTTGATACTGCTGTATGGATGCACTACATAGATGCTAACTAAACTGCTGGAGAAAAAGCTTAATGGCAACTACACAAGAATGCTGCAAGTAATATTCAACAAGTCCTGGAGGCAAAACCCCACAAAGCAGTAGCTGTACAGCCTTTTACCACCCATCATGAAAACTATCCAAGTTAGACAAACCAGACATGCAGGACACTGCTGGAGAAGTAGGGATGAGCTCATAAGTGATGTACTCCTATGAACCCCTTCACATGGCTGAGCAAAAGCAGGGCGGCCAACTTGAACCTACATACAGCAGCTCTGTGAGGATACAGGGTGTAGCCCTGGGGACCTGCTGGAAGCGATGAACAATAGGGAGGGGTTGCGAGAGAGGGTCAAGGATATTTGTGCTGATGGCATGACAAGATGATGATTAATAGGTGAAATGTAGATGGCACTGCATCAGTGATTTGCATAAGTGCTTGCTCGTATGTTGAACAGTCATGGTTAGCTTTGAATTCTCCACCCTCTTTGTTATATAAACTTACCAAAAGAGAAAAGATGGGAAAGAAATTTTGTGGTGGCAAGCTCATTTGCACAAGAACTTTTAAATGGAGGTATGGACATGTGACAATAACTACTTTGACAAACAGCTTGTGGTGTTTAAAAAAGAATGGTGGCACAAAATGAGTCACATGAATTATACAGCAATGACAACCAAATTAAGAGAAGGCAATTAGCTGATTGTAATGTCAGAATGACAAAGAAGAGCATAAAATGTACCGATAAAAAAAATTTAATAGTAAATGTCTGCAGGGTACGAATCAGGGTCCAATTGAGTCTGATTGGGTTACCTGGAAGAAAAGATCTAATGTTGGAAGATTTAAACATCCCTATGAGTTTAGATAATTAACATTCCTGAGGACGTAGCCCTCGTGCATTAGAAAATGTTTAAGTACAATATACTTGAAAATGAAATATTGTCATTATTTTTTTTTTCTGATAGCAGAGATAAAGTAATGATATTTTAGCGAAATAAATTAAAATCACAAAAATATAAATAATTTTCTTCTTCAATAAATACAAACAGATGTATTTTCTATTACCTGGTATGATATATTATAGCATCTGACGTTATTATTTACCAGAGTCTATTTTTTTTTTTTTTCAGTATTCAATTTAAAGTTGTAAAGGAAAAAGATTAACTAATCTAATAAAGAAATAGAAATAAGCACTTTTGTTAAATCTATTTTATTATCTGGCTGTTCAACATAAAACTGCTAATTTATTTATGAAAATAAACTGGTGATGAAAAAAATTTAAAAGAACTATTTATTCAATCAAAATGTCACTTCCCTCACTTGGCAGCAATGAATTCTTCATCTGAAGAACTAATAATTCAGACATTTTTGCTTGTAAAGAGAGCGTGATGCTAGAAAAGAAAAAGAAAAAAACAAACAAAAGAATAAGCTGTTACAAAGGAATAAGCAGAATGCAATCAATTTTTCATCTTTTAACTGATTCAATTTTTGTAACATCCTTCTATCTTTTTTTTTTTTTTTTCCTTTTAACGTGAAGGTGAAAGTTATGAGGACAACATATCTGCTCACAAAACTGGGCATTTGAAGTTTATACACTCTACTTCAAATGAGTTATAAAGACACACACAGATATGTATACTAGATTGTTTGATCCTTTTGAAAGAAGCTATAAGTATTGGGAGAAATAAGTAGAAAAGATGGACTTTACAAGCAGCGTTCAAATTCTGGCTGGAGCTTTTTGTATTCACTGTGTGTGTGTGTGTGTGTGTGTGTGTGTGTGTGTGTGTGTGTGTGTAAGCATATATGGATATATATATGTGTGTGTGTGTGTGTGTGTGTGTATATATATATATATATATATATATATATATAAAATGTGTGTGTGTATATAAATTAAGTTTATTTACAGAAGAGTCCTTTTAACACTTTCTTGTATGCACAAATGTTGACTTCTCAAATAAAGAAAATGTATTTTGCCTCTACCCAATTGACAAATAAAATTTTATTTATCATTGAATAATTATGAAATTTTAGATATGAAATTTAACCGATCAAAAAAATTCTATTCCCTCATCTCAAAAAGAGTTCAGAGCATAATGTCTCAATGAAATTTCTCACTATTCTGCTGTAAGACCAGGTTGTGTAAAATATGTATTATTTTTGTTTGAAGTCACTAAGAACACTTAAAAAAATGGGTAAATGTCCTGATGACATTTCATATAATATATATATATATATATATATATATATATATATATATATATATATATATATATATAAAGCGCTTTGAATCTTTTGAATGATTTCTGTATTCATTTGATCCAGAATTATGTTCCCTTGTTAGTAAAAAGAAAAAAAAAAATTAAAAAGAAGTCCTGCATGCTTCTTTGCTCGTTCTCTTTTAACCAAACATGTGTCAATGAAAAACTGCTGCTCAAAATTTTCACTCAACAAATATTGATGCTACATCACCAGTGCATTTTTTTGTCATTTATCTTTTGAAAACTTTCTAAAGAAATTTTTTTTTTTTTTTTTTCCTCCTTCAAAATTGTTTCTCCTGTAGGTTTTGTAGAATATATTGACTGCATCTCTGCAGAGGGGTAAGACTCTCTCAACAAATGCCCTGAATATGTCATTAAACCATTTGATGGCGAGGCACCAGCCTTGAAAATTTGGGGAATGTGGAGTACCCCTTCATTGCCATTGCTCCCAGTTTCTCTCTGACCTGGAGTGGCAGCACCTGATAGTGTTCTATCTATGGGTCAAATACAACTGTTTGACATTTAAACTGTGTGCAAACAAATGACTTATATGAAATTGAATTGTTAGAAATAGAACTGTTTAACCATTTAACTGCATGTAAACAAATGACTAATTGAATTGTTAGTGATTAATATCAATACTTTAAACTCTTTAACTGTGTGCCTAACTTGAATTATTGGTATAACATAGCAATACTTGCAATCATTTGACTGTGTTCAAATGAATGAATTGTTTTGAATAGAATAATTTAGTATTTAATTGCAATACTTGTAAACACTTCACTGTCTGCAAATAAAGGATTAATATTGAATAGAATTATTAGTGTTAGATAGCAATAATTGAAACCATTTAACTGTGTAGGAACAATTGCAATACTAGTGTACAAACAAATTAGTTGTTACTCATTTAAAAATTAAATTACCAACAAACTGTTCACTTAGAAATCATATATGTATATCCATTGCCTTATTGTTTTTGTTCATCTAATGTATATTCTTTAATATCAATTTTAAAATGTCTACAAATGAATTCAAATGCTGCTATTGTAAGTTTTATGCAGTACAATCAGTAAAATATGCAGACCACAGAAATAATGAAGAAGGAATTATAATGATAGAAAATATTTAAAACCAAACAAATATATATTTACCGAAAGTTATCAATCAGAATTCACCAATATAATTAAAATTAAGTTTTAAGTTAGTTCTGTCTCAGTTTCAATACAGTGTGCACTTTCTTTTTTCTATAGAAAATAATTGTTAGATTTATCTTGTCATATATATATATATATATACATACATATATATATATATATATAGAGAGAGAGAGAGAGAGAGAGTACTTTGCAGCAGTTTCATTTTTAGACATGTTTAATTACAGATATCAGCTAGCTTGAGTTTTTTTTCATGAGCTTTTCTTATTTTTTGTATTTAGTGTCTCAGTGTAGAATTAAATTTATAAGAACTGGTCAAAGTTCATGAGTCTATAGGTTTCAAGTATTTTTGATCATCCAATAATATAATGCTATGAAACAAGATTTTTACTTTTTCTATTTCCTGGGCTGAAAGTGTTATTTTCCAATTGCATATGTATAAAATATATGGAAAAAGATCTATTTTGCTTTTGTGGCTTTGGTAATTAAATTTTCTTAGCATCAATATGGTGCATCCATATAGTTGTATTGATAGAGCTACAGGTTGAAAGAAATCCCATTTTATTTTGTCAGAACAGATTTCCAAATGATTGATAACCTGTCGGTAGCATTCCATGCCTTCACTAGGCATATGTTGATATGACTTTCAGTAGATGAGATGTAGCTGCTGATGTCTTGGAAGCAACAGCTTTAAAGCCATCTACCTCTCATCTCGTAAACCATCAAAATCAGACAAACAAGGCATGCAGAGTATTCCTAGAGATGCAAAGACAAACTCATCAGTGACATTTTTTTCATGGACTCTTACGCATAGATGTACCTGTGTTGGCCACCCAGTAAAGAATTACTTACATTGACTCTGTGCAAACAGAATGCAGCCTAGAGGACCTCCCAGGAGTGATGAATGATAGTGACGGATGGCAAAAGAGAATCAGGGAAATAGCTATTTGATACCAGATAAAGTTGTAGTCGGGGGTGACCCGAAGGCTCCTTTTTCAATAGCTTCTACATTGAGATGTAGGGGAGGGTGCTGCTTCTTTCCCAAGATTGACCCACTTGATCCCTACTTTATAATGCTGAGTGTTAAACAAGGAGGCATCACATTCCATTTTTTTAATTTTTTGGTACGACTCAACCTGGGATTGAACCTAGGTCTCCCAAACACTCTATTATGCCAAATAGTGTATAAATCATTCATATCAAGTTTCAGCTTTAAATAACCCATAAAGAAGTGATATGCTGTTAAATAAATCAAACCAAACCTACAAGTAGTTATGATTAAAGAAATCATAACCAATTACGAATGAGCCAAATTTCTGGCATTAAATAACCCATAAAAGGTTGATATGCTGTTAAATAAACCAAACCAAGACGTGTTTTGTTCAGCATAAATGCAGACCCCCAGCTGTCAAAAGTAAGAAAATGTAAACATCCCCCAAATCTAGTCTCCATAAGACATTCTTCTCTGACTCTATCTGACAGGTTTTTATCAAAATCCATTAAATAGTTCTTCAGTTATTATGGAGGCAAGCACAAGACTGATTGTAATAATCTTTATTCACTCTGCTACAGCCACAGCATACACAGTAACAGGGTTGGCACTTAACTGACAGTGATTCTAATAAATACTCAATAACTTATAAGTAGATTTTCTGCTTGTGTGAGTACATGTGTTTCTCTTACACTTAAACACATGGCGGCTTCTTGGATATCTTCCAGAAATTTTACATGTAGATTTATTGTGACATTTTTGTACAAACAGTCTAGGGATTTTTTTTCTTTTGTCATATTATGAATCTTACATTCAAACAAACAAGTTTTTAAGATAAATTTAGGGAAACACATTTTTTTTAATAGAAAAAACCCTCCAAATCTAAGTAACTGATTTTCAATAGTAAGTAAAAAAAAAGTCATTACATAAAGTTGTTAAAAGCTAGTGGAGGAGCCCAGCATTGCTAGGGGTAAAAAAATAAGATAAAATTGAAGAAACACTCTTGATACATTCAACATAAACAAAAGTACATTTTTATTTATTCATTTTCAGTCATATTATTGGGAGTTTCAGATTTGGCAATGTGTTTTTCATTGGTGATGCAAAGTTAGTATTATTAAACAACATACTTCTCCTTGAAGCTTAAAAAAAACTAAAACAATAGAATATTGAAAACACTTAGATGAAAAGGAGTCATACTAAAAGTGTCCTTTAAAAAAAAAAAAAAAGGCAATATTTGAGCTTGATGTTTTAACCCAGATTGTATAACACCTTTTCAAGAGGTAGCACTTTGAGGGAATTGTCTGTTAGCGACTAAGTGTGTAGTTTCAGGAATTCAAGAGTAAAACTTTAAATTCTCATATGACATCCCAGGAGTGCTCATAATGCTCTACCTTTTCTCAAATGTTCTCATTGTGATAAGCAAAAGATCAATAACAAGAAATTATTAAGAAAAAAAGGTGTCATCTTAACTTAATATATATACAAATTATTAAAAACTTATGTGAAATGTAAACAGCCTCATCCAGGGTTTGAACTCGGGTCACCATGTCCATTTCCTATGACAATAAGCATTATAGATGGTTTCTTTGTTTAATGGCATATCAACCTTTGTAGGTTATTTAATGCCAAAGCCATTCTCCTAGAAGAACAGTAGTGGTACTATTTAACCCATAGCTGGGAGGATCAGGGGGTTCATACTTTTCCCAAGGGTATTTGCCCGAAAGTGAACGTAATAGCACGGCTGGAGTACGAACTCGCTTACTACGATTCTGCAGTCCATCACTTTAACCATTACACCACGAGAACACCCCCCTAATAACCATTATACTACTGCACATTTATGACAGGTCATATAGATGTAGTTTCATTTTTATTTATAAAAGTTTATCTCAAACAGATCTATTTGACCCAGAGATGGGACTCGAACAGGTAGTGCCACTCAAAGTGTTGGGTATCACCCACCTTTTTCCTCACAATGAACTAGTCCATCTGCCATATATAGCAGTAGCTCCTAATACCAGGGCAGACTAGAAGGTTAAGAGAAGCTTCTTATAGGAATAGTATTAGAGCGTTGGTGACTGGAGATCACACTAGATCACCTAACTTGCTTCTGTAATAACGGAAGCCAATACTATCGTTGGACTATATCTTTATTCTGTATTCAGTAATCTTATGTTCTTGTCTACTAATAGTCTCTCTATTGTATATACTTTTTCCTGAGAATATATCTCTATTTCCTCTTATATTGTGGTTTGTCCTTTATTTGATATTACAAGCGTTCCCTAACCAGAATGCAACACAAAGTCAGTGTGAACCTGGGAGTAGAAGCAACAAAACTGTGAACCCACCCTACATAGAGCCCCAGAATTGGAGCCTCACCACCAAATATTTGATATCTGTTTGAATCTTAAAAGATGATTTTTGGCAAAGAGTAACTTTCAATACCAATTTTTAGCTTTTGATATAGAACTGTAAATTATTTTTAAATAATGATTGCTTGATGCTTTAATGATAAGGTTACATATATATGTCACTGCTTAGCCTGCTGGGGCTGTAGAATACACCAAGTGCATCTCCGGATATGACAATAAACAATTTGATGATGAGGCTCCAGTAATGCTGGAGCATTGGGGATTGTAGAGTACCCCTTCATTCCCATTGCTCTAAAGTCCACCCTGGCCTGGAGTGGAGGTACCTGACAGGGTCCTATCTATGGATCAAATAGAACTGTTTTAACATTTAAACTGAGTTCAAACAAATGATTTATGCTAAATTGAATCATTAGAAATAGAACTGTTTTATCATTTAACTGTGTGTAAACAAATGACTGATGTTTAATTGAATTGTTAGTTATACATAGTAATACTTGGAACCATTTAATTTTGACGACTTATGCTAAACTGAATTGTTAGAAATAGTAGTGTTTGATTATTTTACTGTGTATCTACAAAATGTGTTTACAAATTATATATTTAATATATATGTAAAACAAAAAAAGGATTTGGCATTAAATAACCAAAAATGGTTGATATGCCATCAGACCAAACTGAACCAAATCATATATATTCAATAGATATGTGTTAAAAGGATTTGGTATTAAATAACCTACGATAGTTGATATGCCATAAAACGAAACCAAACCAAATCCTATATATTCAAATAAAAAGGATTTGGTATTAAAGTTGGATTTGGTCAAAAGCAAGAAGTTTTCAGCATGAATGAAATACATGTGGAACCACCATTCCTGTGTGATTATGTATGAAATCGTTATTGTAAACGTGTAATAATATCAACAGCTGAAAGTAAAAGCATTTTTTTTTTTAAATCACAAACTGCACACTAAAAATGAAGATTAATGTCCAATATCGTCTCTGCTCTGATCTGGCATATATATATATATATATATATATATATATATATATATATATATATATATATATATAAAATTCTCTTATTAATAATAATAATAATAATAATAATAAGACCCTGTCCGGTGGCTAAAGCTGGTTGGTAGCGCCAGGAGTAGCAGTACCACCTTGAGCTACTGAAACTGTGTTATCACCCCTGGTTAGCGGCTGATAAGGGCAGGGTATTGCACGTGCTTTCACACATATGATGAAAAAAAAATAAAAGTAAAGAAAAAAAACAATCTACAATGGTTGATATGCCATAAGACCAAACCAAAGATATTTGTCAGAAATAAGCCTGTAATACAGGGTGTTTCACCATTTTTAAAACAATGTCCAGGGGACTAATCAAGAACCACCAATGAGAGAATAATGGACATTACATTTATTAAAAGATAAAAGAATAAAATTTTTGAATCTGCAACCATTTAGTCTCAAACATGAACCCAAAATCTCAGGAGAAGCCTTAGAGTACATGTTCCAGATGTCTTCAGTTCAACTGAAGGTAACTGACTCTTGAACCTGGGTGACATTTTTGGGTGTTAGAATTGTTATCAGAGGTCCAGATGGTGAGAAATCTATTGCTCTATGATCTTCACAAGTACCATGAGCTTCAAAGTTCTTGATCAACTGGAAAATCTGACTCTTGTTTGGAAATATGTGGAAATTGAACTTTCTTTTGTATCTTTCTTGAAAGAATTAATTTTGTTATATGACTTCACACAAAAGATCATCTGCTCCATCATCCAAAGCATGAATATACTATAGTTGGTTAAATATATCTGTATATTAATTATTTCATAGCAATAATCTGAAAAGAGAAAGAGAATAAATTTGACAAGGAAGATTGCACAGAGACCATTGCTTTATTTCAGCAATCCTGAAACATCCTATATATATTTTATATATTTGAATAGTAGATTATTAATGGCTGTAAGTTTATGAAATGAAGAAGATATATCTGTATATGTTCTATGTATCTCTCTTCCTGTTTTCTATCTGTTTTAGTCCTTCCCCTTGTTTTTTTATTTATCTTTCTCATCCTGTGTTTCTTCTCCCTCGTCTTTCCTATTTCCTCTCTCTCACTTCCTTTTCATTTCCTCTTATTCATCTACCTGTCTCCTCTTTGTCTTGCTCTATTCTTCCTGGTACCTCTCTTATCCACGTCTTACTTCTCTTTCTCTCTCTCCTCTCTGTAACTCCCATTTGTCTTGATATATATATCGTGAGTAAGGTTTGGAATAATTTCTAACAATATGAGGAAAAGACAAAATGGAAAATTAAATTTCTGTTTTGCTATAAGGATGACTTCATCAGAAATGAAATTCTATTTCAATAAAAAATGAAGTTTACACATGTCGACCTTGTCTTCATTTCATGAAATAAAATTCAATTTCTGATTAAGTTATCCTTATAGTGAAACATATCAATTTAATTTTACATGTTGCCTTTCTATGCTATGATATATATATATATGATGTGATTTGAGTTTCTTTATTTCTCAGTCCATAACTTCTGTAGCATTTAAGCAATCAGATAAGATATACATACATTTATATATATATATATATATATATATATATATATATATATATATATATATATATATATATATATGCTCATTTGATTAAATAATAACATCACATTTTGTCTGTATAATTTTATTAAGATCGTTTCAAGTTTCCTTATAAGTGTCTTGGTTTTAGGTTGGAATTAGTGAATGAATTTACCAAAATTGTCCCAAATGCTTTTGGACCTTTCATAGGCCATCATCAAGGGTTGCTTGCATGTATAAAGAGTGTTTTTTTTTTTGTTTTTTTTATAAAGTTTTTGTAAGATTTTTTTTCGGTTTTTATAACATTACAAAATTAGGTGAATGCAGAGTTGGATAAAACTGAGATGCTAATGAATTAAAAAAACAGAATGCTATCAACGAAAATAGAATATTATCAAGAAATTAATAAGCTATGACTACAAATCCTAGAAGCCCTACATATGAAAACAAAAAACCTAGAATCAATAGAATTAATTTTGAAAATTGCAACAAAGTTTTAAAATGCCTTCAGTGTTTTTTATCTTTTTTTAAATTTTAAAAAATATTCTATATTTCTTGATAATATTCTATTTCCTTTGAATATAATTCTATGGCCTTTAAATATTGGAATCCTTCTTGGATTTTTTTAGCAGATGCATCTTTTACTGTTGTGTGTGAACAATAATATTCTTCTTTGACACACCTTTCACAATTACCTTAATTTGTCAGGTATAACATGCTTTTGTGTATAATATGCTTCCCTAACTTTCGGCAATGCAATTCTGGAAAAAAAAATCTCTTGTGAATAATATGCATTGACTTTTTGGAATTCGTATCAGCTAAATTTATACTAGATTTAACATTCACTCGGTTTGGTTTGTAATAGCGTGACTGGAATACAAACTCACATACTACGATTCCGCAGTCCATCACTTTAACCATTACACCACGAGGAAACCCCCCATTCACTCGATGTTTTATCTGGTTTGTATTGACTAGGAATAAGAAGTTATTGCTTATGCAGTGTTTTAAAACACAAAATTTACAAAGTATTTAGGTCAAAGGCCAGGACATGTTCGCATAAAGATGTAACAAACTTTTGATGAAAATAAGTTAACAATAGAAGAAACAAATTATTAACAAAGATGGTTGCTATTTCTCTGTCATCATCATCATCTCATCATGCCATCAGCATGGATATCCCTGACCCTGTCTCACCACCTCTCCCTATTGTTCATCACTTTCAGTAGGTCCTCAGGGCTATACCCCGTATCCTCACAGAGCTGCTGTATGTAGGTTTGAGCTGGTCGCCCTGCTTTCACTCATCTATGTGAAGGGGTTCATAGGAGTACATCACTTATGAGCTCGTCCCTACTTCTCCAGCAGTGTCCTGCATAAAACTGAAGTGTTTGTTACTCATTAGTTAGTTTGGACAAAATATTCAACTTAATTTTGGTCACAACATACTCAATATGGAAGCACAGTGGGTGATATTTGGTTCTTGTGCATAAGATGCACCACAAGCTTTTATTCTTAACTGGCCTAATAAGTAGAGTGTTCGCCAATGGTCCTGAAGACCAGAGTTCAATCTCAGGTCGAGTCATACCAAAGATTCAAAAAATGGTACTTGAAGCACTCAGCACTATAAGGTGAGGATCAAAGGTAAAGTGTAGCAATCCTGGGAATGGAGTTGCGCCTTCCCCTACATATCAGTGTAGTAGCTATTGAAAAGGGAGCCTTCAGGTCACCCTTAAGGTCGCAAACTTTACTTTATACTCAAATAATTATGATACTGTTAACTAAGGTAATTTTGGTCTTGTTATGAAATTCTTTGACTGTTACATCTCTAAAGTAAGAATCTTTATACAGGGTGTCTCAAAATAAGATGCAACTCATTAATATGATAATGATTTATGACTGAGACTAGCACAATGCCGGTCATTTGGATCACATCCTGTAAAAAATGCATCCTTTGAGCTAGAGACATCAAATCAATATTTTTTTTAATTGTTATATCAGCTTCCAAGACATGCAATCTTTTTTTTTGAGTTTCTTGTCTCAGTAATAAATCATTATTATATTATTGGGTTGCATCTATTTTGAGACAGTTTTGAATGATTTTGTTTCCATATAAGTAGTGACGCAAAATATTTTTTCCTTTTTCGTCCAAGGCATTGTGATCAAGGATTAATAGTTATGGTATACTATTTTCAAATCTGAACCCCCCCCTCACAAAATTATTATTATAAGAGTTATTAGCAGTCACATGGTTCCTATATATATTGAGACACTCTATTTGACTATAGTAGAGCTATTAGCAGTTACATAGGTTCCATGTATATTGAGACACCCTGTATAATTCACAAAATGTTTGCATCTTCATACATTTAAAGTTGTCATTTTCTCCTTATTTCAATAAATTATCCAGGAATTGTTTCTTTTTATGCAAAGCCAGCTCAGACGAGTTTTTAGGTGGGCATCTGTCTTCCGCCCTGTAAAAGTTTGTCCACTTCATTGTGTGTACTCACTTTCTTAGCAAATGTTACAAGAGAGATGGGTTTATTCCTCCCTATATGCATCTAGATCCTTTCTACTACAGCAAGGTGTTGAGCTAAGAGGGAATCTGTTTGATCTCAATTGTTGCCCTGCCTAGAAATAGCTTAGAAACACAATTTTTAAAGGAATTTGATTAATACTATTCCAAGTCTAGAAAATAATGCTACAAAGCAAAATGTTTATTGAACTTTAAAGGTTTTTTGAGATTTCTGAATGAAGACAAAGCTGTTTTTTGTATGCCTTGTAATGTATAAACAAGGTTGTAACCCATGATAGATGAATGATAAAAACAAATAAAATATCCTTTAAATATGAATAATTATTCTAAATTTTGATAAAAGCTACTCAACCTTCTCTATTTTTAACCATGACCATCTTACAACCCATACACAATATTGATAGGTACTACTAGGTGGATGCCATTGAATAAGACTAATTATCATAAACTTGAATAAAGCAACTCTGTCCTTTATTTCTAATGATGACTGTCATACAACTTGCTTGGTTTGGTTTCTTTGTTTAATGGCATATCAACCCTTGTAGGCTATTTAATGCCAAAGCCATTCTCCTAGAAGAACAGTAGTAGTGCTATTTAACCCATAGCTGGGAGGATAAGGGGGTTCATACCTTTCCCAAGGATATTTGCCTGAAAGTGAATGTAATAACGCAACTGGAATTCGAACTCGCTTACTACGATTCCGCAGTCCATCGCTTTAACCATTACACCTCGAGAACACCCCCCCATACAACTTGTGGGTAAATAACTAAAGCTAGTTTTAGTATAGACATTGTGCATATTAGCATAATAGTTAGTGTTCACCAATGAACTGGGATACTGAGGTTCAATCCCAGGTCGAGTCATACCTCAAGCTCAAAAATGGTACTTGATGTCTCCTTGCTTAGTACTCAGCATTATAAGGTATTGATCAAGGAATAGAGGAGCAATCCAGAGAAAGGAGTAGTACTCTCCCTTACACTTTGTTTTACCAATCATATGGAAATCTGATGTAGTCAATGAAATAAAAAAAAATTTTTTTCAAGCTGTGGCTGTGTTCATACTGTTGCATGGATGCACCACTTAGATACTAACAAAACACAAAGAAAAGGCTTGATGGAAACTCCACAAAAATGCTTTGTGCTGTCTTAAAACAAATCCTTAAAGCAACACACAACATAAAAGCAAATGTATAGCCACTTGCCTCCCATCTCAAAAATCATCCAAGTAAGATAAATAAGACATGCCGGAGAAGTCGAGACAAACTCATAAGTGACATTCTTCTTAGCTGACTGGTAAATACTTACATACATCAGCTCCATGTGGACTCTGGATGCAGATGAGAGGACCTACCAGGAATGATGGATAATAGAGATGGATGACAATTGAGAATCCGAAAAATCTATGCTGTCATAGTGACTTGATGATATATGCTCCTGGGCTTTATACATAGAAGTAATTATTTTTATATCTCTACCATGACATATTTTTATCTTAAGCAAGTTGGAAATTTCAGGGATTGGTTGTCTAATAGCGTCAGAATATTTTGTTTTCTTGTGGACAGATAGTTAGTTTCTGACTCATTTTCCTGTCTGGATAGCAAATAGGGATCAATTAAAATAAAAATGGAGGATTCATTTTTTTATTTTTTATTTATTTATTTTTTTTTGTAACTAAGTAATATCATAGGAACTTAAGCTTGTTGTCGAGGATTGTTAATAAGATTCACTTGTACAACTTAGGTTGTCCACAGCATAAGAAAGTTGTCTGAAGCATCAAAACAGCTTGGAGTGGAATGCAAGATAAAATCGTTTCATTTTTCTTCTTGTAATTGTAAAGCTGATAATGATAGAAATAAGCACACTGTGATGATATCAGCTTTCGGTTTAAAGGTTCAGTTCTTGTCTTGAATGGATAGAAAACTTGGGGCTTTTTATTAATTTTTATTTTTATTTTAAGTTTCAAAATGATGTGTGTGTTAGTTCTGATGAATGCCACATTGTATCATGTTATATATATATATATATATATACACACACACACCTTTTTTATGTATCTTAAGGTCTGTGTATATTGTTTTTATTTATATAAAGGACTGTGCATGTACTTTATATATATATATATATATATATATATATATATGAATACATGGGTGTGTCTCTGTACATATGTGTGTGTGTGTATAGATATATGAATACATGGGTCTGTCTATGTACATATGTGTGTGTATGTATATACAGAGATATGTGTGTGTGTGTGTATATATATATATATATATATATATATACACACACTACCAGTGAAAAGTATTTGGCCACCCTGAAGAATTTTCATTTTTCATCCTAAAAGTGTTATTTTTAATGAAACAAGTTAAGCACTACAATGGCTTTATTTATTATATTAAACACAAGTCTTTCTCAATAACTTTGACCTAGTATAATCTTTTGAAAAATTGATCTGAAGCCATTTTCTTATGTTGTACTAAAAATAACAATTCCTAGAACTACAGTGGATTATACTGTTAGGAAATGTCAGAAAATGGGACCAAAAGTAGGGCTGGTAGACCAAAAATAACAAGAGCAGAGGACAATTTCATCAGAGTCACTAGCTTGTGTGACTGCTCCAGAGACTCTGTGAAGCTAACCCATATGGCCGAATTGCTGTCAAGAAACCACTATTGAGGAAGTTAAACAATGTCAAAAGATTCCAGTAGGCCAAGGTGCACAAAGACTGAACACAATAAAACAGTGGAATAAAGTCCTCTGGACTGATGAATCAAATCTTTGGTCAAATAGAAGTATCTATATGTGATGAAGAGTTAGTGAAAGAGCTGCAACCCCCTGTATCACACTGACTGTTAAGCATAGAAGAGGGTTAGTTATTGTGTGTGTTGGGGGGATGCTTGCCTGTTACAAAGTCAGAGATTTGTACCTAGTGAAGGTAAATTGTATCAGACTGGCTATCACAGCATGCTGCCGCATCTCTCAATCCCATCTGGAATGCACCTTGTGGGTCATGGATTTCTACTCATGCAAGATAATGACCCAAAGCATTCTAGTAAATTCTGCCAGAGGCACATTAAAAGCAAAGAGGAACAGTATATCTTTCAACTTATGTCTTTGCTGACACAATCAACAGACTTAAATCCCATTGAACTGGTATGGGATGAACTTGACTGAAAAGTAAGAGCTAGATAACTCATTAGTGCAGCTCACCTTTGGCAACTCTTGAAGGAAAGTAGCGCAGAAGTAATCTTCAATTTACCTCCAGTCTTTAGGGGAAAGAATGGCAAAATCTATGCAGTAGTGATAGTGGCTAGAGGAGGTCATTTTATTGAATTAAAAGTTTAAGAAGTTTTTGGTGTCTTTTTTTTGGTTTAATTTCTATTTAATATGGCTCAGGAAGACTTATATTTAATATAGAAAATAAAGCTATTGTGGTGTTTAACTTGTTTCATTAAAAATAACACTTTTAGGTTGAGAAATAAAAATTCTTGGGGGTGGGCAAATACTTTTCCCTGGTAGAGTGTGTGTGTGTGTGTGTATATATATATATATATATATGTGTGTGTATATATGTGTGTGTGTGTGTGTGTATATATGTGTGTGTGTATATGTGTGTGTGTGCGTGTGTGCGTGTATATATATATATATATATATATATATATACGTGTGTATGTATATATATATATATATATATATATATATACGTGTGCATGTGTATATATATATATATATATACGTGTGCGTGTGTATATATATATATATATATATATACGTGTGCGTGTGTATATATATATGTATATGTGTGTGTGTGTGTGTGTGTATATATATATATATATATATATATATATATATATATATATATGTATATGTGTGTGTGTATATGTATGTGTGTGTGTGTATATGTATGTGTGTGTGTATATATATGTGTGTGTGTGTGTGTGTGTATATATATATGTGTGTGTGTATGTGTATATAAATATATATATATATGTATATATATATATATATATATGTGTGGGTGTATATATATATATATATATATATATATATATATATATATATAAAAAATTTTTTTTTTTTTTCAAGAACAACAATTGGTCACATTAAGATAATAAATTTATGTCCATCCTGTTAAAAGCATTGATATAAATCAATGCTCTAAAGAAAAATTAACAGGATGTCAAAAATTCAAACATAACAAAATTTTATATATATATATATATATATATATATATATATATATATATATTATTTCTATAAGTGTATATATATATATATATAACCGAGTTTGATTCTCTATTTAATTGTACTATATATATATATATATATATATATATATATATATATTTTAATTTTATATGTATGTATGTAATATATATGTATATGTATAAATTGTGTGTTCATCACATTGATAACTACCATTAACTTATCCACAGATTAATGAATGAACTACACTCATGGTTTGTTTACAGTGATTAGGGCTTGTGTAAAACCAACCCCACATCTGATGAGCTGATAACAGAAGAATTGTGCTCCACTGTGTCACAGATATTTTGAATTGCATTCAGGTTTTGAATTCAATTTTCCTTCTACCTGACCAGTCGCTTTACCAAGGCGAAAGAATATAGAGGACATAACTACTTACCCATAACTGGTGCCAGAATAACTAGATTAATATTAAGGCCACTAGCGGAGAATGAACTTGAATTATCAGGTCCATTTTGTTGTCTAATAGCTATCATATTATGCTCACTTCCAAATAAAGAAAAAAAAAACAATTTGTGGAACTATTTTCCCCATTTCATCTCTTTAGATATATCATAATTCCTTGTTCTGAAGAAAATTCAGTTTTACTTTTGTTTTTTTTTTTTATTTATTCAAGTTTGACATATTTTTCAGATGAAGTTACTTGTCTATATTCATATTTGCAGTTTTATATAAATTAATAGTTTTTTTGCTTTTACTGTTTTATTTTTATATGTAGGTCATTCAATAAATAAGGGGGAAATTTTCTTTTGAAAACAAAAAAAGCAAAATAAACTTTCTTTTTCCAGAATTTTTTTTTACATAAATATAAATTCTGCATTGTTTGGAATTGACTTGTCACAAAAATTATTTTAATTTTGCTAAAATATTCCTTTTTATGTAGCAAACCAAGTACCCAACTCTAGTTTACCTTTAAGGTGCTAGAAGGAGGTGACTGTGTGACATAGGTACTTGAAATTTGTGCTAACCAATGGATAGTATTAAATAGAATTATTAATATTAGAAAGCAATACTTGAAACCATTTAACCGTGTGCAAACAAATGAGCTCTAATTTGTTTAAAAAATAAAGTTGCTTACAAACTATTTACTTGCAAATATATAAGTAAAGTAAAGTTGGTGAATGTAGTCAAAGGTGACCCGAAGGCTCCTTTTCAGTAGCTACTACACCAAGGTGTAGGGGAGGGTACTACTCCTTTCTTTAGATTGCTCCACTTTACCCTTTATATGTAACTTATAATGCTGAGTGTTAAGCAAGGAAGTATCAAGTACCATATTTTGAGTCTTTGGTATGACTTGACCTGGGATCAAACCCTCATCTCCTGGGCCATTGGTGAACACTTTACCTACTAATAAGAGGATTTGGCATTAAATAACCCACAAATGTTGATATGCCATAACACAACCGACCAAAGCTATTATGAGCCTGAGTTGAATAGACAGTTCATTGAGTGGAAACACACTGACTCTAGTTAAGAAAAAGTTCCAGGTGCAGTAGTGAGTAAAGGTTATGTCTCCTGGGAGATTGAAAAACCCATTACTTTTGATTTCCTTGAAGAATGTGCAACTGTAAACAGTACTTTTTATTGACTAACTCTCAAGGCAAATTTCATGTTTATTAAATGATTCTCATACCTTCTGTCTTTACTGCAAACTAATGTTCATGACACCTCAAAAGGAAAGACGAATGACTGAATTACTTTCTGTGTATTGGCTCTGTGCAGCTATTTTGTCAAACCTAAAATATTTTTATGTGTAGGAATACTTGAAAGCAAATGATTAGTGTTAATAGTTGTTACTTGAAGCTATAATTATTTGCAAAGGGTTATTATGTTAAATCAAATCTACTTGAAATTGTATAAATCCTATATCTGCTTCAAATCGTATAAACCCTTTATCCGCTTGAAATCATATAAACCCTTTATCAACTTGAAATTATATGAACCCTATATCCGCTTGAAATCATATAAACCCTTTATCTACTTGAAATCATATCAACCCTATATCCGCTTGAAATCGTATCAACCCTTTATCTGCTTGAAATCATATCAACCCTTTATCTGCTTGAAATTGTATAAACCCTTTATCTGCTTGAAATTGTATAAACCCTTTATCTGCTTGAAATTGTATAAACCCTATTTCTGCTTGAAATCATATTAACCCTATATCTGCTATAAAGGGATTTTTTTTTTTTAAATTGTTTCTTATTTTCAGAATTTTTAGAATAATTTTTTGAAAAAGCTGAAGCTGTAAACAGTGTTTTCTTATATCAAATCCTTGGGAAATATTCACCTTATTAATTGAATAAACTTTGTACAAGTTTTTAACATGACATCATTTGCTCACAATGTTGTCTTACTGTTCATCATCTTTTTGTTTAAATATTACAGTATTGAAGATATATTTTTCTTTTGATGAGTATTGTCAATAAGCCTTAACCTGATAGAGAAAAAGAAGTTCAAATACATAGTTTAAACTCATGGCTGCAGAATTGGTTGGTTGATTATGTCAGCTCTTGTTATGTTACTTAACACCAAAGCTAGTCATTATTTGATTTTTTAATTTTTGCAAATAATTATATGGTTTCAAGAAACTAATAATAATGATAATAATAATCTGTAAACAATTATAGTTTCAGTGAGTGAGTGAATTATTGATTGATTTTAATGGCCTGTCAAACTGTCTAGTATTATTTTATGCTTAGTGGTTAGGGAATTAATTGTGAATTTACATTTTTTTTTCCACATGATCTTATCAAGTAAGAATAATTTTTAAACAGATCTATTTAACTCCTAGATGAGACAGGAACATTAATTACTACAATTCTAGGTCAGAGCGAACATGGGAGTAATGTTAATAAAGGGATACTCCATATTCACCTGATCTCCAGCCTCACCATCAATTTAGCATCATACCCAGGATACAGTAATACCTTCAAGTAAAATATTTTTATTACCAATAATTTGCATATAGTTATATGGTTTCAAGTATTCCTATCTAATCTTAAAATTTTTAAACAGATCTATTTAACCCATAGTTTCTGACAATCAGGGTTGAAACTTGAATCTCACCACTTGATGTAGTTCCATGTCAAATCCAGCCCCCCCGCCACGTTTTTCTTTTTTTTTTTTTTTTTTTTTAAGTAGAAGAAAGAGTTTTACCTCTCTGCAAGAGATGCTGTTGATATATTCTAAACCTTAAATTCTAGTCACACACCAGAGTCTCACAATTGAGTAATGATAATTCCTGTTGATATGCTAATACAGGGCATATTAGATAGTTTTCTTGAAAAAAATTTTTTATAGAATTCATATATGTATACATTTTTTTCTCATTAGTTAATAACGAGTTTGATAACACGATTTAATCTCTCTCTCTCTCTCTCTCTCTCTCTCTCTCTTATATTTTATTTCTTCTTTTATTATAACTTTCTGTGCTAGAATTCTGCATTACTTTGTGTCTTTTTTCAATTCATCTTTGCTAACAAATTATTCTCTTTTCTTTTTAAGTGATTTGAAAGGATCTCAGGGAACCTATGCTCTTGTGTTCTCAACTGGACAATACAACCAATGCCTGGATGTTGAACACATAGAAAAGCTAAAGTTCTTATTCATACATAATCCCATCATTTATTTTGCGAACTCTGTGTATGTGTGTGTTAGTGTTAGTATTGATTTTTTTGGTTTGAATATCCACATTATTAGAAATAATAAAATCCTCATTGAAAAGAAAATAAACTTTTTTACAAAAATTTGTTAGGGGTGTAATTACTTATTGGTGCTCTCTCTCTGTGTCCATGTGTGTGTGTGTGTATATATATATATATATATATATATATATATATATATATTATTTTCTACTAGTGTTTATATGAAAATGCTTTTGTTCATAACATAAGTATATAAGGTTGCTTTATTGCCTCATATGTCATTATTAGATGAATTTTGAATTTTTATTGTTTAAAACAAAATGTTTTTCATTCATTTATAAATTCTTACATATATATATATATATATATATATATATATATATATATATATATATATAAGCTATTATTTTCATTTCTTTCTTTCAGCCTTAATTAATTATTGTCATAAGATGAAATCCAGTTTTTACATATTTTGTCATATAATATGTAGTTTGTATTATCAATAAACATTATTATTATTGTTATTATTATTATAATGATGATAATAATAATAATAATAATAAACAAAAAAGTGCAACTAAATAAAAAAAAATAATTGGAATGGAATGTTAAATGTATAATCATAATTATAATCAAACATTTAGAAATGAAACAAATTTTGGCATTGAATAACTCATAAGGAGTTGATATGCCATTAAACAAATGGACCTATCCAAACCAAATATATTGCCCAGTCGACTGGGGCTGGAGAATACACCAACTGCATCTCTGCAGAGGGGTAAGACCTCCCCACCCCACAACAAGTGTCCTGTATATGACACTAAACAATCCGATGGTGAGGTTCCAGTGATGCTGGGGCTTTTGGGAATGCAGAGCACCCCTTCATTGCAAGGTCCACTTCATTGCAAAGTCCACTCTGGAATGGTAGCACCTGATAGGGCCCTATCTATAGGTTAAATAGGACTAAACTGCATACTTATGCTAAACTGAAATGTTTGAATTAAAACTGTTTGACTAAACTGAATAGGTTAGATAGAAATATTTTTGACAATTAAACTGTGTACTTATGCTAAACTGATTGTTTGAAATGGAACTGTTTTTGACATTAAAACTGTACTTATCCTAAATTGAATTGTTTAATATAGAACTGTTTTGACATTTAACTGTGTGTAAACAAAATCTGTACTTATACTAAACTTTATTAGCTGAATTAGAACTATTTGAATAAACTGAATAGTTTGAAATAGAACAGATTTTTGTATAAAAATTGATTTGGTGTTAAATAACCTACAAAGGTTGATATGCCATAAAACCCAACCAACTAAACCAAATATAGTTATGGTTAATAATAATGTATAATCATAATTATAATCAAACATTTATAAATGAATCAAATTTTGGCATTGAATAACCCATAAGTAGTTGATATGCCATTAAGCAAATGGACCAATCCAAAGCAAATATAGTTATGATTACAAGTATACCTCAGGTTATGTAGTTTTGAGTTAAGTCATTCTTGATTATACATCATTTGTCAAAAAAATATATGGAAAAATAAAATCAAGTTTGTCATTTTATTCAACTTTATGTCTGTCTGCCACAAATACTGAAGTTGTAATAACACAAGAAAAGCATTAAAAGCTCATAAAATCATGTGACTGTACAATAAATATGAATAAAAGTATATATAATTATATTAAAATATGGAAATTTACAGTAAACGTTAATATAATCATCATAAATCTTAGAATACAAAATATGAAAACATCTGTGACTCTCTGTTCTCTTTTTTAATGGTCTTTTAATATAAATTAGTTTATTTTCTACTATCGCAAAATAATTTTAATAACTGTACTCATTATTTAATCTTACAAATTCAATTTATTTTATTATGTCTTAGAGCAAACCACACTCACAAATAAAGAGTCTGCAATGTATTGTAAAGATCACCAAATTGTAAACGTCTACATTTACAAGTATGTATGTACATGTATTCATAAATCTAAATTACATTTTTTTTCTGTACTATATTAAAAACTAAAATTTATTTGTAAGCTTAGTATAGATTCTTATTGACCATATATTGTTAAAAATGCATTTATAAATAAAATACAGAACTGGGATGGTTATTTGTGGTTTAACCTGGAGACAAGTAAATTTGGAGACAAGTAAAATCAACTTGAGTTGTTTTTCGACTTAAGTCACCTCTCCTGGAATGAATTACTGACATAAGGTGAGGTGCCCATGGTGTAATGGTTATCCTGGTAGGAAATGGACACGGCGACATGTGTTAAAATCCTGGATGAGACTGATTGCATTTCACATAGCACTAATACCCTTGGGAAAGGTATGAATCCAATCATTCTCCCTCCAGCTATGGGTAAAATAGTAGGACAAACTAGGTTCTTCAGCCCTGGTGAGGCAACTAGTCTTGGAGAAGGAAAACTGATTTCAAACCTGTTAAACTCCACTTAGAAATTGGGTAAATATGATAAGGTGAGGTATACTTGTATAATCAAACATTAAAAAATGAATCAAATGTTGGCATTGAGTAACCCATTAGAAGTTGATATGCCATTAAACAAATGAATCAAATTTTGGCATTAAGTAAGTCCCATTGATAGAAGTACACTTGGAATTGGTGACCCGAGTTCAAATCCTTGATGTGGTTGTTTGGGTTTCACTTTGTGTTAATGTCCTTGGTAAAGGCATGAACTCATCTCTTCTTTTCACAGCTCTAGATAAATAGCAGAACAGCCTAGGTTGTTTAGCATTGTTTAGGCTACTAGTTTCAGAGAAGACAATCTTTGAATTCATACTGCTTTACTCCACTTAAAAATGAACCTTGTGTAATATCCTGCCTGTGGTGGAGGGGTTGGGTAAATACAAACCCCTAAGACTCTGATAAGCCGTTAACCAAACCATATATTTGCATCTAAATCTTATATTTGAAATGTAACAACTATTTTGTACACAGGTAGTAGCTCATATGCATAGAAATGTTATTGACTTAATAAAATGCACATCCCCTGCATTGCCTGCAGCTATGGAAACTTGAAAATTGCTGAGTCATTTGACATATAGACTAATTTAGTATTTTTATTCATCAATATTTTTTTTTTTTATCTTAGCAACAACCCCTGGCATTGTAACCTGTACAATGCTAGATGGTCTCACTCAGACATACTGTGTTTGTCAGCATGTAAGACGCAAATTTGAATTAACAAAGAAAAAAGAAAACAGAACAAATATTACTCAGCATCCAGTTTGTTGGTATTATGACCAAGGACCAGTCTATCTAAGTTCAAATGCTTCATCAGCAGGAGTTAGAATATATTGACTGTATCCCCTGTAGAGGGAGTAAGTGGTCCTATCCCAAAAAAAGGGGGTTCATGGAAAAGACAGCTGCATCTGGTGATGAGGCTCCAGTTCTGGATCTCTAATTAATATTAATCGGATAAACAAGTGATACAGGGCGTCTCAAAATAGATGCAACCTATTAATATGATAATGATTTATTACTGAGACAAGCGCAATGGCGATTATTTGGAATATGTCCTGTAAAAAATGCATCGTTTGAGCTAGAGACATCAAATCAATGTTTTTTTAATTGTTATAATGTCAGATTCTAGAATGTGCAATCTTTTTTTGAGTTTCTTGTCTCAGTAATAAATCATTTTCATATTAATGGGTTGCATCTATTTTGAAACAGTTTTCAATGATTTTGTCTCCAAATCAGTAATGAAGCAAAATATTTTTTCCTCTCTTGTCCAAGGTATTGTGATCAATGATTAATAGTTGTTATGGTGTACTATATTCAAATCTGAAACAAAAAAGAACGCATTATTATAAGTAGAGTTATTAGCAATCACATGGGTTCCGTGTATATTGAGACACTTATATATTGCATTAATGGGCGATGAATTTGGTTGATGTAGTTGACAGATACATCCGGTTGTAGATGAAATCAACAAAGTAACTACTGGAAAAGCAGAAATGTGTAGGTGATACCTGAGGAATAAACAAACAATGCTTGGCGTGTAAGCTATGATCAATGGAGAACGAGCATATTGTGGGTGGTGGGGCATCGCCATATAGGTCGCATGGGAGTTTTAAGATTATGCAAAGTCGAAAATTTAGGCTGAAGTCAGTTCCTGCTGGCTATTCCAACTCCCAACAACTCCTTCGTGTGTGAACTCTCTCCCCTGCTCCACAAGAGTCACCATCAAAGAATGAAAATATCAAATTATATTTTTATATATACATGTTAGTATACTACAAACAGATCAATATTATTTAAATAAGGGGTTAACTTTTATATTATCTAAACATTTTTTTTCCCTTTTTTTCTTCTTTCTTCTTTTCTTTCTTTCTTCTTTGTTGTGATGACTGAACAAAAGAATTGCATTAAAGTCTCAGTAGTTTCTTCTTGCTCATGTTTTTACAAAAAGATAGGATTTCTTTTTTTTTTTTTTTTTTTTTTTTTGAGTCAGTAAGTAAAATAAAGTTGGTGACCTTCGCTGAGGTTGACCTGAAGGCTCCCTTTTCAATAGCTACTACACTAAGGTGTAGGGGAGGGCACTACTCCATTATCTGGATTGTTCCACTTTACCCTTGATCCTTACCTTATGATGCTGAGTATTAAGCAAGGTGGCATCAAGTACCATTTTTTGAGTCTTTGGTATGACTCAACCTGGGATTGAACTCCGGTCTCCAGGACCATTGGCGAACACTACTCATTAGGTCATACCAAGCCCATAATTCTAATACTTTGCAAGCAATCAGCTACTAAAGATTAATATATTTCTTTTCTTACAATGATAAGTAAATATACAAAGTAAATAGAAAGAATATCACATTATTGCTAATAAGGTATCATGTGTATATAAAATATATTGAGTCTTGTCCTATATTTATCAAGAGAGAAATGAATTTGAAATTTTCAAGAATTAACAATCAAAATTAACAAATCTTACCAACCCTATCCCGATGGTTTAAAGCAAGGTTTCTTAAACTTTTTACTTGATGCATCCCTTGTAACAAAATTTAATTTCCATTCACCCGCAAATAAATTGAATATTAAATTACAAAACATTTTTTCAATCTATAATTGTTTGCAGATAAGCATCCATGTTATCAAATATATATAAAAAGTAACATATATTTATTTATTGTTATATTATATAATAGCCCTATCACAGATATTGAGCATCCTCCAAGTTGTACCGCATTTGGTCTGCCACTAACGCACCAAGTTGATATAGTGACAAGCATATACTGCTGTTATATAGCATCTGATTGTGTTTGTTTCCTTATGTCTGTGTCATCCATATTAAAAATAGACAAAGTACAATAGTGAACAGAAAATGATATCTGCAAACCGATTTTAAACTGGTGTTCGCTTTGCACTAATAGCCCTTGAAAAAGGAGGTGCCCATGGTGTAATGGTTATCGCCATAGGAAATGGACATGGCGATACGAGTTCAAACCCTGGACAAAGCTGATTGCATTTCACATAGCACTAATACCCTTGGGAAAGGTATGAATCCAATTATTCTCCCTCCAGCTATGGGTAAATATTACGGCAGACTGGGTTCTTTAGCCTTGGTGAGGCAACTGGTCTAGGAGAAGGAAAACTCTGAATTAAACCTGTTAAACTCCGCTTAAAAATTGACCTTGTGTCATATCCTGCTTGAGTGGAGGGGTTGGTAAATATGAATAATCCTTGAAAAAGGCATGAATCCACTTCTCTTCCCCAGCTTAATCTCAGGGTAGTTGAAGACTTGTGAAAAGGCAATCTATCAGGTACATTTGGTAATAGATCAAGTCTGGGATTATTCCTTGGTTCCTGTAGCATGTAACCCAATATAACCTGCTGCATGTTACTTGGAGAGGAGACTGGAACTGCCTGGTCACCACTTTTCCCTGATAGATGCCATGAAGAAGAATTACCTAGAATGGTACCCTGACAAAGAAAAGAGATTTTTTTTTTTTTATAAGAGATGAATTAGCCAAGTGCAACTGATGATATTTCAACTGGCTGTATACTACCTGTGTGTGTGTGTTTTTTTTTTTAATCTATGAGGAAGCTGTAGTAAACTGGAATACAAAAGGAAGGTTAGATAATACCTCATTCACTTTGAGTTCAATCCTTTTTGTATTTTAGTGTGGGGTTTGTTTGTTTTTTCTTTCTAAATCTAAAGTTAAAATTTTTAGTTAATAATTTAGTTCAAATTTAATTAATATATACAATAAAAAAAGATGAAAAACTTTTCTAACTTGTTAAGGATTGTTTTGAGATTGCTTTTCTTCCTTTTTTTTTCTCTTTTTCTTTTTTCTATATTTTCTCATTTTTTCACTCTTACTTTAAAAAAAAGAAAGCATTCAGATATCATATTCTAAAAATGGTGATATACAATTTTTTCTTTTTCTTTTAACAAGGTAATAGAAGGACAATTGATTGTGACCTTAAGGATGTAGGTTGCCTACTTAATTTAATAACTTATCAGAATCATACATCCATCCCATGTATACAAAAGAAAATTTAAAAACTTTTTAATTAAGTGAAATGTCTATTATAATTAGGGTTTATTACTTGGCATTTGTTTTTAATTTCCTCTCTTTGTTTTTACTCCTGTTTACAAAGAATAAATTTTTATTGCTACCTCTCATAACAATTTCTTCCTTCCATTTTTCCGTTACAGTCATATCTTCAAAGTGGAGTAGCTGTGAATAATGTAGACCATTCCTCCTGAATCTTTCAATCAAGACCGTAACAATATCTCCCACACTCGCTTAACATTTTCTATTAGTCATAGGAATTTTTACTCAATGAGGAAGCGAGTCTTACTGGTGTAGTGGCTAATATGCTGTGTGGCGACATTGTAGTAAGTGGGTTTGCACCCCAGTTGTATTATTAGATTCACTTTTAGATGGATACATCTGGGAAAGGTATGAACCCCCTTGTCCTCCAGCTATAGGTTAAAATAGTTTCACTGCTGGTCTTCTACAAAGAAGGCTTTGGCATTAAATGACTCATGAAGGTTGATATGCCATTAATCAAAGAAACTAAATCAAACCTAGTGAGAAATGACTTATATGATATGTGAATATAGAAATGACGTATGATATGAGATATGGGAAATCTGAAGATTTATAGTTTAAACCTGGGCTTCTCAAAATTAACTAAAATTTTATTCACTCCTGGAAGTGAATAAGATTTTGACGGGGGGGGGGAATTCACTAGTTTGTATTTATAAATCCCTTTATAGCAAGAGAATAAAAATCACTGGATCGTGTAAATAATTGCTTGATATCTTACACTTAGCAGAATGCCTGATTGCTAGTGATGTGTTATTCATATATGACCTGTTCAGAACATACGGGTCATTTAAATGATCCAACAATTTTTAAATGAAAAGTCAAAATGTGGGCAGCTTTCTTAAAGAAGAATTTATTGAAATGACTTTTGATCTTGAAATGAAGTCTCTGTACACATTAAAAGCAATTGTATATTACTGCATGAATTTAAAAAAAAAAAAAAAAACTCGAGCAAAATACACCGAGCTTTGTACAACCATTTTATTAATTTTTCCAAGTTTGTATATGATAGAATCTGAGTTTAGCTATGTGTATTACTTACTAAGCAAATAGAGAAGTATTTTGAATGTAGAATACAGTGATTTGCTGTTCAAAATTACAAACCTTTAGCCTAATATTTGTGATCTCAGTGCCCACCAAACCCATTTTTCCTATTAAAAAATAATTCTAGAATTAAAAAGGTGCCTTTTGAATTTATAGCTTGCTGATTCTTTTCTTATTTAAATTGTATCGAACAATAGTAAATTACTTACGTTTTGTAATTTTAATATTCAATTTATTTGGGGGTGAATGGAAATTAAATTTTGTTACAAGGGATGCATCAAGTAAAAAGTTTAAGAAACCTTGCTTTAAACCATCGGGATAGGGTTGGTAAGATTTGTTAATTTTGATTGTTAATTCTTGAAAATTTCAAATTCATTTCTCTCTTGATAAATAGAGGACAAGACTCAATATATTTTATATACACATGATACCTTATTAGCAATAATGTGATATTCTTTCTATTTACTTTGTATATTTACTTATCATTGTAAGAAAAGAAATATATTAATCTTTAGTAGCTGATTGCTTGCAAAGTATTAGAATTATGGGCTTGGTATGACCTAATGAGTAGTGTTCGCCAGTGGTCCTGGAGACCGGAGTTCAATCCCAGGTTGAGTCATACCAAAGACTCAAAAAATGGTACTTGATGCCACCTTGCTTAACACTCAGGATTATAAGGTAAGGATCAAGGGTAAAGTGGAGCAATCCAGGGAATGGAGTAGTGCCCTCCCCTACACCTTAGTGTAGTAGCTATTGAAAAGGGAGCCTTCGGGTCACCCTTGACAAAGGTCACCAACTCTACTTTACTTACTGACGCTAAAAATAAAAATGGTTTCCTCTCTTTTTTGTTAAAACATAAGCAAGAAAAAAAGTGGTCATCAATCTTTGATATTTTTTGTTCAGTCATCAGAAAAAAAAAAAATTTTTAAGTATAAGATTTAATCACCTATTTAAATAATATTGATCTGTTCATTGAGTGCCTGAACTACACTCACCCTCTCTTGCCATCCTTCCCCTATTGTTCATCTCTTCTGGTAGGTCCCCAGGGCTACACCCTGTATCCTCACAGAGCTGCTGTATGTAGGTTCAAGCTGGCTGCGCTGCTTTTGCACGGCCGTGTGAAGGTATCCATGGGAGTACATCACTTATGAGCTCATCCCTACTTCTCCAGCAGTGTCCTGCATGTCTGGTTTGTCTAACATACAGCTGCTGCTTTGTGGGGTGTTGCCTCCAGGACTTGTTGAATATTGCTTGTAACATTCTTGTGTAGTTGCCGTCAAGCTTTTTCTCCAGCGGTTTAGTTAGCATCCATGTAGTGCATCCATATAGCAGCATCGACACGATTGCTGCTTGGAAGAAACCGCATTTCATTTTATCGGTCAGGTCTGACTTCCATATGACTGATAGCCTATCAATAGCTGTCCATGCTTTTGTTAGTCGCGTGTCCATGTCTGTCTCGGTCGATGAGACACTGCTTCCTAGGTAGGTGAACTACACCTGAATTGTGAAAGGTTTAAAAAATTTTTTCAAGACTCATGCATTATCAAGGATGATTATTTTTGGTTACGTCTTTACTAGTGATATATCAGAACTTTAAAATTAATGTTTAAAGTTGCTATGTATAGAACTAGTTATTTACCCACTCAACCCCCCTCCCACTATCACCCCTGAGTGACTCTAAACTGCAACTGATGGTGAGGCATCAGTCTTGGAGTTTTTTGGAAAGTGGAGTACCTCTTCATTGCCATTACTTCCAGGTCCACTCGGACTCAGTAGTAGTGCCTGTTAAGGTCCCATCTGTGGGTCAAATAGAACTGTTCAATCATTTATTTAGGGTTATTATCTTTAGTTATTTGTATGGCTGTATACAAATTATTTATATTACGTAGAAATACTTGAATAGAATTACTAATGTTAAATAGCAATACTTGAAACCATTTAAATGTTTGCGAGCATACAAGCTCTAACAACTTGTTTAAAAATAGTTACCTACAACCTGTTCTCTTACAGATCATATATATATTAACAGGATTTGGCATCAAATAATCCATAAGGGTTAATATGCAATTAAATACCAACCAGCATAACCAGAACCAGTATTTTAATCCCTGATTTTATTAAATATATTTTATGTTTAAAATAGTAATCGTAATATAATAATATGAATTTGATAAGTTTTCCTTTTATTTAATCAGCATATTTTGTGTTACATCAATTATTTCTACATAAACTTTGTTTCATAGACTAAGATCTTTAAGTACTTAACAGTTCAGCTAAAGGTGTGACCTGCTAAATTGCTTACACAGGTGATTTGTTTATTATGGTGTAGGGTTTTGTAGACCAATTCACACATATTTTTTAATTTTAGCCCAGTCAGCTGGGACTGTAGAATATACCAGCTGCGTCTTTTCAATGAGTGTCCTGGATAGAACATTAAACAATCTGATGGTGAGGCTCCTGTAATGCTGCAGCTTTGGGAAATATGGAGTACCTTTTAATTGCCATCACTCCCAGGTCCACTCAGGTCTATCTATGGGTCAAATAGAACTGTTTGAAATTTAAACTGAGTGCAAACAAATGACTTATGCTAAATTGAATTGTTAGAAATAGAACTGTTTGATCATTTAACTGTGTATAAACAAATGATTGATGTTTAATTGAATTGTTAGTTATACATACCAATACTTGGAACCATTTAACTTTGTTGGCTTATGCTAAAATGAATTGTTAAAAATAGAACTGTTGGATCAGTTAACTGTGTGTATCTACAAAATGTGTTTACAAATCATATATTTGATATATATGTAAAAACATAATTTGGCATTAAATCACCAACCATGGTTGATATGCCATAAAATCCAACCAAACCAAATTATATATATTCAATATATATGTAAAAACAGAATTTGGCATTTAATAACCAACAATAGTTGATATGCCATAAAACTAAAGCAAACCACACTTTTTGGATGGGCTGATACTAAAAGAATTAAATATTTGAACGGCACAGATTCTCTAAACACTCCTCAGGTTTTGAATTCAGTTTTTCCTTCTTCTAGATTGGTTGCCTTATTTAACTAAGGCTAAACTACTGTTTACTCATAGTCGGAGAGACACATGTGACATAAGTTATAGTCACCAGAAATATGTACAGGAAAATATAATGAAGCTGGCAAATTGACTTGTTTCCCCAAAGGTTAACTTCATTGATTATAGCTTTATTTTTGTGGAACAGAATTTTATTTCTGATGAAGTTGTCCTCGTAGTTAATCATGTTGTCCCTGAGGCATAGTGGCTAAAATGCTGATAAGTGAACTTGTAGTAAGTGAATTCAAACTCCAATCATGCTATTACATTCACTTTCAGACTAATACCCTTGAGAAAGGTATGAACCCCTTTATCCTTCTGCTATGGGTTAAATAGTACTGCTACTGTTCATATTACAAGGATGGTTTTGGCCTTAAGTAACCCACAAAGGTTGATATGCCATTAAAAATACCAAACTAAATATCTACATCTGTTTTTTTTTTTTTTTTAAATTTTCTTTATCTTGTACATTAGTGAAGTCACATTGAATACATTAAATGCTGCCTAATCATCAAAGTTAAGCATTAATTAACCTGTCAGTACTTAGTTGGGTGACAATTTATGAACTGCAGGTACTTTAAGCAATCTGGAGTTGGGAGCACTGTGCATCAGACTAAGCAAAATTTAATAAAAAGCAACTACTCCATTACATATTGTTGAATGGGTTACGCAGATCTTCACTGTTGCCATGAAAATATTTTTCACCATTAAAAGTCAAGATGACCTCTATAAACTTCAGACAGATGTGGGCAATCTTGTGAATTGGTCATTAAGTGGTAGATCAAGTTTAACTCATCTAAATGTAAGGTATTCCATATTGGAAAACTCTAAAACCCAAATTCTATGAGAAAAAGTTATTCCACTAAGAGAGACTTGCTTAAGATTACACAAGTGGAAAAAAGATCTTTGTATGAATGTGGAACAAGAACGAAAATTTTCCAAACATTGAAATTGATGTTAATAAAGTAAATGAAATACTAGAATTGATTCATAGATCTTATAAATATATGGAAGGTAAGATGTGGAAAAATTGATTTATTGCTTTGGTAAGAACCCCACCTAGAATATTTGTAATGTTCTGTAATATTTGGTCCCCAAGACTCATGAAGGATAGAAAGCTCCTTTGTGGAATACACTAAATTGATAGTTTAATTGAAGAACATGCCATACAAAGAGAAACTTGAGGATGAAGTTATCTCGTCTGTATTATCATCAAGCCCATAGAGATATGATTGAAGTCTGAATATACACAATCTTCATTCCACAAATCCCAACTTACTACAAGAGAGGTGTTGTGACATAATGGCTAAAGTGGTGGACTGCAGTGTCGAAGTAGGTGAGTTCAAACTTCAGTTATGCTATTATATTCACTTTCGGACTAATATCCTTGGGAAAGGCATGAACCCCCTTATACACATATCTATGGGTTAAATATTATCACTACTGTTCTTAAAGGATGGCTTTGATATTAAATAACCCATAAAGGTGGATATGCCTTTAAACAAAGAAACAAAACCAAATATTACTAGTTGATATAAACTAAGACTTTTGAAACGATACCACAAGAAAACTAATAGACAACCATTGTTTTTTTTTTCTTTTCAGTAATAGGGTTATTGATTCTTGGAACAAACTATCATCAGTTGTGGTAAATGCCTCTTTATTAAACTCTTTTAAGTCTTCATTGGATAAAGTATGTATTTACCCAGCACCTCCACCATAGGCAGGATGTGATGCAGGGTCAACATTTTTAAACAGTAAAACTGGTTTGAATTCTGAGTTTCCCTTCTTTTAGACTGGTTGCCTAACCATTCACTCATACCATTCTGCTCTACTGTTCACTCATACCATTCTGCTCTACTGTTCACTCATACCATTCTACTCTACCTTTCACTCATACCATTCTGCTCATACCATTCACTCATACCATTCTGCTCATACCTTTCACTCATACCTTTCACTCATACCATTCTGCTCATACCAGTCACTCATACCATTCACCTCAACCATTCACTCATACCATTCTGCTCTACCTTTCACTCATACCATTCTCTCTACCATTCTGCTCATACCTTTCACTCATACCATTCAGCTCTACCATTCACCATAGCTTGTTGGTAGGAGGAGAGAACAGATGAATTCATACCCTTCCAAAGGGCATTAGTTTAAAGTGAAGCAGAAACAGCTTGATCCATGATTTGAACTCGGGTCACTGATTCTGTTTCCTACAATGATGATTGTTATGCTCAGTGCGTATATACAATAATCAGAAATACTCAACGGAAATACAACTACCACTTCCTCTTCAAGATATATAGATAATATAAGTGACAATAATAATGAGAGGGGGTGTTCTTGTGGTGTAACGGTTAAAGCGATGGACTGCAGGATTGTAGTAAGTGAGTTCGAACTTCAGTCGCGCTATTACGTTCACTTTCTGACAAATCCCCTTAGGAAAGGTATGAACCCTCTTATCCTCTCAGCTATGAGTTAAATAGTACCACTACTGTTCTTCTAGAAGGATGGCTTTGGCATTGAAATACCCTACAAAGATTGATATGCCATTAAACAAAGCAAGAAAGACACAATAACAATGACCAGCTGACTGGTCTTCAGACTGAATAGATCAAGCTGAATAAGATATTATTTTTCATCCACTCTTTGAAATATACATCTTTCTATCTCTCTTCCCACTCTTTCTCTCTCTACTCCTCTTTTCCTTTCCCTCTCCTTCTCTCTTAGCCCAGTCGGCTGGGGCTGTAGAATATACTGACTTCATCTTTGCAGAGGGGTAAGGCCCTCCCAACAAATGTCCTGGATATGACATTAAACAATCTGATGGTGAGGCTCCAGTGTTGGGAATTTGGGGAATGTGGGGTACTCTTTCATTGCCATGGTTCCCAGGTCCACTCTGACCTGAAGTGGTAGCACCTGATAGAGTCCATTGGGTCAAATAGAACAAATTGTGTGAAAAGAAATGATTGATGTTAAATTGTAACCATTATATAGCAATACTTTAAACCATTTAACTGTGTGCAAAAAAGAGATCAGGCTCATATAAGAATGTTACCTACAAAATGTGTTTACAAATCATATATATATTTAACATATATAAAAACAGGATTTGGCTTTGAATAGCCTACAATGGTTGATATGCCATAAAGCCAAACCAAATTTTCTCTGTGTGTCAACCTCCCTTCCTCTCCCTTCTTCTGTCTCCCTCCTCCTCTCTGTGTGTCTATCTCCATCTCCCTTCTTTTCCTCCCACCTTTCTATCTATCTCTCTCTCTCTCTCTCTCTCTCTATATATATATATATATATATATATATATATATATATATATATGTGTTTGTTTTATTTATTTTTTTAAATGGCCACAATGGTTGTTTAAGTAACTGTTCACTTGAATTAATTATTGTTTTGCCTCAACTTATGCTGAAACCTTTTATTAGTATAATATATAATCTTCATTATTAAATTGAGTGTGAAATGATTGCTTATTGACTAGAATAAAACCTCAGACTTTGGAGCCTTCTCTCCTTTGCTCTCTCTCACAAACAGCTGTCAGCATGTGATTGAATCATTGAGCTTTACCTGCCTGTACAATTTAGGTTGCCACATGTTATTAGCTAAGGTCTGTTAACTTCTTTTTTATCTACCCTTTTTCTTGTTGAAATTGAACCTTTAAATTAAAGGCCATTATTTCATCTGACTGATCCCCCTCATGAATTTATTTTTTAATAGGATTTATTTTGATAAAGGAAGAAGGTGATCTGCTATAATCACTGCAACAAAAGTCTCAAGATACTACTTCTGTCCCATAATAATTATGATATTTAATGTATGAAATTTATATAGAACTGTAGCAAGTATTATGGGACAAATGTACTATGTTTTTCTTGCTGTATCTATTCCATAATAATTGACATTTAGTGTATGAAATTTATATAGAACTGTAGCAAGTATTATGGGACAAATGTATTATGTTTTTCTTGCTGTATCTATTCCATAATAATTATGACATTTAGTGTATGAAATTTATATAGAACTGTAGCAAGTATTATGGGACAAATGTACTATATTTTTCATTCTGTGTCTTTCCCAAAATAGTTATGATATCTGATGTATAAGATTTATATGCAACTGAAACAACTATTACGAGACAAATGTAGTGGCTAAATTTATTCAGTCTCTGATTTTGAATAGTTGATGAGTAAATAATTTGTAGCTGAGAAAGGGCTTTTGTTTTTTTTGTTGTTTCTTTTCTGTTTTTTAGAGCTTTAAGTATTTACTTTAAAATATATTATGCTATGATTTTTTTTTCTAAATTTTATTTATTTAATTTTAGTTGTGTCCTTGTGATGTCATATAAGTTCTGTGATTAAGTTTAACATGTCCCCACCTCAACACACATACATGAAGGTGGAGACAAGCATAGCTCAACTCGGTGAACATTTCCCTTTCAGGGGGCACCTCAGGTGCAAGGATTGATACAGATCCTATACTTTTAAGTAAAATAAGGGGGTGCTTCTTGTGGGTAGAGCTGTTACACTCTATGTTCTTCTGTCCCTAGGTGCTCATATTTAGATGCAATAATGCATATAAGGTGTGAGTGCATATGTAGCATGTATGTATGTATACACATGGATGTGTGTGTATAGTAGTATCAAAAGGATAGTTAAATGAGTTATGGAGGTCAGTAGATTTTAGTCAATAATAAAATAGGAACAGAAGGATTTCTAGATGGGGATGAAAAGATTAGTTTTTTTGATGTCTGTGATAAGCAGAACTCTTTGACTCTAGTACAATCAGAGGTCAGGATATCTTTTTTTAAAATGTGCTGTAGTTGTCTTTAATTGGTACGGACCCGACTGTGGAAGACCAGATAAGGATTTATAAGACCAAAAAATCCATCCTTGATCACCCTTCGGGGCCCGTGGTGCAGCGGAGTCTCTTCGGTTCCAGGTGAGCATTGTCAGAAGATAGCGGTTTCAAATCTTACCCAAGCCAGCCAGAGGTTTACTTGGTCAAAAACGTGGTGCGATAGACAACAACTATGGAAGGCAGTAATTACTGGGGATACAGTTACAAGACTCAGCATTCCTATCCGAGGTCGCGGTAAAACACCTGAAGAAGGCCAGAGGTGAAATTTGGCCGAAACGTAGTGAAAAAGAAGAAACAACACAAAAACTACCAAGATGAGGGGGAAAAGTCTGAAATAAATAAAAATTAATTCTGTGCTGTAGTTCTTGGAGGTTATTGTGTGTGTGTGTGTGTGTGTGTGTGTGAGAGAGAGAGAGAGAGAGGACCCTTATATTCAAAGAAGCAGTCAGGAGGTAAACAGTACTGGTGATCTAGAACAGTCAGGTCTGGGCAGTCAGATAGGGCTGGGGGTCTCTCTTTCACCCTCTGTCCTCTGTGGTTAGTCACAAGTAGAATGTTGCGGAGTTAGGGTCCATTCACATAGACTAGATAGTGAAGAAAGAGTGAATGAAGAAATGACAGGTGTATTCTTGGGATTTTTCTCTCTTTCTTTTTTTGTGGAGCTGGCACATGGCTTTTACTGTTTCAACAAAAACATGTGGCTGACTAATCTTTTCTGAACAGTAAAGACAATTTAGGATTGAAGTTGTTCAGCAGGCAAAACTGGGCGACTCATGGATAATACTGCCACATAGTTCTCCAAGGCTGAGTGACATAGCAGCCACTGATGACTAGGGATTGTAGCCTGTGCTGAGTGAAAGATCTGATTTTTCATATGTCTATGTTATTGAAACGAATAAAAATTGCACCTTGCAGCAAGATTTTTGCTAGAGCACTTGAAAATTATTATACTAACTCAAAGAATAAACCAATTTTCGATCCAGTTTGCCACTCAATAATAATGTGAGGTTTGCATTCGTATTTATTTCAATCATAGTAATTTCTCAGGGGAGATAAATATTAAATGCTAATTATAGTCTTCCCCCTTTTTTAAAAAATTTGCAATTAATCATTATATAAAGTAGTTGTTGGCTACTATAGCTGAGGGCGACCACAAGGCTCCCTTTTCAATAGCTACTACACCGAGGTGTAGGAGAGGGTGTTACTCCTTTCCCTGTATTGCTCCACTTTACCCTTGATATGTACCTTATATTGCTGAGTGTTAAGCAAGTAGGTATCAAGTACCACTTTTAAAGTCTTTGGTATGATGTGACCTGGGATTGAACCAAGGTCTCCCGGACTATTGACAAACACTCTACCCAATGAGCTGGTTAATCATTATATAAATTGTATTAATCGAGTATGACTTGATATTGATGCTTAATGACTACAGATGTGACCTTTTTAAATGAAAAAAAAAATTCCATTTTCTCATCAATATTGTACTATTGCCACTTTTTATAAAAATAAATTCGAGTAATGTTTTTATATCTTAAATAAAAATTAGATTTAGTCAAGTGTGATTTTTCAAATTATCAATCTTTTGGAAAAATATTTTTTATTATTTATCATACAGAAGACCTACCTCTGCTCCTGTAATATATCAGTTCTCCCAAAATATTGATTTGTTTTTATTATACCCCAGGAGGTGGGGGAAAATCCCTGACAGTGAAAGAAAAACTATTAGGATCTAAATTTCACCATTTCAAAGTTAACATTTGTTAATAAAGCCTAGGGGAAGATAAACAATATATATGTGTGTTGATAAGTCAGAGATCAGTTCCGCAGTATTTACATCCCAAAAAAGCTGCCTCAGTCTAAAATTGAGAAGAATCAATATTTTTCGAAATCGACAAAATGTAAGAGTTGTGGTAAGTCCTCTGTATGATAAACAATGAAAAATAATTTCCAAAAATTTTTTCTATTTTTCTTTATGTATTTATTTTATCAGACCCTTATTGTTCAGATGTTTTGTATTTTTTTTCTTTATTTTTTTAGAAATACAACTACTAAAAAAACCCCAAAAAATAGTATAGGTAAAGAAATTTACCACTAAAATCAATAGGGTTGCGATCATTATTGGTTAACTTTGCACCAGTCATTATCTTAATGAATGTACAGGATGATCAGTGCTGTCAGTAGTTTAACATATTCTCATCGTCAGTGTCAAGTCAAGAAAAAGAGGAAAACGTTAAGTGTAAAAATAAAAATTCTGTGTTTTCTCTTGTCATAATTCAACATTCAGTTGTAACTCTGAGAAAGCTGATGAATGTGCCAGATATTTTTGGGAAGGCCCAGCAGGTTCATGATAGTCCTCGTCTGCAAACTTCTTATGCTTGTTGACGCTGATGTCGATTTTTGCCACTTAAGCATCTGTTGATGGTTTCAATCAGCTTCTAAGTGCTGAAAGCTTAATGCAGTTGTTATTGCTTGAGTGCGTTGATCCGAGGGGAGCTCCTCAAGGTGCTTAGGGTCGAGTGCACATAGTTTGAAGACTTTCTTTATGTGGTCGATGAATCTTTTCTTAGGTCCTCCTTGTAGTTGCTAACCTTGTTTCAATTCACTAAACAAGTCTATTTTAGGGAGACAGTTTCCTTGCATGAGAATCATTTGACAAAACCACTTTTGCTCTTGTGTAATAATGGAGGTTTCAAAGCTGATTGTGTTAGCATGTCTCAATAGTTTGGATATTGGATACTGAAGTCCTTATAAATAATGTTGAAGGCTTTTTGATCTTATTATATTTGATCTTCTAAATATCTTATTTCTGGGTTTGATGATTAATTATGATGATTTAGAACAGATTCTTCATTAACGCTCTTGTGTCATCAACTTTCACTTGCTTCTAGGCAGGCCTATTTGACATTCATGCCAGGCGGCTTGTTGAAGGTTGTTCGCCGGGTCTCAGGTGGCCTACCCACCGGGCTGACCCTGCTTTGCAGGGGTTGAGTTTGTTGCTTGGGAGCTTGAGGTGCCCCAAGAGGGGAATGCCGATAAGACCAAGTATTTTTTGGTCTAACTGCTCAGGAGTTATGATATTTGCATGGCTCCCCACTATAAAATGACCTTCTGTCATCTACTTGGTAGGAAGTCAGTTAAATACATTCTTGTGTCATCAGTTCTGTTGTTTAATAAATATAGCTTTGTTTCAGAATACTAGGCACTCTATTAACAAGGCCTAGAAGTGTAAGCCATTAAACTGTGTCTGGTGATAGTCTTGGGAATGTGGAGTACCTCTCCATCGCCATTACTCCCAGGTCCACTCTGACCTAGAATGATTGTACCTGTTAATGTTTCATCAATAATTCAAATAGATCTGTTTGAAATTATCAATATTGGATAGGAATGCTTGAAATCAAATAACTGTATACAAACAAATGATTGGGAGGGGAGTCCCCATGGTGTAATGGCTCACATGCTGGACGGAGACATCATAGTGAGTTTGAACTCCAGTCATGCTATTACATTCACTTTTGGACCAATACCCTTGGGAAAGGTATGAACTGCTTTATTCCCCACCCACCCAGTTATGCATTAAATAATACCACTTCTGGCTTTGGCATTGAATAACCCATGAATGTTGATGTGCCATTAAACAAAGAACCCAAAGCCAATCAAATGATCAAACAGTTATGAATAAATCAAATGTCACCATTAGATAACCCATAAAGAGTTGATATGTCTTTATTTTTTAGATTAAGAATCATCAATTATTAATTTTGGCTTATATGATATTGGATTAAAATCAACTAAAATTTAAAAGATGAAAGGAAAATACTTGTTAAAATCAATGATAATGTTTTGCTTTTTATCATTTAGTGTTTTTGTACTATTTTCATCTTTGTTATATTTACAACGTTTCAGCCGATATGTTCTCTGGCCTTCTTCAGGTGTTTCTTGTTGAACTTGGGAGCCCATATGGAACATCAAACCACGTCATTTATTTAATCTACGCGGCTTGCTTGCTCTGATGCCATTAACCATAACGGGGTACTAGTATTGAGTATTCCTGTATTGTTACTTGCTTGCAGTAAGGATTGAACCTGTAACCTCTAACCTCCTAAGTGACGATACAAGAATACTTAACACTTGTACCTGGTTATGGTTAACAGAATCAGAGCAAACGACCTCCGTGGATTAAATAAAGGACGAGGTTTGAAGTTCAGTGAAGGCTCCTAAGTTCAACAAAAAACACCTGAAGAAGGCCGGAGGACATATAGGCTGAAATGTTGTAAATATAACAATAAGGATGAAGATAATAGTTTGAAAAACCCTGAATGATAAAAATCATCACACTTTATCTCAGAAATTCAGACAACTAATGTTGTGTTTTATTTGATATAACATAGGGTATTTTTCTTTTACCTGTTGCCTGCATCCTGAGAAATAGGAAAAATAAGGAATAGGATATTTTTTATCAATAACAAAAGGAGAATTTAATAAACATAACAGAGGTGCTCGTGGTGTAATGGTTATCGTTGCAAGAAATGGACATGGTGACACGAGTTCAAATCCTGGATGAGACTGATTGCATTTCGCATAGCACTAATACCCTTGGGAAAGGTATGAATCCAATTATTCTCCCTCCAGCTATGGGTAAATAGTAGGGCAGACTGGGTTCTTCAACCTTGGTGAGGCAACTAGTCTAGGAGAAGGAAAACTGTGAAATCAAACCTGTTAAACTCTGCTTAAAAAAAATTGACTTTGTGTCATATCCTGCCCGAGCGGAGGGGTCGGGTAAATATGATAACAGATGTACATATGGGTCATATGCTTAAGATTTTGAGAGTAGAATATTTTCGTAGTGTTGGAGTTAAATTCAGTGAGTAGAACATAAATATAATTTCTTGTTTTATTCTTTTCAAAGCTCCTATATAACTTGTAGGTTTGGTTTGGTTTCTTTGTTTTTAATGGCATATCAACCTTTGTAGGTTATTTAATGCCAAATCCATTCTTCTAGAGGAAGAGTAGTGGTACTATTTAACCCATAGCTGGGAGGATAAGGGGGTTCATACCTTTCCCAAGGGTATTTGCCCGAAAGTGAACGTCATAGCGCGACTGGAGTACGAACTCGTGTACTAGGATTCGGCAGTCCATCGGTTTAACCATTACACCACAAGGACACCCCCTCATGAAGGTGTGTAAAGTTGATTTTGAAAGCGGTGAATGAGCACGTACTTAGAATTGTATGAACATTGTGCTGTAATTGTTATCGAAAGATAAAAACTGCAAGAAGTGCTTTTGTGTTGAAAAAGGCTAATTGTTAGTGATTCTGATTTTTTTTTTTTTTAGTGAGGAGTTTTTATTTCATCTGTATTCACCTTAAATAAGTTTAGAATTTTTTTTCTTTTGGACCAAATTGTAGTTAGATAAAATGTTCACACCAGAAATTAGATATAAGGTTGATGTCCTATTCTCAGAGAGAAGCCATTTTGATTACCTCTGTAGATGTGGAAGAAAGAGTTAATAAAAACAGGTGCAAAAGGATATGACATCAATGGTTACCTTGGTTATATGATGACTTTAAAAAAAAAATTTTTTTTGAGAAAAACACTTGTGAATTAATTACTTGCTAATGTGGCAAATACCTTATGTAATCAACCTGTTTCCTTATGTTTTAATCTGTATTCTCTCTCTCTCTCTCTTCTGTGTGTGTGTAATATGTATAATTTTTTCCCCTCTGAATACCTTGTTTTTTTATATTTGTACTTTTACATATATATATCACCATATATATGACTGCATTACAGAAATCAAAAACTAAATATCTAACACTATAAAAATGTCCAGAATATACATCCGCTACGTAGATGATATCTTTATTGCCACACAATCCTACGATGAAATTAACAAACTAAAACAAACCTTAGAAAAGAATTCCCTACTAAAGTTTACTACTGAAATCAACATTAACTAAAAAAAAAAACCTTCCAAGACATTCTTATGGCTCCAGTAACAAATTCATTACATTCCTACACAAAAAAATTAACCACAATTCCACTTTACTTAACAACTAGAGTGAATGCCCCACAAAATATAAAAAAGCCGTTATAAAAAAACCTAATCCATAGAGCCTATCACATATCCTTCTCTAAGACAATATTTCACAAAGAACTAACATAAAACAAACTCTAGTTAATAATAACTTCTCTAATAAACTAATCGACCAACAAATAAAACTATATCTCTATAAAAATAGCACTAACAAAAACATCAATAATGATAATACTAACACAATTAACTTATATTACAGGAATCAAATGCATAAAAACTACAAATTAGATGAGCAAGTAATAATCAACATTATACACACACATTAAACCCCTTGAACAACAAAAACAAATAAAACTCATTGTATATTACTATATTTACCTAACCCCTCCGCTCGGGCAGGATATGACACAAGGTCAATTTTTAAGTGGAGTTTAACAGGTTTGAATTCAGAGTTTTCCTTCTCCTAGACTAGTTGCCTCACCAAGGCTGAAGAACCTAGTCTGCCCTACTATTTACCCATAGCTGGAGGGAGAATAATTACAATGAGTTTAAAACATCAAACCTCATCATTAGAAATAACACAAACTTCCACAAAACATTCCTAAACCAAACTAATGTAGTTTATAAATTTACATGTCCATTTCAAGATTGTCTCTTGGAAAATAACATAACAGCTAATACCTACATTGGCCATACTACAACTACACTCTCTCATTACCTTAGGTACCACCTCACAGGCATAAGTACCATAAGACAGCACCTAATGACAAAGTATAATAAAGATACTGACCAACTCAAATCTCTCGATAGAAGAAAGATCCTCAACAATAATACAAAAATCATATATGAAAATAACAATAAAAAACCATTTACAAATCCTCAAAGCAATAACCATAAAAAATAAAAAAAACTACTATAAATAAAATAACATTAAACACAGGTATTAACATATTAAACATATTCAATAACTAACCCTAGCAACCCTCCTAACAGAATGAGCCAACTATATACTACAAAAAAAAAAAGCCTACTCCAAATAAATACAAAAACTCACTACAACAAACAATCAAACAGAACCCCTAAGAACAACAAGTGAAGTGGTTAAAAGCACTTGGGCTAGTATGGGGCACTTACTTTGACCCAGACATAAGGAAAACAATAAGATTTGAACGTCTTCCTTTAAAGATCCTAAAAAGAAAATATTCTGTGGTCTCCAACAGAACATGCTTAAATATATATATATATATATATATATATATATATATATATATATATATATATATCTCAACCCATTATAAGCCATGAAACATCTTCCTTTAAAGATCCTAAAAAGAAAATACTCTGTGGTCTCCAACAGAACATGCTTAAATATATATATATATATATATATATATAGGCATATCAACCCATTATAAGCCATGTAATGCTGAAAATGGACACAATTTGCACATAATTATATAGTTTCAAAATAATCATTTGTTTTCATATAGTTATTTTAAGTAAACTTAACTTGGATTTGGTATAAAGCACTTAGTAAAGAGTGAACTCATTATTCAATAGCAATTGGTCTTCGAGACTTGCTTATTAATTAGTACACCAGAAGAAGTTTATGTAAGTTGAGATGCATTTATATAAGCTGTAAAATAAAGACATATTGTTTGACATTTTTTTTTCTTTTCTTTTTAATTCTTTACTTTGCTTATAGATTTTGAAATATCAATATTTCTTCTCTTTTTTTTTTTTTAATGTAAAAAGCCTAAAGTGTAAAAGAATTATTTTTTGGGAAAAAAAACTTCTTAAATAAAAACTTGTATTTCTTGTTTGTGCCTTAGGCTTGTTGTAATATTAGCTTTTAATAAAGTGTTTTGTTTTCCATAATTTTGTGTATTTTTTTTGTTTTTGTTTTTATCTTACTGAATTAAAAATTGTTGTGGAAAGAATGTTTTAAAAATGGCTCCTCTTAAAAATTCCCTTTTTGATTTTTCTCTCAAATGAATGCAAATTGTCTGGCTTCTGAAATGTTAAAAAAATGTGTATGACTACATACATACATATATATACTTACACACACTCTGTGTTCTCATATCTATTTATCTTTCAAGTCTCAGTTGGTTCAATATATATATATATATAATATTTTTGTCTGTATTTTATCGTATTTTCAATTCATTCCATCTTCTTAATTGCCTGATGATTGTTGTTTTGGAAAAAACTTCATGAAACCTAGGGTTGCAGAATATTTTCAATGGATTAAATATATATATATATATATATATATATATATATTCTATATATACACTCAGTGTTCTAATTTCTATCTATCATCTCAGTTCTTTCTTTCTTTCAATCAGTCTCAGTTGATCCAATATATATATATATATATATATATATATAAGAGCATGTTCTATTGAAGACCACTGAGTATTTTAAGCTACATTTTTAAAATTCTGTAGCTTAGGAATTTTTTGCTTATGTATGTGAAATAAAAACAAATACTACCATTGTCCAATAATATTTGTTTTAGTGTATAAAATTTTATGCAAATGTTAACACTTATTATGGGACAGATAAGTAAAAGTTACTGGTTCTGTCCCATATAGCTTTCTGATGATTCAAGGTAAATTCTTTGCCAGCAGTTTCATCACATTGTAAATTTATTACCTGTCACTTTATAACATAGTTAATTTATAATTGGTTTAATTCATTGCATGGAAAATTTGTCAGTAAATTCATTGTATCAGATTAATCACTTTTATAATATAGGATTAATATAGGATCTTTAGATCTTTTTATTGAATTCTTAAAGGTATCAGAATTAATTGCACTGGTATTCATTTACTGGTTACTTGATGCTAGGGAAGTTATTTAGTCATTCCGTATCCACCAGGTTCCATGGCTCATTGGCCTAGTGGGTAGAGTGTTTGGCAATGGTCCAGGAGACCTGGGTTCAATCCCAGGTCGTGTCATACCAAAGACTTTAAAAATGGTGCTTGATACCTCCTTGCTTAACACTCAGCAATATAAGGTACATATCAAGGGTAAAGTGGATTAATCCAGGGAAAGGAGTAGCGCCCTCTCCTACACCTCTGTGTAGTAGCTACTGCAAAGGGAGCCTTCTGGTTGCCCTCGACTACGGTTGCCAACTTTACTTTTTACTTATATACTAACACTGAATAAGCAGAAAGGAAAGACATGTATAATATATTTAATCATCATCATGTGTTGCTGCTAGCACGGATTTTCTTGACTGTCTCCCACCATTCATCTCTATTATCCATTGTTTCCGGCAGATCTTCTAGACTACATCCTTTGTCCATACAGAGCTGTTGTAGATAAGTTCTAGTTGGTTGTCCAACACTTGCACATCTGTGTAAAGGGGTTCATAGGGGAACATCACTTATGAGTTCATCTTTACTTCTCCAGCAGTGTTCAGCATGACTTGTTCATCTTATTGGGATGGTTTTAGAGATGGGAGGTAGGTGGCTGTTCAGTGAAAGGAGCATTACAAGGCTAAACAAATGTTTTCTAACAGATGAAATGTACACATTGTTCCATGGACAAGCAAAGTATAAAAGGGGTACAAAATAGTAAATGTTAAAGACTGTCTTACTTTGATGGATTTCATGGTGAGGCAGAATAAAGTAACTTACCGGAATTGGAGACAAAGGTCTCTATTCTGTTCAATAAACAGGGATAAAAAAAAGCATGACCATTTTGCTTACAGAGAAGGGACAAAAGGAAAGTTCTTAGAATAGGGACAAATAAAGAAAGAATTAAGGATCCCAATTCTCACATGACCAACTAATTTTTGATTGGTTGGTTAGTTTTATTTTACAGCATCTCAACCTTTTTCAGGTCATTTAACATTGAGTTAGATTTCAAACAATCCAGTATAAGTGTCAAAACAGTTATGTTTCAAACAATTTAGGTTATCATAAGTACACAGTTTAGTTCTATTTGACCCATAGATATGACCCTATCAGGTGCTGAGCCAGAATTGACCGGGAAGCAATGGCTATGAAGAATTACTCCATTGGAACCTCACCATCAGATTTTTTAGTGTCATATCCAGGACAGTTGTGGGGGGTATCTTACCCATCTGCAGAGATACAGTTGGTGTATTCTACAGCTCCAGCTGACTGGGCAAACTAATTTTTCTCTCCCTTCAAAAGAAATTCTTAAATTCTGTATTCAGCCACAAATAATTTAACACAGGTTGATTGTGTTTTTACAGTATATCACCCTTTGTTGGTTATTTAATGCCAAATCCTGTTTATATTTATATATTAAATATATAGGATTTGTTAAGGAATAGTTTTTAGGGGACAATTTTCAAATGAACCTTTGCCCAGTCAGCTGAGGCTGTAGAACACACCGACTGCTTCTCTGCAGAGGGGTAAGACCCCTCCAACAAGTATCCTGGATATGACACTAAACAATCTAATGGTGAGATTCCAGCAGTGCTGGAGCTTTGGGGAATGCGAAGTACCCCTTCATTGGTATCGCTCCCAGGCCCACTCTGGCCCGGAGTGGTAGCACCTGATAAGGGTCCTATCTATGGGTTAAATAGAACTAAACCGTGCTTTTTTCACTATACTGATTTTTGCATTTAAACTGCGTATTTATGCTAAACTGAATTGTTTAAAATAGAACTGTTTTGACATTAGAACTGTGTACTCGTACTGAACTGAACTGCTCGAAATAGAACTGTTTTTGATGTCTAAACTGTATACTTATGCCGAACTGAATTATCTGAAATAAAACTGTTTGACATTTAACTCTGCATATTGCCCAGTCAGCTAGGGCTGTAGAATACACTGACTGCACCTCTGCAGAGGGGTAAGACCCCCCCACTAACGAATGTCCTAGATATGACACTAAACAATCTGATGGTGAGGTTCCAGCAGTGCTGGAGCTTTGGGGCTCGGAGTGGTAGCACCTGATAGGGCCCTATCTATGGGTTAAATAGAACTAACAGCATACTTATGCTAAACTGAATTGTTTGAGTAAACTGAATAGCTTGAAATAGAAATATTTTTGACATTTAAACTGCATGCTTATGCTTAACTGAATTATTTGAAATAGAAGTGTTTTTTGACATTAAAACTATATTTATACTTAACTGAAATGTTGCATATAACTGCTTGAATAGTTTGAAATGGAAATGTTTTTGACTAACTGTGTACTTATGCTAAACTGAATTGTTTTAAATAGAACAGATTATTTACATAAAAATGGATTTGGTGTTAAATAACCTACAAAGGTTGATATGCCATAAACCCAACTAAACTAAATCATATGTTTAATATATATGTATAAAGAGGATTTGACATTAAATAACCTACAAAAGTTGATATGCCATAAAACCTAACTGAACCAAATCATATATATTTAATATATATGTATAAAGAGGATTTGGCATTAAATAACCTACAAAAGTTGATATGCTATAAAACCCAACTGAACCAAATCATATATATTTAATATACATGTATAAAGAGGATTTAGAATTAAATAACCTACAAAGGGTTGATATGCCATAAAATCCAACCAACCAAACCATCAAATGAACCAGAGCTCATTTGCTTGCACACATTTAAATGGTTTCAGGTATTCCTCTTTGATACTTGTAATTCAATTTAACATTAATCATTTATTTGTACACAAGTGGTTTCAAGTATAGGAAATGATTAGATATTTCTATTTAACTCGTTGATAGGACCCTAACAGATACTACCATTCTGGGTCAGATTAAACCTGTGAGTGATGTCAGTGAAGGGTTACTGCACATTTTCCAAACCTCTAAAACTGGAGTCTCACCATCAGGTGCAGTTTGGTTTCAAATCCCGGACTCTTGTTGTTTAGTGGGGTCTTACTGTTGCATATTGACCCTTGACCAAACCATCAATCTGATGTTCTCTGCACAGGATGCACCTGTGAAAATAAGCTGAAGCAGTCATGGTTGATCAGATATTGTCGGCATTATGAAATGATATATGCCGATGCTCACATGAGGATGAGTCAGTGGCAGTCACGGAGTCTCAGATTGCAGTCATGGAGGGTGTCCTGCAGGGGCAGTGGCCCATAGCGGGCCTCTGGTTGAGTACCCCCGGCCGAGAAGCAAAAGTGCCAAGTGGGGCCTTGAAGATAACACAGCATGGTATGGTCAAGAGAAGAAGTTATGGGTCAATGTGATAGGTTATATTCATCTTCCTGCATCCGTCTGTCTCTATCTCTTATATACAACTACAGAGATTTGACTCCTTTCAAAAGAATTAAAAAAAAAAAACATGTATTTTTATAACTGTTATGGTCATTCTTCCTTCATGTATATTCATTCCTTATGCCGCGATATCACAGATGCAGTTTAGTGTCGTATCCCGGACACTTGTTGTGGGGAAGGGTCTTACTCTTTTGCAGATGTGCCGTCAGCATATTCTACAGCCCCAGCTGTCTTGGCTACCACACAATGAATTTATCGGACACAGTTATAAACTTAATAGATTAAATGCAACTACTATTATGAGGCAAAGCTAATGTTTTAGGTTTTAAAATTTTTTTCGTGGGAAATAAATTCACTTACCATATAAACTTGTGGATAAGTTGATATTGTTTATGTCGATACTAGATTTATGGTAATTACATAATTAATTTATGGAATTTTTCACAGCAAGCTTTGCTCCTATACCTTTCTATTATGTTTTAATTTTAATCTTACAGAATTATCATTCATGTATTGGCTGATGCCAATTTTCTGCTTCAAAATTAGGTTTTCAATATTCAGATTACACACAAACATATGATATTTTTGTCTATTTTGAAATCATTTTTATTTTACAGTTTTAAAGTCTTTCAGAATTATTGCAAATGCTAAAAGTTACAGCAGCTTTTATCTGTTTTTAGAGGAAGTATTGGCAATTATTTCAGTTATTTCCTTCCACCTTTTGATTTTTAGTTGTTTTTGTTTTGTTTTTATAAATCTATGACAAGGAAGAACATTATTGCTATAACATTATTATGAAGATATCCTTATATTATAAGAATATTGTTATGATATTATTATTGTTGTAGAGAAGAGATGATACCTCTCTGTATAGAATGGGCTATTCTTTTTGAATATGAGCATTGACAGTGTAGGCTGAGGCCTGAGACTAGCTAGCAATATACCTCTGTTAACATATCCTTGTATGTCTTGTAAAATAAACCCTTTTTTATTGTAAGTTATGATTCAAGTAAGCCACCCCAGTAACATTACAATAATTATGAACATTATTGTTGTTATTGTTATCATCATCATAATAAAAGCAATATTATAACAGTATTTTTATAATAATATCATCATAACATTGTATCGTATAACTGCATCATCACCAGTGCAGATTTGATAGATAAGTGGGATTAATTTCAATGGAAGATTTTGCATTTTGAGTTTTTGAAAGTCACATTTCTCATGTTGATGTATGTTTTTGAGTTCAACATTATAGAAACCCTCCCTACCTTTTTAGGGTTTTTGGTATTTTCCTAAGAAAATGGAAGCTTTCCTCTTCTCTGTGGAGAATATCTAAACTGAATTATTTACATTCTTAATAAACATGTGGACCAAACTGTAACAAGGTGTACCTGTTCTTTTGTCACTGAGATCAAGTGATAACCTCTACTGTCTTCATTACATTTTTATTTCTTTGACTAACTTTACCAGCCAAACATTTCTGTCGGTGGCATTATGGATAAATAAGGTCATCCATTGATTCAATAAAAATCACTATCTAATCTGAAGCTTAGCAAAGGAACTACACAGATGATTTGTTTAGAGTGACAAAGGTTAGGGTTTGGTTTTATGGCATATCAACCATTGTTGGTTATTTAATGCTAAATCCTCTTTATACATATATATTAAATATATATTATTTGTGAACACATTTTTTTAGATACACACAGTTAAAGGATCAAACAGTTCTGTATTTAACAATTCAATTTAGCCTAAGTCAACAAAATTAAATGGTTCATTTGTTTACACTCAGTTAAACAAGAAGACAGTTCTATTTAGCATAAATCATTTGTTTGCACTCAGTTTGAATGTGAAATAGTTTTATTTCACTCATAGATAGGACTCTATCAGGTGCTACCACTCCAGGGCAGAGAGGACCTTGGAGTGATGGCAATGAAGAGGTGCTCCAAATTCCTCAATATGCCAGCTTTATTGTAGCCTCACCATCAGATTGTTTAATATCATATCCAGGACACTCATTGGTGGGGTCTTACCCATCTGCAGATATGCAGTTGGTTTATTCTACAGTCCCAGCTGACTGGGTTGAACAAAGCTTTTTGAATGAGCTAATAATAGAAGTGTGTCACACAGATTTTCTAAACAGCTCTCTTAAAGTTTTAAATTCCATTTTTCCTTCTCTTAGACCAATTGCGTTATTGAGGCTAAACAGCTCTCTCTGCCCTTCTATTCATAGTAGATATTCTTTGGATGAGATGTGTTAAATCTGATATTTTGAAAATATATTGAACTGAAGGAATAAGAATAGAAAATTTTAGATTTAATCGTAAACTTTTTTACTCTTTGCTTAACAAACTTAATAATAAGGTTCCAAGTTGTAACTCAATAGGTAATCAAAAAGAAAGAAAAATAAAACTTTGACCAGTTGGTTGGGACTGTAGAATGCACAGATTGCATCTCTTCACAGGAGTAAGACCATTGCCAACGAGTCTCCTGGATATAACACTAAACAATCTGATGGTGAGGTTTCAGTAATGCTGGAATTTGGGGGAATATGCAGTACCCTTTCATTGCCATTGCTCCAAGGTCTACTCTGGCTCAGCGTGGTAGCACTTGATAGGGTCCTATCTATGGGTCAAATAGAATTAAAATGTGTTCTTATGCTAAACTGATTTGCCTGAAGTAGAACTGTTTTGACATTTAACTGTGTGTAAACAAAAACTATACTTAACTGAATTGTTTGAAATAAAACTGATTAAACTGAATAGCTTGAAAAAGAGATGTTTTTGACAATTAAACTGTGTACTTATGCTAAATGGAATTTTGTATAAAAATGGATTTGGCATTAAATAACCTACAAAAGTTGATGTGCCATAAAACACGAACAAACAGAAAACTGATAGCAGAAAAAATTACTTTGTAAACAATAAATTCCATTAATTTGATTGTGATCCTAATATCATGCATGAAATACCACTGAGTCATTCCAGTGATTTTCACCTGTAGTCTGTTCTGAAGGTCCTCAAATTAAAAAGAATAAATCCACTATTTGTTTGTATCCATGTGTTAAGTAAATCCTCACACTTGCAGTGCAATTGTATTAATTGTTCTTATTTTATGACCATTTAGAATTTTAAAGAATTTCCAATAATTTCCACTTTTTGAGTTCTTCCCAATCATAGATGTTTGCATTTTGAAATTGGGCTTTTTATGTGCCTTGGTAAGTTTATTTTTTCTTTCCTCCATTCTAAAATGTTTTAAAATCAGTTAGAATCAATTATTTTAACTTAAGTACCTTTTTGTAAAGAAAAAAAGAAAAATCAAATGTTTTATTTTTTTGTCTTTATTCAAAGCAGGGTTGTCAAATCTGAAGTTGTGAAAATAAAGGGTGTCTGAAAATAGATGCAACCCATTAATATGATAATGATTTATTACTGAGACAAGTGCAATGATGGTCATTTGGAATACATCCTGTAAAAAAGGTATCCATTGAGCCAGAGACATCAAATTGTTTTTTTTTTAATTGTTATCATATCAGCTTCCAGGACATGCAATCTTTTTTTAAGTTTCTTGTCTCAGTAATAAATCATTATCATATTATTGGGTTGCATCTATTTTGAGATAGTTTTGAATGATTTTTTTTTCTCCAAATAAGTAGTGACACAAAACATTTTTTCCTCTCTTGTTTAAGGTATTGTGATCGAGGACTAATAGTTGTTATAGTATACTATTTTCAAATCTGAAACAAAAAAGAACACAACATAATTATAAGTAGAGTTATTAGCAGTCACATGAGTCCCATGTATATTGAGACACCCTATATGTATATATATATATATATATATATATATATGTATGTATATATATATATATATATGTATATATGTATATATATATATATATATATATGTATATATATACTGCGTGAACAGAAAAAATAGGGCAGTGACATGGGTCCCATTGAGACACCCTGTATATCAAACTGAAGGACCAAACAGTAAATTTCAGATTGAAGTATTGTAGTAGTAATTCCCCGAACAATCTTACCTCGAAGAAACAGAAGGTGTGCTCTCTCTGCTACCGGGACGTGGAAACCAGAAGAAGACGCAAGAGGTGTGACTTGTTTTATGGAAGAGAATGAGATAAGCCTCCGTGAAGTGGCGAGATTTGATGAATACAAAAGAGACTAAGTTTGAAGTGGAAAACCGCAGTATTTTGCTGATGTCTGATTGGTGAACATCCAGCAGTTTATTTTGCGTGTTAAATAATTTGACCCCCCCCCAATAGGTTGATTCCACTTCGACTAGACTTCTAAAACCACGAACAAGTATCCAAATATTCTTTTCAGTATATTTACATCTTGGCAGTGTGTGGGGGTAGAGAGAAGAATTCAGGCTTCCTTTTTAAGGCATTAGACTGGATTGAAGCGCAAAGAACCTCATTGAGGATTTGAACTCTGGTCCATTTTCTGTTACGAAAACTGCTACACCACATGTGCATCCATGATTATACGGGAAGGGAAAGGAGCAAATCCTAAAAGAGTCCTAGTTTTAATGAATACCGAAAATATTGAGATAATTTGTACTTTGTGGTTCTCACTTTTGCTGCTGGTCTAGCTCAGTAATTACCATTAAAGACTGCAGGAAAAACAAAACTGGACTCCAGAAAGCTTTTATTTTTCTACAATCTAAGACCTAAAAGAGTTGTGGTAAATTCTTTTCATTGCAGAATATTCTGTAAGGATTAATATTTTGGGCTAACTGATATCATATATATATATAAAAAATATATATATAAATAAAAATAAAAGATCTTTCTTTCACATTTAGAACATCAATGTTTTCTTTCTAAGATAGAATTCAAAATATGCTAACCTACATATTTCGGTCTAATTAGATTTACCTGCCCTGACTTACTTGGATATTATGACCCTGATACATATGGAATAGCATTTGGCTTTGTTGTTGTTTTTATTTATTTATTTATTTATTTTTTTTCAAATGGACCCTCCCCACTGAAAAGAATGTTTAAAATTGTTGTTGCATTTGATAATATCAAAACATGACCTATACAATGTAAATAAAATGTCATTATTTTTGTTTTGTTATTTTTCAAATCATACTAAAGTGAGTCAAAAGTTTTGCCTTATTTTGGTAACATAAAGCACAATTCCGCAGCTCTGGGTGCCTTTGCTGAGATTATGAAGGTGACAAACCATACTGGACTGTGAGATGCCAGGCTCATCTGATACTGGGTGTGTCCTCGTGGTGTAATGGTTAAAAGCGATGGACAGCGGAATTGTAGTAAGCGAGTTCGTACTCCAGTCGCGCTATTACGTTCACTTTTGGACAAATATCCTTGCGAAGGTATGAACCACCTCATCCTCCCAGCTATTGGTTAAATAGTACCAGTACTGTTATCCTAGGAGAATAGCTTTGGCATTAAATAACCTACAAAGGTTGATATGCCATTAAACAAAGAAACCAAACCAAACCAAACCAATCACCTGATACTATCCAAGTGCTATTCATCAGGTTTGCCTCTATGGTTTGGAGTATGGCCTTGGAATCTGTGGTTTTAGGCCTATATCATTGCCAATTCATTGAGGTTCTTGCAACCGAAATATTTCCTCAACAATCTAGTTGCTGTATTTGTGGACATGAAAGTGAGACTAACAGTAGCTCTCGACAGAAGAGGGTTCGTTTGTGTTTGGCGTGCAGGGCAGTAATCTGATTTGAAGGAAGAAACACCACCATTACGGTGAGTCAGTCTGTATGTGAAAGAAAAGGAAAATAATCACCGCTGTTTCAATAATCCACCTTTAGCCCATTCTAAAGGAAAAAAGAGAGGGGGCCCCCGAGTGGAATTTTTATAGGCTGAGGAAATGGATTATGGGTAGAGTGGCATGAATAAAAACTGACCAATTCCTCCGGTGACAACTTGTTCTTTTTTTTGCGTCAGTTTCTCGGCGAGAAGCAGAGAAAAGGAGAAACAGGAAAAAAGGTGGAAGAGGAACGAAAGGAGAAGCACAGAGAGAAAGAGAGAGAGAAAAGGAGAGTGAGGAAGAGAAGGAGGAAAGTGGAGGAGGAACGCAAAGAGGGAAGTGTTGTAGCAAGAGACCCGCAAGCACTTTAGACTGAAATCTAAAGGTCCCTGGTTCAATCCCAGGTTCAACACTCAGGGAGATCATCCACCCCAAAACTACAGTATTGTGATCAACTGCATCTTCATATTTTTGTACAACAAATGTTTTTTGTTGCTTTGGGGTGTTATTGCCTGTTTAAACTCATAAAGCATAAGTTCCTAAAATAGACGATATTGTGCCTGTGGTGTAATGGTTATCGTCGTAGGAAACGGACACGGCGACACAAGTTCAAATCCTGGACGAGACTGACTGTATTTCGAATACCACTAATACCCTTGGGAAAGGTATGAATCCAATTATTCTCCCTCCAGCTATGGGTAAAATAGTAGGGCAGACTAGGTTCTTCAGCCTTGGTAAGGCAACTAGTCTAGGAGAAGGAAAACTCTGAATTCAAACCTGTTAAACTCCGCTTAAAAATTGACCTTGTGTCATATCCTGCCCGAGCGGAGGGGTCGGTAAATATGGATATTGTACATTCATCTGTAAAGCTTTCAAATCATGCAGAAGGAAACAATGCACAATGTGTTAGTGTACTAAACACCTTGGGCACCTTGCATAGCTTAAACTGTTTCAGTCACGTGATATATGTGCTGCAAACTAGCAACTACCAAAATATTGCAAAACTTTTGACTCGCCATGATATTTTTGATTTATTATTTTTCTAATGATACAAGAAAAGAAATATCAATGAGAAAAGTACTTTTATTTTTTTTGTTTTTTAATCTAGCATTGGTATTTTTTGTATAAAAATTTTTAAATTCCCCCCCCCTTGCAAAAAAATGACTAAAAAATTGTAAACTGTACTCACCCTTTGTTAGGAATGTCTATTGAAATTTCTCTTCACAGAATAGATTTCTTTTTCCTTTGATTTTTTTTTTGTCTGGTAACTAAAACTGAGTCGCTTAACAAAAGACAAGACTAAACTTAGCTGTAGGGGTCCCAAAAACAAAGAAAACTGACCACTGAAAAAATTTACTTGGCAAACAATAAATTCCATTAATTCGATTGGATGATTTTGCCAATTCAAATTGACAGCTGTAATAAATAAATGATCCCCTGTGACCCCTTCACTCAACAAAAAGCGAAAACATATTTTGTAGAATTATACATTAATTTTACTGATGGAATAATTTATAAATATTATATAGATATAAAAGAAAATTCTTTGGAGTAGCGTTGCTAGATTTGTAGTTCTTTGGAGCTAAGGTTGCCAGATCTGAATCTCTTTGCTGTAGTGTAATCAGATATCAGTCCTTTTGAATCAGGGTTGGCAGATTAGAAGTTCTTTGGAGCAGGGGTTGCCAGATCTGAATCTCCCTGGAGTAGGGTCATCAGATCTGAATCCCTTTTGAGCAGAAGTTGTCAGATTTGAAGTTATTTGGAGAAGGGGTTGCCACATCTGAATCTCCTTGGAGCAAGGGTTACCAGATTTAATTATCTCTCGAGCACTTGTCTGAAAGTATTTCAAACTGTTAGACCAAAAATAGCAAATTTTAGATAAAAGTAACCAACATACTTTTCAGAATAATTCATTTGAAACTATTTAAAGTATGTTAGATTTTAATCATCCATTTATTATACCTCTATATATTAATTGTTTAACTTAACAATATCGCTGTCTTCAAAAAGTTATTAAAATTCATTATAATGTCATAAGTAAGTAAAGTTGGTGACCACAGTCAAGGGCAAACAGAAGGCTCCCTTTCCAGTAGCTACTACACCGAGGTGTAGGGGAGGGCGTTACTACTTTCCCTGGATTGCTCCACTTTACCTTTGATACGTACCTTATGTCGCTGAGTGTTAAGCAAGGAGATATTAAGTACCATTTTTAAAGTCTTTGGTATGATGCAACCTGGGATTGAACCTAGGTCTCCCGGACCATTGACAAACACTCTACCCACTAGGCCAATGAGCCGATTATAATGTCATAAATAATCAATACTTTCCTCTCAGCCATAGCTCAAATTAGCCAATCTCATTTTAAAAGTCACAAGCAAGAGCCACAAGTAGCAAAATTCAAAATATAGTCGCACTGGACTATTAAGTGTTGCTCTGTTTATTACTTGTAATTTATTAAGCCTCGTTTTGTTTGGCATAAGACCAGATGTGAGGTGCACCCAGTGATAATCAAAGTCACTTACAATAGTCTAACAATTCAGAGATTTCTTATTTTTGTGAAGAAAATAAATATTAAAGTATGTAATTTAGTGGTTCTCAATTTATTGTATTACAACATATCAAGAAATATAATTGACTTTAGTGGTACACCAATATTGTCTTTTATCAAAACCTGAATATATATTGATGGATACAAGGTCATGTTTAGGGAATGTCAAGGTTTATGGGAGTAATATACACAGCACACATTGGAGGCTATGATTGTAATTAATTACAGAAAGTAAATTTGACATTTCATAAAGGCCAAAAAAGTTTTACTTGAATAGAATATCAGTAAACAATGAATGTTTAAGTTTAACCCTTTCGCAGATAGAGCAACATTTTTATCCTTTTAGCAGTCGTTCAATGTAAGGCATTTTCCTATTGGCTGTTCATTGACCAATTCAATTTTAATGTATAGAAACATTGCTAGGAGGTCCCACTGTGGAGTAAGATGGTGTAAAGGGGTGATGCAAAATATCATAATAAAAAATGCATGCTTAATTGTTTTTATCCTATTGTACGAGGACACACAATTGCTGATCAGATTATCATGTTTTGTTTTTTTTTGTTTTTTTTATGTATGATCAATTGATTTGTTTGAACATATCCTCTATTTTATAAATTTTCTGAAAATAATTCACCCACTATATAAGAATAAAAAAAATTATCTGCCTGTGTGAAAGTGTTGGAATTAAGAAAGAAAAAAAATCCAATATCAGAAGACTTTTGTTTCTTCATTGTGGTTCACTATAAAAATATCGGGGAAAATATAGAATCTATATTACTGTATTTGATGACATTTAACCGGCTCATTGGCCTAGTGGTTAGAGTGTTCGCCAATGGTCCAGGAGACCAGGGTTCAATCCCAGGTTGAGTCATACCAAAGACTTAAAAAATGGTACTTGATACTGCCTTGCTTAACACTCGGTATTATAAGGTAAGGATCAAGGGTTAAGTGGAGCAATCCAGGGAAAGGAGTAGCACCCTCCCCTTAGCCTCGGTGTAGTAGCTATTGAAAAGGGAGCCTCCAGGTCGCCCTCGACTACAGTTGCCAACTTTACTTAACTTAAGATACACCCTAATTTCATCTGGCAAATCAAGTAAAAAACAAAGTACTAGTATGAACATGATGAAATTGATATAATGAATATTATCAATGATAACACTTTTAATCTGCATAATAGCCTTTTAGATAATGACAATAGGTATATGAAAGTTACTCTAAAGTGTAAGCTAATTTCAGCATGCTAGCGCAAATTTTAAACCTACATATGGCATATAAGATGCAGGGGAATTTTAAAAGATATTTTTAGTAAAATAAACTGTGCCACCTTATATGTCATCAAATAGGGTGTGTGTGTGTGTGTATATATATATATATATATACACAGATCATTATAATATATATATATATATATATATATATATATTATAAGGATCTGTCTGCCCTGTCAGTATTGAATCTCCTGCCAAGGGTGAGATCCACTCAAAAAGGGGTGTCTTGATAATGACACTGAACTGCATCTATAGTGTCTTGATAATGACACTGAACTGCATCTATAGTTCTGGAGCTCTGGGGAGTAAGGAGTACCCATTAATTGGGATTACACCAGTTCCACTCTGATCCGGGATGTTAGGGTTCCATCTCTGGGTCAAATATATCTGTTTAAAAACTATTCATATTCAATTGGACAGTATGCTCCCTCTCCCAAAAAATCCTAAAATCAATGGTTTCCAGTTGAGCTTGCAACTTAATAATGATAGTGTGTTGGGGGTGGTGGTCTGCATTTTCCTACAACAATTTTTTGAGTGATTGCCACTTCATATAAACATATAAATTACTTAGTTAAAAGTGATGTTTCTAATTTTATTGCATTAAAAAAAATTCTTTTTATTTTTTTATTTTCAAAGCTTCAACACTATCAATTATCTAATTATCAATTATCTGAATGGCTTTATTTATTTATTTTATTTATTTATTTTTGTTTTATTATTTCAATTTGACAGAAATTCCTTTGCATAAAAATCTATTTTTGTTAATGCAATATTGATTATAAAAATAATTGAAAAATGAAAATATAAAACTTCTGAATTAATTTGATTGGGAAAATTTCTATATGAATATTGTTGATTGCTAGCAAGCTTGAAAAAAATATTTTGAATAAAAATGCAACCAGCTCATAATTAGTTACATGTTTGATTTAATTTTTTTGAAAATTCAGACTCTGTATTAAAAGTTATACAGTAACTTATTGTTTCATTTATTTTGGCTTTGCTTTCTATGTTTAATGGCATATCAATCTTCATGGGTTATTTAATTCTAAAGCCATCCTTATAGAAAAACAGTAGTGTTACTATTTAACCCAAAGCTGGGGAAATGAGGGAGTTCATATCTTTCCCTTGGGTATTAGACTGAAAGTAAATGCACTATAGTGTTTGAAGTGGCTTTCTATGATGTTGCAATCTAGTTGCGAGCAATATTGAACAAGTCCTGGTGGCAACACCCTACAAGGCACCAAATATACGACCACCTGCCTCCCATCATGAAAACTATCCAAGTTAGATGAACCAGACATGCAGGACAAGCAGGGATGAGCTCATAAGTGATGTACTCCTATGGACCACCACCAATGGCCGAGCAAAAGCAGGATGACCAGCTCAAATATACATACAGCAGCTATGTGAGGATATGGGATGTAGCCCTGAGGACTTGGTGAGAGAGGGTCAGAGATATCCATGCTAGCGGCACGACATGATGATGATGATTTTAGCCACTATGCTACAGGTACTCTCTATGCACTCATTTTTGTTAAAGCATCTGTTAAAATCTACGTAGTTACATGGTAGTAGTGAGATGTTGGTTTACTCTTTGGTGTAATTCTAATTTTACATGTGTATTTTAATCTCTTCTCACTTAAATGATACCTTTGGCAACCTTTAAACTTGGTGGAAAAATCAGATTATAACAATCTAGATTTATAGAGAAAATTTTTCTTTTGATTTGTACTATAGTGGTAGATAATTGTTGCTCAATTGGTTAGAAATTAGATGGGAGTTCAAAAGTTGTTTTTTTTTTTTTTTTTTTTTTTTTTTTTTTTTTGTAATTGAACCATTTAGCAAATTTTAGTTGGAGGTTGAAGGTCATGAGATTTATGGTTCGAATTTTGATAGTGTACTATTAACCTCATTAAATGTTAACTGATAATTTGCTAACATTTTTTTTCATTTTTTTTGTGTCTGTTGGTGTCAGGGCCACTAACAGGAGAAGATGATAATTTCTTGGTTTGGTTTCTATGTTTAATGGCATATCAACCATTGAAGGGTTATTTAATGCAAAATCCATACTTGTAGAACAACTATAATACGACTTAACCCATAGTTGGTGGGATAAGGGAAATTTTACGCTTTTCAAAGGACATTCATCTGAAAGTGAATTTAATAGTTTCTCAATAATTGTTAGGAAAAGTTCAAAGATGGATGAGTTAAGTAAATTCTGCATTAAAGAAAATTGGGTTGTATTTGGAAATATACGACTTAAGGGTGTCCTAGATATAACAGTAAACTGCATTTATCAGTGAGGCTCTAGTCCCGGAGCTTTGGGGATATGGAGTATATCTTCATTGCCATTACTCCCAGGTCCACACTGACCTGGAGTTGTAGTACCTGTTAGGATCCCATCTATGTGTCAAATGGACCTGTTTAACCATTTAACTGAGTGCAAACAAGTGACTGATGTTAAATTGAATTGTTAGTATTATGTAGCAATACATGAAACCCTTTAACTGTGAGCAAGTAAATGATTAATATTAAATAGAATTATTAGTGTTTGATAAGAATACTTGAAACCCTTTAACTGTGAGCAAGTAAATATTTAATATTAAATAGAATTATTAGTGTTAGATAGGGATAGTTGAAACTGTCTGTTTGCAAACAAATAAATGCTGGCTTGTTTAAAAATTTACCTACAAACTGAGTTTACAAGTTATATATATATATATATATCTAATATATATATATATATGTATAAACAAGATTTGGTATTAAATAACCTACAAAGATTGATATGCCAAAAAACCCCACCAATCCATTCTACTTAAAGTAGCTGTGTCATTTAGAGAATAGGGTCAGATTTGGTATTTTAAGTGTTTCAAAAGGGAAATGTGAATAGAAGTGGACAATTACTGGAACTACTTAGATGTGAGGGGAGTTCCACACCAAAGTGAGCCTTGTGACAGTATATACTATTATGGGGAGTCAGATACAAGTTTACCCTTTGGACCTATAATGTTAACTATTTACTATAAATAAGTATATAAACTTTTCATTCAAGGAATGGAGTAATATTCATCATCATCATCAAGGTATAATGACTGCATGGATTCTCTTGACTCCCTCTTGCCAGTCATCCTTATCATCTGATACTGGTGTGTCCATGTGTAGTAGTCTATAAGAGGATATTGTTTATGAGTTTATCCTTACTTCTCCAGTAGTGTCCATCATGTTTTGCTCATCACACTTGTATGGATTATGTGATAGGAGGTAAGTGGCCATATAGCTATTGTTGTGTAGGATGCTGCTTGTAGGATTTGTTCAAAACAATGCATAGCATCCTTATGTAATTCTCATGTAGCTTTTTCTCCCGGCATTTTGCTAAAGTCTAAGTGCTGCCGCCTTATAGTAGTACTGATATGGCTACAACCTGGAAGATTTCCATATGGTTGTTAACCTGTCCATAAGAGTCTATGCTTTACCTATGTATATGTTGACATTGCTTTGAGTTGATGAGATACTGCTACCAAGGTATATGAACTAGTTTACTGATTTCTGAGTCTTCATTGGAAACTAACAATCCCATGGGCTTGCCCTCCTTATCCAAAACTACCTAGTAGCTTTTTCAGCAGGTTCTGCCATAATTTTAATACCCATGCCTTTTAGCAAGCTCCTGTGATATCAATTCTAGTCAACATCCATCCTGCACAGTGAGTGCCCCTGCAAATCCTTTACAGCCCTCTTCTAATGACTCACATTGTGAACCCTGGCTTCTACATTGTTCTACCAACTCTTGGTATTTGGTGAGCTTCTTCCAGATGTTCCTCCCTGGGCACTATTAATTCCCATGATCACTGCTTGGTTGCATCTGAGATGTCCCTGTCTGAGCTAAGTGGTGTTTGTATGATGTGATCAGGGAATTTCCGCTGTTGTTTTACTGCATGAAGGAATATTTACAAATTATTTCAACTTAAGTAAACATGTTCATAATTATTTGATTTAAACATTCTAGACCAGTGATTATTGCTCTTGGGTAGCTCCCGAATAAGTTTGGGTTGAACAGATTAAAATTGACATTACTTCAGATATCATATATGTATATGATAACTTTCAATATTCAAAGCCCTTTGTTTTGTTTTAGCTTAACATATGTACTGTTTCTCAATTTTATCTGTGGTCAGCAATAGTTGAAAAATGAACTGTCTTCGTCTTATTATTATTATAATCATATTTACAAACCCCTCCGCTCGGGCAGGATATGACACAAGGTCAATTTTTAAGCGGAGTTTAACAGGTTTGAATTCAGAGTTTTCCTTCTCCTAGACTAGTTGCCTTACCAAGGCTGAAGAACCTAGTCTGTCCTACTATTTACCCATAGCTGGAGGGAGAATAATTGGATTCATACCTTTCCCAATGGTATTAGTGCTATGTGAAATGCAATCAGTCTCGTCCAGGATTTGAACTTGTATCGTCGTGTCCAACTCCTATGATGATAACCATTACACCACGGGCACCTCCATTATTATTATTATAATGCACACATACTGTAACCTGCCCTCAATAACCAAGCTGTGAGGCCCAAAAAAAATTTTTTATGAGATGATAACTGTCAAGTTTTTTGTTGGGTATTGATACTAAACTGCGTGAAGGTCTGTCCTCATGGTGTAATGGTTAAAGGGTTCGACTGCAGAATTGTAGTAAGCGAATTTGAACTTCAATTGTGCTATTATGTTTACTTTTGGACTAATGCCCTTGGGAAAGGTATGAACACCCTTATTTGCCCAGGTATGGGTTAAATAGTACCTCTGCTATTCTTTTAGAAGTATAGATTTGGCATTAAATAACCCAATAAGGTTGATATGCCATTAAAAACAACAAGCAAACAAAAAACTGCATGATGATGGGGCTACAGTTCTGAAACTTGTGGAGTATCCCTTCATTGCCATTATCCTGACCCAGAGTGTAGTATCTGTTAGTCTCATCTATGTGTCAAATAGATTTCTTTAAAATAGGAATATTTGATATCACATAACAATGTGCAAAAAAACACTCGAAGAAAAAACTACACAGATATTTAAAAAAAAATGCAGTGAATACAATTCTCTAAATTCTAAGCATAAACTAACCCTGGACAGGTTGACTTGCCATTAAAGTCAATCAAGCAAGCAAGCCGAGTATGGTTTTGAAGCCAAAGCATCCTTAGCATTTATCCAGAGCAACCCAGCAGTATTTTACAACACTACCTGAAGCCTAGTCGCCTGGGGCTGTAGAATATACCAACTGCATCTCTGCAGAGGAGTAAGACCCCACTCTCCCTGCCAATGAGTGTACTGGGTATGACATGAAACAATTTGCGAGCAGGGTTCCAGTTTTGGAGATTTAGGTAATGTGGAGTACCCTTTCATTGCCATTGCTCCCAGGTCTATCCTGGACTGGAGTGGTAGCACCTATGGGTCAAATAGAACTATTTGACATTCAAGCTGAGTATAAACAAATGACTAATACTAAATTGAATTGTTTGAAATAGAACTGGTTGATCATTTAACTGTGAGTAAACAAATGACTGATGTTTAATTGAATTGTTTGTTATACATAGCGATACTTGAAAACATTTAACTGTGCAAAAGAATGAGCTTAGACTCGTTTAAAGATGTTATCAACAAAATATGTTTACAAATCATATATATTTAATATATATATAAAGAGGGTTTGGCATTAAATAACCTACGATGGTTTATATACCATAAAACCCAACCCAACCCAACCCAACCAAGCTAAACAAAAAAAAAGTGAATATGAATGTATAATGAACGTGATTCCCTTACATCTAAGTATTAAATATCCCTAAACTGGTTAACATACCATCAAAATCAATATTTGTCTTTTTTACCCTCACTTTCAGTGTTTGTATTTACCCAACCCCTCCAATGTGAGCAGTATCTGATACAAGGTCAGTTTTTAAGCAGAATACAACTGGTTTAAATTCAGATTTTTCCTTCCTCTGGACTGGTTGCCACTAAAGAGCCCATTCTGCTTTACTATTTACCTGTAGCTGGATGTAGTGAGTCAAATTCATGACTTTCCCCGAGTTAGATTGTTTTGATTGTTGTTAAGTAATTCCTCGGGTTACTATAACAATGGAATTTTTCATTACGCTGTCGGGAAACCAGTTTGCATGACTGATTAAAAAAAAAACAAAAAAAAAGTCATACCGTATTTTAGATTGTTAGCATTTTTGTCAGCAAATAATAAAACAATTTTAGATATTACTTGTCCTGTATGTTTGCGTGAGTGTGTATATATATATATATATATATATATATATATATATATGTGTGTGTATGTTTTCTTAACAGGTATATAAATGCCATTCACTGGAAAAGAAAAGTTGTTTAAACATTAAACAGAATTTTGAATTGTTTCTATACATGCTGTTAAAATTTGAGATCATTTAAACAAGAAATGGTCAAATTATTAGAATATGAAATGATGTCAGTTCTTCTGAAACGTTCTTAACATCTCAATTCATATAAAAAATTTTTTGAAACAACTTGTATATATGGATTTTATTTTCTAAAAATTTTATATGAAACAATATCAGAAATTAATAAAATGTGAAATTTTATACAGTTAATCATTGACATTTAAAAAATATATCTCTAGAAAAGTATTACTTTATCATTTGATTCTCTAAGCTTCTAAGGAGACAATCAGTTGGAGGTTGCAGGTTCAATCCTCACTACAGGCGAGTAACAATACAGGAATACTTAACACTTGTACCCGGTTATGGCTAATAGAATCAGAACAGGCGACCCCCGTGGTTTCAATAAAGGACGTAGTTTGAAGTTCCGTGAAGGTTCCCAAGTTCGACAAACACCTGAAGAAGGCTGGAAGACATATCGGCGGAAACATTGTGGAAATAACAAAGATGAAGACAATAGTCCGAAAACCCTTAATGATAAAAATCAACAAACTTCGTCTCAGAAATTTAGACAGCTTTTATCATATATATATATATATATATATATATATATATATAACTCTTTATGACTTTAAAAATTCAGAAAACTGATCCAATTTTTTAGTTTCTGGAAACACATCCAATTCTTTAGTTTCTCATAATATTTCAACTAACCGTAGATTTTCAGAACTCAACCATAATTGCATTCATTCATGATAGGGAAAAACATAGTATAATCAAAGCATGCTCAATATCTTTTAACAGTTTTCCAAAGACCAGGGTTTCTATAAGATATTACCTCTTTTTTTCAAAAATGATGCTAAAAGATTTTAACATCTATCAAAAACTGGACTGTTTTCTGGATTTTTAAACAATTAAAAAATTTTAAACTGTTAAATATTTCTCTGAGAAATTATATATATATATATATATATATATAGTATTTTATTTGAGTTTAACATATGGATGTAACTATGGTTTAAGCGTATTTATCCCTACCTCTATTCTGAGTACCATAAACAGCAAAGATAATGACAAATGAAATGTTTAATAAGACAGGTTAATATCACTTCCTGTAATTTGGTTCTTCTATCCCGGACATAATTTCACCTGGGGTAATTTCCTTGATCCTTGAATCATACAGTTTTGATGTTGCTAATTTAATGTCAGTTTTTAGTGCTGATTTAAAAAGACAAGTAGGAGAGCTCCTTTAGTTTTGTGTCAGGGAATCTCTATGGTATAATGGTTAAGGTACTGAACTGCAACATTATAGTTAGCTCAAACTCCGGTCATTCTATTATGTTCACTTTTGGACTAATATTCTTGAGAAGGGCATGAACCCCATTATCCTCCCAGCCTTGGGTTAAACAGTACCAATACTATTCTTCCATAAGGATTGCTTTGGCATTTAATAACCCACAAAGGTTGATATGCTATTAAATGAAGAAACCAAACCAAATCTAAAAAGTCAAGACATTTTTTTCTTGTGCTTCCTGCACTCACTTAGTTCCAAGTATAATTTTGAGTAAAAAAAAAATGCCCCATTGGTGTTGGTGTGACTGAAAATGCATCCCTAAGTAAAGGTATGATTTAAAATAGTTCCTATGGTTCAGGTATGATTTTAAGATATGTCCTATAGGTATAGGTGGGATTTTAAATAATTTCCCTGAGTAAAGGTATGATTTAAAATATGTTCCCTGAGTAAAGGTATGATTTAAAATATATTCCCTGAGTAAAGGTATGATTTAAAATATATTCCCTGAGTAAAGGTATGATTTAAAATATATTCCCTGAGTAAAGGTATGATTTAAAATGTCGTATGTTTAAAGCTATGATTTTAAGATATGTCCTGTGGGTATAGGTGTAATTTAAAATACTTTCCATGAGTATAGGCATGACTATGGGTAAATAGTAGGGCAGACTAGGTTCTTCAGCCTTGGTGAGGCAAATAGTTTAGGAGAAGGAAAACTCTGAATTCAAACCTGTTAAACTTTGCTTAAAAAAAATTAACCTTGTGTCATATCCTGCCCGAGCGGAGGGGTTGGGTAAATAAGTATAGGCATGACTGAAAATGTATCCCATAGGTATAGGTGTGATTTTAAAATATGTCCCATTGTTTAAGGTATGATTTAAAAAAAAAAATCAAGACTAAAGTTTTAGATTTTTAAATTTAACCTAAGTTATATACATGTCTGAGCAACCTGTATAATAAAATGATAATGTTTAGATTACTGTATGCCCTGTCAGTGGGGCTTAGAATATTCTGACTGTATACCCTGTAGAAGGGTAAACCCCTCAAGAAACGGATGTCCTAAGTATGAATCTAAGTTGCATCTGATAGTGAGGCTAATGTTTACTAATGCTACCTATGACGATCATTATTTGAATGTAACCCAATTTCCTGGTCCGACACTAAACTGTATCACTAGGTGTGATTCTATATCTGGAGCTCTGTGAAGTGTGGAGTTCCCCCTTCATTTTCTCAGCCCGTTGGCAAGGTTTAAAATACACTGATTATACTCACTGTAAGAAACAACTACACAAAAAATCCGTTGGACACTTTTGCGCGACATACGGAAACACAGTTATTTGTATAATAATGGATTTGCCATTAAATAACCTACAAAGGTTGATATACCATAAAACCCAAACAAACTTTCATCACCATCACTCCCAGTTTCATTCTGGCCCGGAGTGGTAGCACCTGACAGGGTCCTGTCTTTGGATCAAATCTACCTAATCTGTGCACTCGTACTAAACTGATATTGCCCAGTCGGCTGGGGCTGTAAAATACACCGACTGTTTGTCTGCAGTGGGGTAAGATGCCCCTAACGAGTGTCCAGGATAGGACACTAAACAATCTGATGGTGAGATTCCAGTAATACTCGAGCTTTGGGGAATGCGGACTACCTCCTTTATTGCCATAGCTCCCAGGTCCACTCTGGACCGGAGTGGTAGCACCTGATAATGGTCCTATATATGGGTTAAATAGAACTAAACCGGGCTTCCTTCACTATTCTGTCTTTTGCGTTTAAACTGCATATTTATGCTAAACAGAATTGTTTGAAATAGAACTGTTTCGACATTTAACCTGCGTACTAATGTACAGCTGTTTTGACCTTATTAGGTCTCATCAGCAGAGTATACCATGATCTCCCCACTGGAGATTGAACCAGCAACCACAGAACACAGAGCTGAAACTCTACCACTGAGCCACTTGTCCACATCGCATACAAGTGATGCCAAATTAACTGGTAATGGTAATTGTGCAGCCAATTAACCTGAATGTGTCATGCAAGTTAGATCTGTACTCTTTACAGAGGATACAGTCACCTCCAGGGCCATGTCTTCCCAAGAGCGTTGGAAATACGCATCCGCGTAATTATTATAACATCAAGAGCAAGGATATAAATGTACATTTTCTTTTTTAAGTGGAGGAATCATATTGTATATTTCAATTTCATTCATACTAGCGTTTTCAATGCTCTAGGTCCTATAAGTAATCCTACCCCTCCTACTGCGGCGTTGACAGTTTTTCCATGCGGATACAGTGACGAGCGACCAGCCATTGCCAGTTTCGTGATATTTGATATCTTCGGTGTGCGTGTATCTGTGTTCTTGTATGCATATTATGTCAATCTTATGTCCTTCGGCTAATGCGATTAGCTCTGGTAGTTGTCCTATTCTATTTAAGGTTCTTACGTTAAATGTGGCTATTTGTAGTGTTTGCTTGCATTTTAGTAGTTTTGATTGTTTGAGCTCTGTAGCTGATTTTTCGAACACTGAGGCCAGGGCTCCAACCTCAGCAGGACGTGCCCCTTTTTTACCCGCGCAAAGAGCGATGCGGTTTGTGTATGTGGTTTGAGTGTGGGGCATGGTTATCTTTCGATGGCTGTTTTATTCTCTTCTATAGGAGCCACTGTTATAGAGGAGCAGCAGTAGTTGCCCGATTGAACTAACGATCCTGAGCGTAAAGTCGTCGAACTCACGTCCAGGACCTGTTTAGGTATTGAGTTTGGTCGTCCATGGGTTTATTCAAATACCTTTACGTACATCATGCTGCTTCCCATGTGTACGTAGTAAAAAAAAAAAAAAAAAAAAAAAAGGTGGGGGTGGTTAATTTTGATTTAAATTTTCTTAAGTTTTAACTTGCTTAAAGTCCGAGATTAGGGTACTTTTGTCAGACTTTCACTGGTGCTGAATTTTTTTTTTTTTTTTTTTTGCGGTATTGGGACATGTTCCTAGGCTTTTTTTTTTCTTCTTCTTCTTCTATACTACCATTGGGAACCGAGGAGGCTTCAGGAATTATAGAGCTGTTACAAATGACTTTTTTTTGGGGGGGGTAGGCTTTTACTTTTTCTTCTAAACTACTGTTAGGGCTTTCTTTAAGAATTTTAAAATTATATTATAGAAGAGATTCAAAAACGTTTTGCCTTGTTCGCTAACATTTGGACAGAAGTTTTAGAATCAATTTGGGTTTATAGTAGAATAAGCGTGTCTTTACATTTAAAACGCATAGTTTAAGCATTATTTTACAAACAAAATTACAGCATAACATTTTGTAAAATTCAGCATTTTAAATTAATAGGACTTAAAGACATACTGACCAATATTGATACATTCTTTCCTATAGGCATGTGAGCTCAAATCCTTCCTTTTCCCTTTTAATGTTTATTTTCTACTGAATTTTAGGTAAAAGAGTAGGGGGAAAAAAAAAATGATGAAATTAATACCCCCCTCTGACTAGAAGAGTAGACCATCTCCAAAACTACCTAAAATTCAGTAGTAAATAAACATTAAAGGGAAAAGGAAGGATTTGAGCTCACGGGCCTACAGGAAAGAATGTATCAATATTGGTCAGTATGTCTTTAAGTCCTATTAATTTAAAATGCTGAATTTTACAAAATGTTATGCTGTATTTTTGTTTGTAAAATAATGCTTAAACTATGCGTTTTAAATGTAAAGACACGCTTACTCTACTGTAAACCCAAATTGATTTTAAAGACTCTCTCTGTCCAAATGTCAGCGAACACGGCAGAATGTTTTTGAATCTCTTCTATGATATAATTTAAAAATTCTTAAAGAAAGCCCTAACAGTAGTTTAGAAGAAAAAGTAAAAGCCTAAAACACTCCCCCCCAAAAAAAAGAAAGTCATTTGTAACAGCTCTATAATTCCTGAAGCCTCCTCGGTTCCCAATGGTAGTATAGAAGAAGAAAAAAAAAAAAATTCAGCACCAGTGAAAGTCTGACAAAAGTACCCTAATCTCGGACTTTAAGCAAGTTAAAACTTAAGAAAATTTAAATCAAAATTAACCACCCCCACCTCCTTTTTTTTTTTACTATGTACACATGGGAAGCAGCATGATGTACGTAAAGGTATTTGAATAAACCCATGGACGACCAAACTCAATACCTAAACAGAAAGAAGAAACTGTAGTGGCAATAACGATTCTCTATAGAAACACTAAAGTAAAAGTACGATCACCAGATGGAGACACAGAATACTTTGACATTGTAGCAGGAGTACTACAAGGGGACACACTGGCCCCGTACCTCTTTATCATTTGTCTAGACTACGTACTTAGAACATCGATTGACAAAATCAGAGAGAATGGCTTCGAACTGATGAAGAAAAGAAGCAGAAGATACCCTGCAACAACAATTACCGACGCAGACTACGCCAATGACATAGCGATACTGGCAAATACACCTACACTACTGCATAGTTTGGAACGAGCAGCAACAAGCATAGGCCTCTATGTTAATGCACACAAAACGGAATACATGTGCTATAATCAAACGGGGGACATCTCCACTCTAGAAGGAACCCCTCTTAAACTAGTAGACAAATTCACATACCTAGGAAGCAGCATTGAATCAACCGAAAAGGACATCGAAACCAGGTTAACGAAAGCATGGACAGCTATCAATAGGCTATCGATTATATGGAAATCAGACCTAACCGATAAAATGAAACGCAGTTTCTTCCAGGCAGCAGTCACATCGATACTGCTATATGGATGCACTACATGGACGCTAACAAAACGGCTGGAGAAGAAGCCAGACGGCAATTACACAAGAATGCTACGTGCAATCTTAAACAAGTCCTGGCGGCAACACCCCACAAGACACCAACTGTACGGCCACCTGCCCGCCCCCTATCACGAAAACTATTCAAGTTAGATGAGCCAGACATGCAGGACACTGCTGGAGAAGCAGGGACGAACTCATAAGAGATGTACTCTTATGGACCCCCACACATCGCCGTGCAAAAGCAGGATGACCAGCACGAACATACATTCAGCAGCTATGTGAGGATACGGGTTGCTGTCCTGAAGACCTACCTAGGGCGATGAACGATAGGGAGGAGTGGCGACAGAGGGTCAGGGATATCCGTGCTACTAGCGCGATATGATGATGATGATAATTCCTTCACTTAGAAAAGAAAATGTACAACTATACAAAAATATAAATATGGACATACAAAGAACATGATTCCTTAATTTCTAGACAAAATAACCCTAGACAAGTTGACATGCCATTAAAATCAGTCAGTCATAGACTGCTGTCTAGACACCTATTCTTTGTCTAGATAAGTCAGTACACATTTTTTTTCTAAATTATAAAATGTCTCAATACTTTAACCCCTACCTATTCTTTATATGTGTGTATGTTAACTTGGCTTTCAGTAGATGAGATATTGCTACTGAGGTATATGAACTAGTCTACTAATTTCAGAGGTGAGCCATTTAATGAGATGACATCATTTTGATTAAAAAAAAACATGAACTCTGGTAAAAATATGCCTCTTGCTATGCTGCAGAAATTCAACTTAAGTAAGTTTTGTACTTGTCTTTAATTGGAATCATTTTGGAAAAGTCCGCAATAAATAAAAAAAAAAAATAATTCTCAGATTAAGTCGGTTTATTTGCAAGAAGTGCTAGATCATCTGTGTAGTCTTCATCTGTTATAGTTTCTGTGGAATAATGTATGATTCTTACCTTTTTTTTAAATGTAAAGCCATTTTCTTCCATTGAATAATTGATGAGAAGGATGAAAGCTTTAAATTTGATAATTTTATGATGGCATCTCAACCTTCATGGGCTGTTTAATGCCCTTCTCATAGAAGAACTATAGTGGTACTATTTAACCCATAACTGGGAGAATGAGAAATTTCATACCTGTCCCAAAAGTATTAGTCCAAAAGTTAATATAATTGTGTGACTGGAGTTTGAACTTACTTACTATCATGTTGCAGTCCAATATGCTACCCACTGCACCACAGGACTCTACACTTGCAGTTTTGTTCTGAGAGTAAGACAAAAAGTACTACTGGATAAAATTTGTCGAATGATTTATGTATATTTAATCTATTTTATTAAGTTTGTTTTTTTAATGTGTGTTTGTTTAAAATACGTTCCTACAAAAAAAACAATCAACCTTTTTACATCTTTTTTTTTTGTATTCAAAGTAAAACATTAACATTTCTCATCTCTGCCAATTCATCATCAAAAAATGCTAAATAAAACTTATACTAGGGTGAGTCAAAAATTTTTACGATATTTTAGTAACCTGAGATACAGTTTGGCAGCTTAGTTGGTTGTTTGGGTTTTATGGCATATCAACCTTTGTAGGATATTTAACGCCAAATCCATTTTTATGCAAATAGTCAGTTTTATTTCAAACAATTCAGTTTAGCATGAGTACACAGTTTAATTGTCAAAAACATTTCTATTTCAAGTTATTTAGTTTATTCGAACAGTTCTAATTCAGCTAATTCAGTTTAGTATAAGTACAGATTTTGTTTACACACACTTAAATGTCAAAACAGTTCTATATTAAACAATTCAGTTTAGTGTAAGTACAGTTTCAATGTTAGAAACAGTTCCATTTCAAACAATTCAGTTTAGCATAAGCATGCAGTTTAAATGTAAGTACAGTTTAATAGTCAAAAACATTTCTATTTTAAGCTTTTCAGTTTCGTCAAACTGTTCTAATTCAAACAATTCAGTTAAGCATAAGTATGCAGTTTAATTCTATTTAACCCATAGATAGGGCCCTATCAGGTGCTCCTGTTCTGGGCCAGAGTGAACCTGGAAGTAATGGCAATGAAGGGGTACTCCACATTCCTCAAAGCTCCAGCATCACTGGAACCTCACCATCAGATTTAGTGTCATATCCAGGACACATGTTGGGTGAGGGTCTTACAGTCAGTGTGTTCTACAGTCCCAGCTGACTGGACAAGGGTGCCGAGATTGTGAAAGTGACAAACCATACTGGATGGTAAGATGCCAAGCTTGTCTTAAGACTCTCTGAGTGCTACTTGCTGGATTTACCTCTATGACTTGGAGCTTGATTTTAGGCCTACCTGACTTTGCCTGATAGTCGAGGTTCTTGTAACTAAAGCGGGACTTCTTGAACCATTTCATTACAGTACTATGATCATTTACACCTTCACTTATCACATAATAAATGTTTTTAGTTATTTCTCTCATGTCATGGCCCACTTTGAACTTGTAAAACATGAGTTTTCAAATTAGACAACATTGTGTGTTCATCAGTGTGGCTTTCAAATTGCTCACAGAGTAAAGCAATACATGTGTCAGCGTACCAACTACCACAGTACTACTAACAACAGTGGGTACTGTTTTGATCATGTGATATACATACCGCAAACTAGTGTATACCAAAATATTGAAAACTTTTGATTCACCTTCGTATTTAGGCTTTTACTTATATTAGGAAAAAAAATTATTTAGTAAGATATTTTTTTAGTTTGTATCTGCATGAAGGGAAATTGGGAGCCACACACATCTTATTATTTGTAGTACAATAAGATTAAGTAAGCGTTCAAAAAAAGAACTTTGTTCTTGAATCTTTTTTTTCCCTGTAAATTTAGAAATCTTTTTGATGCCTCTGAACATAAGTTTTTTGTGTAATCTGGTTTCTATTACTCTGTTTATATAACCACTATGGCAAGGAGAGTTGACTCTCTCTCTTATTTATATATTTTTCTGAGTACATTTCCTTTCATTGGTAGATTACTTCTTCACAATGCTTTTTATACTCTTGTAAAGTTAAATCAGGTGGGCCAAAAAGAGAAAGAAAAAAAATCCTAAAATACCTACTGGCTTCAGTTTACTTAAATACCAGCAAGTCAAAATATCTTAGCTACTTTTTGAAGAAATTTTCTGAAGGTGGTTGGTATAATATACATTTAGCAGGTGGGAATCTGTGGCCTGGCACTTAGTTCTAAGCCTTTTCTTACTGCCAGTTGGATCTCTAAACAGAACATTTTAGCTCATTCATAGGAGCAATTGATAAAATAAAAACATTCAATTGTCCAACTAAATAAATATGGTACACTAATGACTCCTCCTAAAGTTCTAGGCAATATGGACTATTAGTTATTTGCAGAATTTTTATCTTGATTTTTTGCTGTATAACATTTGATCAACAAAGTGTGATGAAAAGTATCAAGACTGAATCTTAAAATTTTTTTATTCAAAATAATTAACATTTAAATGAAAACTGCACAGATGAATAATAAAACTCCATTTGATTTATTTGTTTAATGGCATATCAATCCATTATGGGTTATTTAATGCTTGAATTTAATTCATTTGTAAATGTTTGATTGATGTTTTATAGATAACTTGATTTTAGAGATGAATCAGTCATTTTCATGAGTCAGGATATTAATATAAATTAGTGTTCGCCAATGGTCCGGGAGACCTGTGTTCAATCCCAGGTCACATCATATCAAAGACTTTAAAAAAGGTACTTGATACCTCCTTGCTTAACACTCAGTGATATAAGGTACGTATCAAGGGTAAAGGGGAGCAATCCGGGGAAAGGAATTGTGCCCTCCTCTACACCTCAGTGTAGTAGCTATTGAAAAGGGAGCCTTCTGATCGCCAACTTTACTTACTTTGCTTATATGATAGTAGAAATAAAAACTTATTGAGTACAAAAATCATATCCTTTTATTTTCTTTGGGAACATGGCTGACTTTAAAAGATATCTGTAATAACAGTACAGTTTTTCTAATATCATGTACTTCTGATGTGTTGTGAGTTTTTATTATTGTTTAAGAACCAATGTGAAAAGATTTCTATTTTGATTTAATCTTTCAGAGGTTTTCCTGTTCTTTAACTCTAGCATTTGTCCCATTACTTCTTTGTATATATGTGTATATGGTTTATTCAATGGTAAAGTTTGATTCATTTCTTAACGTTCATGATGATGATATATCACACCATATCAAATGAGGTCTGACAAAGGTAATTTGACCGATAGAAATCTTGCCCAGTCAGCTGTAGCTGTAAAATACACTGACTGCTTCTCTGCAGAGGGGTGAGACCCCCTCTAACGAGTGTGCTGGATATGACACTTCACAATCTGATGGTGAGGTTCCAGTAATGCCTGAGCTTTGGGGAATGCAGATTCCCTCTTTATTGCCATCGCTCTCAGGTCTACTCTGGCCCAGAGTGGTAGCACCTGATAGGATCCTATCTATGGTTCAAGTAGAAGTAAACTTTATAATTATGCTAAACTGAATTGTTTGAAATAGAACTGTTTTTTGACAATGAACCTGTGTACTTATGCTAAACTGAATTGTTTGAAATAGAACTGTTCATATGTATAAAAGTGGATTTGGTATTAATAACCTACAGTGGTTGATATGCCATAAAACCAAACCAAATCAAACCAATAGAAAACTCACTGTTAAATGCCAGAGAGATAATTTTCAAGAAAACTTACTCATTTCTTGTCAATTATCTCTATAAATCCTGTTTCAGTCTCAAAACTTTTTGAACACATCTCCTGTGTGATTAATTTTTATTTACTAAGCTTTGTTCAGTCTGACACACAGGCCTTAGGTTGTTTACGCTACTTGCTGCTTCTAAGTGATCGTCTCATCCATCGCTGCTGTGGCAGTCTTACAGGGATTGGTGCTTTCAGCATTTCTCAACTGGAAGTCACCTTTTTATATGATTTAATATTTGCTATAAAATTAGGTGTTTTGACTTGGGACACATTTCATAATTTAGCTAAATGCCTTTCATTTTTTTTTTTTTTTTTCATTTAAAAACTTGTAATGTCAGTTATGGCTGAAATAGCTTTCTATCAAAAGTTTGGGCTAGTGATGTTTTCTTCTTCTTCCTTTTTTTTTTTTGTCTTTCTTTTCTCTCTTGCTCTCTCTCTCTCTCTGCTTTTCTTTTTTCATCTCTTTCTCTTTCTCTCTACTTTTCTTTTCTTTCTTCCTCTTACTGCCTTTCTTTTTTCTTTCCTCTCTTTTTTCTGCTGTTTTTCTTTCTCTTGCTTTTTTCTTTTTCTTCTCTTTCTTTCTGCTTTTGTTTTTTCTTCTCTCTTTCTTTATTTCTCTTTTATCTATCTCTGCTTTACTTTCTCTCTCTCTCTCTACCTTTCTTTTTTCTTCTGTCTCTCTTTCTGCCCCTTTTCTTCTGTCTCACTTTCTGCCCCTTTTCTTCTCCATCTCTTTCTGCTCCTTTTCTTCTCCATCTCTTTCTGCTCCTTTTTCTTCTCCATCTCTTTCTGCTCCCTTTTCTTCTCCATCTCTTTCTGCCCCTTTTCTTCTCTATCTCTTTCTGCTCCCTTTTCTTCTCCATCTCTTTCTGCTCCCTTTTCTTCTCTATCTCTTTCTGCTCCTTTTTCTTCTCCATCTCTTTCTGCTCCTTTTTCTTCTCCATCTCTTTCTGCTCCTTTTCTTCTCCATCTCTTTCTGCCCCTTTTCTTCTCTATCTCTTTCTGCTCCCTTTTCTTCTCCATATCTTTCTGCTCCCTTTTCTTCTCCATCTCTTTCTGCTCCTTTTTCTTCTCCATCTCTTTCTGCTCCTTTTTCTTCTCCATCTCTTTCTGCTCCTTTTTCTTCTCCATCTCTTTCTGCTCCTTTTTCTTCTGTCTCACTTTCTGCCCCTTTTCTTCTCTATCTCTTTCTGCTCCTTTTTCTTCTCTATCTCTTTCTGCCCCTTTTCTTCTCTATCTCTTTCTGCTCCCTTTTCTTCTCCATCTCTTTCTGCTCCCTTTTCTTCTCCATCTCTTTCTGCTCCCTTTTCTTCTCTATCTCTTTCTGCTCCCTTTTCTTCTCTATCTCTTTCTGCTCCCTTTTCTTCTCCATCTCTTTCTGCTCCCTTTTCTTCTCCATCTCTTTCTGCTCCCTTTTCTTCTCCATCTCTTTCTGCTCCCTTTTCTTCTCCATCTCTTTCTGCTCCCTTTTCTTCTCCATCTCTTTCTGCCCCTTTTTCTTCTCCATCTCTTTCTGCTCCTTTTTCTTCTCCATCTCTTCCTGTCCTTTTTCTTCTCACTCTCTTTTTTTTCTTCTGCCCCTTTTTTTCCCCTCTTTCTGCTTTTTTTCTTCTTTCTCTTTCTCTCTAAGTGGCATTGAGTATATCACTGGACTGCACCTGGTAGTTAGGCTCCAGTTCTGGAGCTTTGTGGAGTGCGGAGTATCCCTTAATTGCCATTACTCCAAGGTTCACTCTGACCTAATGTCGTAGACTTAGGGTCCCATTGATGGGTCAAATAAATCTGTTTTGAAATTATTTGTTTTAGCTGGGCATATTTGATACTATATACTGTTTGTAAGCTATATACTTGATACCGTTCCCTAACAAACGTTATTACTGACAAATAAAAGTGATGTAAGCAAAAATATATTATAAAAGTTGTAATTATAGTTATGGTTATCATTTATAGATGAACCAAATTCTGACATTAAATGACCCATAAAGGGTTGATATGCTATAAAATAAACCAAACTTGGGAAATGTCTGGTTTAACCTGTCTACCGATCCAAGTCTTTGGGCTTTTATACATTGGTGGAAAATGTGTGTATGTTGGAGGTTGGTGGGGGAAAGACTGGTATAACTTTCTTCAATGAAAGTACCGTTGTATTATTCATAATTTGAAATATTATGCTGTTTTATGCAAAGGCTGCAGAGTAGGGTTTTCAGTCTAAAACTAAAAATAACATTGCTATGACAATACTCTGCAGAAGACCTGAAAGCTATGCAAATGTTAAAAGAATAAAGGAAGTAAGTATTGAACCTAATTTATTAACGAGGTTTCATTAATCAACACTGTAGCCAATTAAAGATCTGAACAATATATTTATAAAAAAAGAAAAAGAAAAATAATGCCAATTATATATTGTTTTTCTTTTCTTTTTTTCTTTTTTCGCAGTACTATTATCAGAGCTGTTTCTGAGTCAGTGCTCATTCTAATCTTTTTATTAAAAAAAATTGGTAGTGTTCATTAACCTGTGAAGAAAAGAAAAAAAATTGGGCTGGAAATTGCTTTATTCCTTCAAGTAAAAAATTTCAAGTGTATTGTTCTCATAAAAATCTGAGCCCTGTTGGTTGGGGTTGTAAAATACACAAACTGCATATCTGCAGAGGGGTAAGACTTCTCCAAGTGTCTTGGATATAACAAAAACAATCTGATGCTGAGACTTCAGTAATGCTGGAGCTTTGGGTGATGCAGAGTACCCCTTCATTGCCATTGCTCCTGGGTCCACTCTGACCTGGAGTGGTAGTACCTGATATTGTCCTCTCTATGGGTCAAATAGGACTGTTTGACATTTAAACAGAGAGCAAACAAATGACTTATGTTGAATTGAATTGTTAGAAATAGAACTTTGTGAAAATTTGATTGTGTATACAAATGACTGATGTTTAATTGAATTGTTAGTGATACATAGAAATACTTGGAACCACTTAACTTTGTTGTTTTATGTTTAAAAATCATATATATCTACTATATATATGTATAAACCAGATTTGGCTTTAAATAACCTACAATGGTTGATATGCCATAAAACCAGACCAGTCACAAAAATCTCACTATGAGGTGCCATTTTTGTTTAGTTACATTATTGGTTAGTTGTTTGGTTTTATGGCATGTCAACCTCTGATGGGTTATTTCATGTTGAAGTCAGTTTAACAAATATGATCCTCAATTGTATACAGTACAAAAATGAATTTTTTTGCCTTATCAGTGAGGCTTTGAATACCCTGGTTAAATCCTCTGTCTTGTACTGGGTACCCTGCTGAACACTATCTGTTGGTGAGGCTTCTTTTCTGGAGCTCTGAGAAGTGTGGAGTACTCTTTCATTGCCATTAGTCTAAGGTTCCTGTGGATCTGGTGGATCATTTGTGTTGGATAGGAATACTTGATACCATGTATTTACTTCCCAACCCTTCCGCCTGAGTAGGATAAGACACAAGGTCAATTTTTCATGCAGTGTTTAACAGAGGTTTCGATCTCCTAGATTGGTTGCAATACCATTGGCTAAAGAACCCAGCCTGCTCTACTATTTTATTCCTAGCTACAAGGAAAATAGTTGGATTTTTACCTTTCCCAAGAGTATTAGCATTATGTGAAATGCAACCTGACTTGTCCAGGGTTTGAACATGGGTTGCTGGATGTATTTTCTATAACAGTAATCATTACACCATAGATGCCTCTGTAACTGTGTGCAAGTTGTTTGTGTTAATAATTGTTTGCTGAGGATTATTATTGTTTACTTAAAGTCGTATGTGTATGTGTGTGAACAGAATGAGTTTCTTTTAACCCATATAATTCAAGATAAATTATTTGTATTGGATAGGAATACTTGATATCATATAACTGTTAGTTGGTTGGTTGGTTGGGTTTTATGGCATATCAACCTTTGTAGGTTATCTAACGCCAAATCCATTTTTAAACAAATAATCATTTCTATTTAAAACAATTCAGTTTAGCATGAGTACACAGTTTAATTATCAAACACATTTCTATTTCAAACTATTCAGTTTAGTCAAACTGTTCTAATTCAGATAAGTATAAGTACAGATTTTGTTTACACAGTAAAATGTCAAAACAGTTCTATATATAACAGTTGAGTTTAGTGTAAGTATAGTTTCAATGTCAGAAAACGGTTCCATTTCAAATAATTCAGTTTAGCATAAACATAAGTTTAAATGTAAGTATAGTTTAATTTTCAAAAGCATTTCTATTTCAAGCTATTCAGTTTAGTCAAACAATTCAGTTTAGCATAAATATGCAGTTAGATCTATTTAACCCATAGATAGGACCCTTGTCAGGTGCTACTACTTCAGGTCAGAGTGGACCTGAGAGTGATGGCAATAAAGAGGTACTCCACATTCCCCAGAGCTCCAGCATCACTGGAACCTCACCATCAGATTGTTTAGTGTCATATACAGGACATTCGTTGGGGGGATCTTACCTCTCTGCAAAGGTGCAGTCAGTGTATTCTACAGCCCCAGCTGATTGGGCAACATATAACTGTATGCAAACATATGATTATAAACAAATTAAAAAAAAACATGTAGTAGGTCATTGAAATATATGGTCGAAATTACAATCAGACATTTGAATGAAATAACTCATGAAATCATTGATATGATGTTAAACATTGTATTTTTACAATCAATTTTAAACAGGTAAGCACTTCATTTTCTGAACTGGATCTTTTTAATGCCAAAGTTTCAGAAATTGAGAGTCACAATTGAATACAGTTGATTGTTATATGCAGGATACACTTTTTGAGGTTCTCACCCTTATGCAAGGGATGCAGTCTGTATATTCTTGCCTCTACCTACAAGATAGGCTTAATTATATATATACACACACACACACAAAATGTGATCAAAAAGAGTCAAGAATGAATCTTAAGATTTTGATTATGTGCTCAACTAAACATATACGTGTGTGTATATAAGTTTATATATATATATATATATATATATATATTGTTTATGCATGTTTAACTCAAGACTGCAGAACTTTCTTTTTTATGATCTTAAGTTTTTTTCATGGTCCTGATAGAGAAGTTGCCTATAAAAAAGGAAAGTTCTGTTGTCTTTAACCAATCTTATTTAAACAATAACTTGCTTCCAATATATATGTGCACACACATATGTAGATGACAAAATAACATTGAGACAACAGTTGATGTGAGTCAGTGCTGATTTTAAAAAAAGATTTGCAGATGTAAAAACATGAAAAGAAATAACAGCACAGATTTGTACCATATCAATGGCGTTTCAGAAATTCTTCAATCAAGAGAAGACTTGCACAAATGATTGTATTGAATGCCAAGGGGACTATATTGAAGATTGTTTTGTAAATACACCTTCTGTCTTCATATTTTTTCCAACACACTATCAATGAAAGTCATTATATTTTATATATAACTAGATTTTAGAGATGAATCAGTCATTTTCATGAGTCAGGATATTAATATAAATTAGTGTTCGCCAATGGTCCGGGAGACCTGTGTTCAATCCCAGGTCGCATCATACCAAAGACTTTAAAAAAGGTACTTGATACCTCCTTGCTTAACACTCAGTGATATAAGGTACGTATCAAGGATAAAGGGGAGCAATCCGGGGAAAGGAATTGTGCCCTCCTCTACACCTCAGTGTAGTAGCTATTGAAAAGGGAGCCTTCTGATCGCCAACTTTACTTACTTTGCTTATATGATAGTAGAAATAAAAACTTATTGAGTACAAAAATCATATCCTTTTATTTTCTTTGGGAACATGGCTGACTTTAAAAGATATCTGTAATAACAGTGCAGTTTTTCTAATATCATGTACTTCTGATGTGTTGTGAGTTTTTATTATTGTTTAAGAACCAATGTGAAAAGATTTCTATTTTGATTTAATCTTTCAGAGGTTTTCCTGTTCTGTACCTCTACCATTTACCCCATTACTTCTTTGTATGAATGTCATCATGATTTAAATTTTCATTGTTTCATTACATCTTTTTGGTTGTATATTTTAGTCTATAATAATCTTTTGTTTGCACACATGTTGTATAGCTTCAAGTATTCCTATCTAATACAGCTCAGTTGGCTGGGGCTGTAGAATGCACTGACTGCAGAGTGATTAGATCCATCTCCAATGAGTGTCCTGGATATGATGATAAATAATCTGAGGATGTGGCTCCAGAAGTGTTCGAGCTTTAGGGATTGTGGAGTACCCCTTCATTACCATCGCTCCTAGGTCCACTTCAGCCTGGAGTGGTGACATCTGATGTGGTCCTGTCTGTGGGTCAAATAGAACTTTTTAACATTTAAAGAGTGTGCAAACAAATGACTTATGCTAAATTGAATTGTTTAAACCAATGACTGATATTTAATTAAATTGTTAGTGATACATAGCTATAAGTTGTAAAGTTGGCGACCATTGTCGAGGATGACTAGACGGCTCCCTTTTCAATAGCTACTACACTGAGGTGTAGGGAAGGTTGCTACTCCTTTCCCTGGATTGCTCTACTTTACCCTTGATATGTACCTTATAGTGTCAAGCAAGGAGGTATCAAGTACCATTTTTAAAGTCTTTGGTATGACACAACTGGGGATTGAACCCAGGTCTCCCGGACCATTGGCAAACACTCTACCCACTGGGCCAATGAGCTATATTCGGAATTATTTACCTGTGCACAAAGAATAAGTTTAGGTTCGTTTTAAAATGTTATTAACAAAATGCTTACAAATCATATATATTGAATATATATATATATATATATATATATATATATATATATATATATATATATATGTTTTAAGAGGATTAGACATTAATGGTTGATATGCCAGAAAACTAAACCAAACCAAGTCCTATATATTTAATATATATATATATATATATATATATACCCGTATAAAGAGGATTTAACATTAAATAACCTACAATGGTTGATATGCCATAAAACCAAACCAAGTCCTATATATTTAATATATATATGTATAAAGAGGATTTAGCATTAAATAACCTACAGTTGTTGATATGCAATAAAACCAAACCAAACCAACCCTATCCAATACTAATAATTTATGCACAATTACATGGTTTTGAGTAGCAATTTTTATTTAATGATAATTAGTTTGTACACAGTTTTATGGTAACTGATAATGATATTCCTTAGTTAACCATTATAGCTTGAAGTAACTATTAATACTAATATTTTTAACTAGTACAAATAATTTGAAAACTGATGTATTTGACTCCAAGATTAGGAACCTAACAAATACTACAATCCACCATAGTTCACAGATGATGCATGCAGGAGAGTTAGTAAATGAATTATCTGGCATGACTGATTGAGCTTTGGCCTTTTCTTTCAATACTTTAAGATGCTGATGATGGGTTTTGTCAAAGTTTTGAATGTGGCTTTGTGGCATTTTGCTCTCCAAACATTGCTAATTGAAGCAGCTTGCTCAAATATATCGACTGGTATATTGAGAGCTATAAGATTGGGTTTTTTTTTTTTTTTGGTTTGTTTCTGTACCTGAGATATGGTCTTCCGACATTTCTGATTCCGTCATGAAGTCGGCTATAAATGAGGATCTTGGGAATTCTGTAATCTCTCATTCAGATGACATGTCCAACCCATCTCAACTGTAATTGCACCAGGAAGGATTCTATGCCTCAAAGCAAAGAGATCAGAGTAATATGCTTACAATCTTGATTTCTTTCAAATTCTTCTTGACAGACTACAATGATCCATATTTTAAGAAAATAAGTTTAAGAATATGAGATTAAAAATGTAGTGGAAGAAAATATAGGGGCACCCATGGCATAGCAGTTAATGGTGGGTGAAGTGAACTAAGCTACTTGTTAAAATCTTGGACGAGGCTATTTGCGTTTAAAATAGTGGTAATCCTATTTACCTAACCCCTCCGCTCGGGCAGGATATGACACAAGGTCAATTTTTAAGCGGAGTTTAACAGGTTTGAATTCAGAGTTTTCCTTCTCCTAGACTAGTTGTCTCACCAAGGCTGAAGAACCCAGTCAGCCCTACTATTTACCCATAGCTGGAGGGAGAATAATTGGATTCATACCTTTCCCAAGGGTATTAGTGGTATTCGAAATGCAATCAGTCTCATCCAGGATTTGAACTCGAGTCACCGTGTCCATTTCCTATGACGATAACCATTACACCACGGGCACCTTCATTTCAAATAGTGCTAATACTCTTGGGAAAGGTATGCATCCAGCCATTCTCCATCTAGCCATAGATAAATAGTAGGGCAGATAGGGCTCTTCAAATTTGGCATGGCAACTCGTCTTGGAGAAGTTCGAACTCCAATTGTGCTTTTACATTCACTTTTAGATTCATACTTTTGGGGAAAGCCATGGACCCCCTCATGGGTTGAATAGTATCACTGCTGTTCTTCTAAGAGGATGTCTTTGGCATTAAGTAACTCATGACAGTTATAGCTTAATCGACTAGGGCTGTAGAATACATCAACTGCATCTCTGCAGAGGTGTTAGATCCACCCCCAATGAGTATCCTGGATATGACACTAAACAATCTGATGGTGAAGCTCCAGTAATGTTTGAGCTTTAGGGAATATGGAGTACCGCTTTATGGCCATCACTCCCAGAGTGGTAGCACCGGATAGGATCCTATCCATGGGTCAAATAGAACTGTTTGACTGTGTGCAAACAAATACTTATGCTAATTTGTATTGTTTGAAATAAAACTATTTGATCATTTAGCTGTGTGTAAACAAATGACTGATGTTGAATTGAATTATTAGTATTGCATAGCAGTACTTGAAACCATTTAACTGTGTGCAAATGAATGCATTATGTTGAAATAGAATTGTAAGTGTTATATAGCAATAATTGAAACCATTTAACTGTGTAGAAACAATAGCAATACTAGTGTGGAAATAAATTAATTCTAACTCATTTAAAAATGGAATTATCATCGAACTAATGTCTTACATATCAAGTATATCCATTTAACTGAGTGCAAACTTGATTAATAGTAAATAGAATTGGTTGTATTAGATAACAATATTTAAAACCATTTACCTGTGCCAAAAAGAATGAGTTCAGGATCATTAAAAAATGTTATTAACAAAACCTGTTTATAAATCGTCTATATTTGATATATATGTATTAAGAAGATTTGGCATTAAATAACCTACAGTAGTTGATATTCCATAAAACTAAACCAAATCATATATATCTAATATATATATGAAGAGGGTTTGGCATTAAATAACTAACAATGGCTGATATTCTATAAAACCCAACCGAACCGAATCATATATATTTAATATATATGTATAAAGAGGGTTTGGCATTAAGTAACCAACAATGGTTGATATGTCATAAAACCTAACCAAACCAAATCATATATAGTTAATATATATATATATATATATATATATAATTTGGCTTTCAATAACCAACAATGGTTGATATGCCATAAAAGTGAACCAAACCAAATCATATATATTTGATATATATGTATAAAGAGGATTTGGCATTAAATAACCCACAATGGTTGATATGCCATCAAACCCAACCCAAGCAAACCAAAACAGGGTTGTCCTCATGGTGTAATGGTTAAAGCACTGGACCATGGAATCATAGCGATTGAGTTCAAACTCCAATCACTCTATTGCTTTCACTTTCAGACAAATACCCTTGGGAAAGGGATGAACCCCCTTTTTCTCCTAGCTATGTGTTAAGTAGTACCCTTACTGTTATATAAGAACTGCTATAAGAATGGCTCTGGCATTAAATAACCTATAAAGGTTGTTATGTCATCAAACAAAGAACCCAACCAAACCAAATCCTATATATTTAATATATATGTATAAAGAGGATTTGGCATTAAATAACCTACAATTGTTGATATGCCATAGAACCCAACCAAACCAAACCAGTCTTGGAAAACTGAATTGAAATTAATTGTAAAACCGGAGAGAAATGGTCTCTGCCAGGTTATTCCTGTCCAGAATCTAATAGATGAGTAATGGCCACACGACTGAACTAGATTACAAGACTTGTGAGAGAAGAAGAAGAAAATATAGAAAATATATTAATCAATTAATTCCTTTTATAAATACTGTCAATAAAACTAACTTTTGCTTGGTCTTATTCTGTGATGCGGGCTGAAGCTACTAATTTGAATCATTTAAAGGACTTTTATTTCTCAACCTGTCATCCTAGTTTAAGTGTGAAGCATTTTTTTTTCAGGTTGAGAGCATTTTTGATGGGGTTATTTTTATGCTTTTGTTTGATGGGGTTTTCCACAGCTGTTATCATTCCCTTTCCTTTGACTGGAATTTTTTTGAGAGAGAGAAATAGAGAATGAAAAAGCACTTGAGTTTTGGTTAGTCCATTGATAGGCAAATACTTCATCACTGATAAGATTTTAACTGTTTTGTTGGGTCGGTAACGTTCGACCATCTTTTGGGATGCTCCAATAATTAACTAGGTTAAGAGAAATGATCACTTAGATTCTTATACGTATTCTCGTATCTCTCATGACTCTTTTTTTTTTATTTATTTTTTTTTATTTATTTAGAATCATCTACTTAGATATATATTGGTGTTCTAGTTCTATTCTAGTATTACCACCTCAGGTTAGACAGTCTTGTTGACTGTCTTAGAATACACTGATTGTCTCTTCTGCTGAGGGGTAAGACATTGCTCTGGGTATGACACTAAGCAACATCTGATAGTGAGGCTCCAGTTCTGGAGCTCAAGGAAGTTAGGAGTACACTTTTATTGTCATTACTTTCAAGTCCACTCTGACCTGGAGTGGTAGTTCCTATTAGGGTCCCATCTATGGGTCAAATACATCTGTTTAAAAATTATCCATTTATGATAAGAATATTTCGTGCCGTATAACTATAAATTATTAGGAAAAATTGTATAAAGCTATAACGGGTCCCTGTGATATAGGGGCTCGTGTGCTGGACTGTCACATTGTAGTGAGTGAGTCTGAACTCATGTCACACTTTGGACTAATGCCCCTTGGGAAAGGCATGAACCCTATTATCCCCCTCAACTATGGGATAAAGAGTACCACTGTTGTTCTTTTACAAGGATGCTTTTGGCATTAAATAACCCACAAAGGTGGATATACCATTTAACAATGAAAGCAAACCAAGTCAAACCTATAATTGTTTACTAATGATCATTATTAATTACTTGAAACTGTTTGCAAATAAATGACTATTTCCAGCCTAACGGTATAATGGTTAAAGTGTTTGCCAATGGTCTTGGAGACCAGGGTTCAATCTCCAGTCGAATCATACCAAAGACTCAAAAAATGGTACTTGATGCCTTCATGCTTAACACTTAGCATTATAAGGTATGGATCAAGAGTAAGTGGAACAATCCAGGGAAAGGAGTAGCACCTTCCCCTATATCTCAGTGTAGTAGCAAATAAATAGGGAGCTTTTGTGTTACCCTCCTTACCATATAAAAGTAATGTTGGCGACCGTAGTCAAGGGCGACCTGAAGGCTTCCTTTTCATTCACTACTACACTGAGGTGTAGAAGAGGGTTCTACTACTTTCCCTGAATTGCTCCACTCTACCCTTGATCTGTACCTTATAATACTGAGTGTTAAGCAAGATGGCATCAAGTACCATTTTTTTGAGTCTTTGGTATGATTCGACATGGGATTGAACCCTCGTCTCTCGAGCCATTGGTGAAAACTTTACCCACTAGGCTAATGGGATACTTGAAACTATATAATTGTGTGTAAATTATTTATATTATTTGTTTGGGTTTTATGGCATATGAAGCTTTGTAGGTTATTTAATACCAAATCCATTTTTATACAAATAAACAGTTCTAATTCAAACAATTCAGTTTAGCATAGGTACACAGTTTAATTGTCAAAAACATTTCTATTTCAAGCTATTCAGGTTAGTCAAACAGCTCTAATTCAAACATATTAGTTTAGTATAAGTATAGTTTTTGTTTACACACAGATTAATGTCAAAACAGTTCTATTTCAACCAATTCAGTTTAGTATAAGTACACAGTTTAGTTCTATTTGAACCATAGAGCCCTATCAGAAGCTACCATTTTGGGTCAGAGTGAACCTGGGAGTGATGGTAATGAAGAGGTGCTCCACACTCCCAAAAGCTCCAGCATCACTGGAACCTGACCATTATTGTTTTGTGTCATATCCAGCACACTCGTTGGGGGTAGGAGTCTTACCCCTCTTCAGAGGTGTAGTTGGTGTATTCTACAGCCCTAGCTGACTCGGCAATGTATTATTTGTATTTGAATGCTTGATATCATACAAAAGAGTGCAAAAAAAAATCCTCTTCATAACTGCACAAAGAATGAAAATATGTATAATGAATATAATTCCCTAATCTTTTGGCATAAAATAACCCTATATGGGTTGCCATGTCATTAAGATGATTGAATTAATCAAAAACTAATCAAATCCTAAAAAAAGTTTGATTTTTTTTTAATGAAATAACTAAAAATGGAGAAAAATGCATTGTTAAAATTATTATCATCATATTTACCAAACCCTCCGCTCAGGCTGGATATGACACAAGGTCAATTTTTTTTTTTTAAGTGGAGTTTAACAGGTTTCAATTCAGAGTTTTCCTTCTCCTAGACTAGTTGCCTAACCAAGGCTGAAGAACCCAGTCTGCCCTACTATTTACCCATAGCTGGAGGGAGAATAATTGGATTCATACCTTTCCCAAGAGTATTAGTGCTCTGTGAAATGCAATCAGTCTTGTCCAGGATTTGAACTCGTGTCACCGTGTTCATTTCCTACGACTATAACCATTACACCATTTATTATAAATTGGTAAATGGTGGTTAAAAGATGAAAATAAAATGGATGTGGAAAAGTCTCATATCCCAAGTCAGTGAGCTTCAGCAGTGTCATCCTGGCAACATGTGGCCAAGCATTATCATGAAACAAAATTATAACCAAACTTGAACTCATGTAAACAAAGTAAATACATGACTTCTCCCCCCACTGTTCATGATCGGGTTCATATTACCTTCAAAATCAAATTCAAAAAGTGTCCTGATGAAAAACTGGTTGACGGTGGGTGAGAGATCAGGAGAAAGATGTGGATGGGGCAATGTCTCATTTCCTAAACCAGTGAGTTTCTCTAAGAGGGGTTCCGTCTAGTGTGGAGATGTCACCTGTTTGATTATAGCACACATATTCCGTTTTGTGTGCATTGACATAGAGGCCTATGCCTGCGGCTATTGGGTTGTTGGTGAAACAATGTCTGATTTTTTAATAAACTTTTAATCCTAAATCAATAAATTGAAGCTGTTTTGATTAAACATCTATGCATTTCTGCCAATGATAAAACTCAAGATTTTCATTCCAAGAAATTTTTTAATGCGTTTTCTACTTCTTCTTTGGAACGGAATTTTTTTGGCGTAAAACAGTGTCCTGATGAAAAACTGGTTGATGGTGGATGAGAGATCAGAAGAAAGACGTGGATGAGGCAATGTCTCATTTCCTAAACCAGTGAGCTTCTGTAATGTCATCCTGGCAACATGCGGTCAAGCATTGTCATGAAGCTAAATTAGAATTCAGGTTGAACTTCTGCAAAATAAGTAAACGTATCACTTCTTTTTTCATGTTAAACCTTCATGTAACCTTCGAAATGAAATTCAAAAAGAAGTGATAGAATATTTACAATGAAGACACTTTAACCATTAGGAATGGGAATTTTTTTATACAACTACCATTAGAATAATGTTAAAACATTTTGCGGCCCCTCAGGCACCAAGCAATGAACTCAGCCCTACTAAGCAGGTATTGCCTGGGGAAAGGCTTTCTGGGACCAAGCTAATATTACTTTCGCCCCCCCCACACTTCTGCGTAGGATTGTTCCTTTTCCAGGTATTACAAATGTAGGGTAAGGATGTATCAAGAATACTTAAGAGATAGCAAAGCAAATATCAAAAGACAGGGTAAGGCACGTATTGATCCTGGATTTAAGAAGTTCAAGATTATTTGTGAGAAGAAAACATTTGTGAGGAAGTTTGATGCGCAGTGCAGATGTTTTAGGAAAGAAGCTGTTGAAATGGAGCAGGTGTCTGGTATGAAGAAGATTCAGAAAGAACTGAAGTTTTATCACGAGAGACAGTAAAACAAGTTCTTGCTAGAAACTCCAAAATAGACAGAACCAATGAATGTAGCTCATTCAAGCAACTTCTGTAAAAGGTAAACAAACTGGTCATATCCTAGTGATTGGATTGTGGCTGAAGTGTTGAGGAGCAATCTTCTTACAGTTGGTCACACAACAGGTTCTATACTCTATTGAAAGCAGATGAAATAAATTGTTACGTAATAGTTGTTACTTTACAGTATGGATGCTAACAAAACACATGAAGAAAAAAAAGCTATATGGGTACTACAGATAAATGCTGCATGCTATTTTGAACAAATCCTGGAAGCAACACTCCACAAAACAGCAGCTGTACAGCCACTTACCACCCGTCTTGAAAACCATCCAAGTAAGATGAACAAGACATATCGGGTAAACTCATAAGTGACGTTCTTCTATGGACCCTTACACATAGATGTACTTGTGTCGGCCAACTAGCAAGAACATTTACATCAGCTCTTTGCGGATGCTGGATGTAGTCTGGAAGACCTGTCAGGAGTGATGGATGATAGGGATGGATGAAGAGAGGGAATCAGGGAAATCTCTGCTGTCAGTGTGACTTGATAATGATGATTTATTTGCAAATGTTATGACTATTATTGGATGGAATAGTGTCTTTTTGTTTTTTTAGTAGACTTGAATAATTTAGTCTAGAATTATTTTGGAGAAATTGAATGTTGTATTTTTATCATTAAGGATTTTCAGACTATTGTCTTCATCTTTATTGTTATTTCCACTGTGGGAATAACAATAAAGATGAAGACAGTAGTCCAAAAGCCCTTATTGATAAAAATCACCAAGCTTTGTCTTGAATGTTATAGTTCATTCAAACTTATTTTAAAACAACTTATTTTTGCTTAAGCTCTTGATTTGTGATCTATGCAACAAAGAATATACAGTGTAAAAAAAATTGGTTCCATCACCATATTTCTGTTCAGAAGTTACAAGATTAATTACAGATGGAATTTTTCCAAGCTGTACCTGAATCAGTACTATTGTATGGTTGCAACATCTAACCGCTAACAAAATGCTTTGAGAAAAAACTAGATAGGCATTAAACAAGAATAAATAAATCCTGGAAGTAGCGCCCTACAAAACAGCAGCTCACAAACCATCCAAGTAAGATGAACAAGACATGTTGGCAACTACTTGAGAAAGAAGGATGAACTCATAAGCGATGTTTTTTTGGTTGACTTTACTGTGCTATCACCACAACTTGAGGATGATAGATTGACATTTCTACTTAGCATCAGTGTAGTATCTGGTGTAATGGTTATCGTTGTAGGAAATGGACACAGCGACACGAGTTCAAATCCTGGACGAGGCTGATTGCATTTCACATAGCACTAATACCTTTGGGAAAGGTATGAATCCAATTATTCTCCCTCCAGCTATGGGTAAATAGTAGGACAGACTGGTTTCTTCAGCCTTGTTGAGGCAACTAGTCTTGGAGAAGGAAAACTCTGAATTCAAACCTGTTAAACTTCGCTTAAAAATTGACCTTGTGTCATATCCTGCCCAAACGGAGGGGTTGGTAAATAGGATCAGTGTAGTATCTGTACTTATGGAAATTCTATAGTTATTCTAAAAACTAGTAAACATAAAATTATACGATTAAAAAATAGACATGAAATTATGATAATTTCAACATAGCTTCAAATTGACTATATTTGCACCAAAGATTAATGATGTTGATGATAAAACAATTATTAAGATAAGAATAAAATGTAACAATTGAATTTATCATTACTCAGTTGAGAAACCAAATTGTTTGTTAAGTATTGACCTTTGACAGAGCCATCAGTTGGAGATTTCTTGAGAAGGATGCACCTGTGTAAACAGTTGAAAGCAGATGTGTGGATTGACAGCCAGAAGGACAAGCTGGAAATGCATAGGCATCGTGAGATCATATATGCAGTCAAACACAGTAGATACAGTCAGTCTTGCAGTTGGCAGTCAGAAGAGATTTGGGCAATCAAGAGGCCCAGAAAGTGGCAAACAAACGATTATTATTAAATATAAATTGTAATTTGAAACCATATAATTATGTATAAATTATTTTTGAAATACCTGCAGATTAGCCTAAAGATGAAATCTATCTAGATTAATAACAAATAAAACTTGGTTATCATTATGTGAGTTTTTTTTCTTAATACACTTATACACACACTCTCTCTCTGACACATGAGGGTCATTCAATAAATAATGTATTGCGGAAGGAGTTAGCTATTGGAAGCACTGTTTACAGTTGTATCTTTTTTAAGAAAGTCAGTAGTGATGTGTCTTTTTATGTCCCAGAAGACTGTTAGTATCACCTTCTTTACTGACAGCTGTGCCTGAAACTTTTTCTTTACCGGAGAGTCAGTCTATTTCAACTCTATGGACTATCTTTTTTCCACTCCAACTTATCGTGACTAAAAAAATACTTCGCCATACATATCCCCTGTTGTTCTGTAAATTTCACATGGTTTGCATTTTTCAGCCAGCAAAAGTTTGATGACAGACCTCTGTTCAAGTTTAGAGTACTCTGATTTGCAGCAATTGTAAATAGCCTCAAAATAAATTAAGTTTTGCTATAAACCAATTCCAAAAAATGCAGAATTTATATTTATGGAAAAAAACTTTTAAAAAAATTATTTTTTTTATTTATTTATATTTTTTTTTCAGAAAAATTTCCCCTATTTACTGAATTACCCTTGTACATTTTATTCATTTATTTCTTCCTTTTGATTTGAAATCTTTCTTGATTAACAAATAGAACTCAAGTTCCAAACAATATTCCGAAACAGTCACATGATATCATTTTAGATACAAACGCTAATTTACCAATTAAACAGCCACCTCTTTCCTGATCGATAGTTTTTCCTTATGTTTTTGCATAATTTAAATATCCATTGTTGATTTAACATCACTAAATATCATCCTTCCCAATCCTGATGATGGTTCATTAGAACCTAAACGCCATAGAGTCAACTTTGTTTCTCAATAAATCTCTCCTTCAACTTGGATTATACCTTGTTATCAATTTTTTCTCTATATTGTCAGATCTTACTCCATTATTTACTTCCATATATATATATATATATATATATATATATATATATATAAGAGTGTTGGTCTTCACTAAATCAGTTTGTAGTTATGTGTCAAACCAAGTGCAATATAATATGGAGAGTGCTCAATATCTAGGATATATATATATATAAAGAAATGAATCAAGAATTCCTGTCAGCTCAACATATTGGTATAAATTCTGAGACACTAGAAATAATCCCTTTAATAGCTTAAAAACCATATTCTTTTATTTTTTTAATTTTTTTTAGAGAACTTGGCTGACTTCAAAAGATAATTTATAATTCTCTAAATATCTGTCTATCTGTTCAGTCAAAGCTCCACTATTTTTAAATTGATTTCAACTAAACTTTAAAGAATTGTTAGAATTATGCCTGGAAAGGTTTTAAACGATATGATGATATCCAGTTCAGAATAGATATGCGAGAACTGCCTCTTACCGTCTGTCTTATTGTAAAATGGTGTCTGTCTTACAGGGGAAATAATGAAATTAGATATTTCACTCAAAATATTTAATTAATTCTCAATCTTCTTTGGGTTTTTCAAAAGCATCTGAGATCTCCAAATTAACTCAAAGCTATCTTTTGTGTGCTCAGTATAAACTAAGCAGTAATCTCTTGTAAATAAAAAAAAAATCAAATAAATTGTTCTTTAGATATTAATAATCATTCCAAACTAAGAAAAGTGACTCTACATCCACCCCTTATTTTTTTAAAAATATTGATCATCTTATAACTTATCCTTAATATGATTGAGTACTGCCAGTTTGACTCCTATAAATATGAATAATAATTCTAAACTTTAATAAAAGTGATCTTATGTCCTTTATTTTTGATAATGACCATCTTACAACCAATAAAAGCAGCTCTACATCCTTTATCTTTAAAAGTGATCATCTTGCAACCCGTATGTAAGATAAATTTCTATTGGTTTGTCTCCAACTAACTACCTTAAACTTTAATAAAAGCAGCTCTACTTCCTTTATTTTTACTAATGATCCTCCTGCAACCTGTACGTAACATAGTTAAGTACTGCTAGTTTGAGTCTTTTAATATGGATTGTTATCCTAAACTTTAATAAAAGTGACTCTAGATCCTTTTTTTTTTTTTATATTAACCGTCTTAAGACTTGTATTTAATATGGATAAGAACTGCTAGTTGACAGTGATGTAGTAAGTTAAGTTTTTCTAAAATCATTTACTTTGGTGAGTCACTAATTTTCATTATTGGTTAAGAGCAAATATAAGCAGATTTGTTTAATTCTGTTCAGATTTAACCTTTCAAGATGTATTTCTGTGCCAAATATACTTCTTTAACTCTCATATACACCTCCATTACCAGATAACACTTATCACAATGAAATCAATACTTAAAACTGGCTAATATGAACCTGAATAATCTTTACATTCAAATGACATTTCACATTTGATTTTTTTGTTTGTTTTGTTTTTCAAATTATTGGACTTAATTTTGACAAATGTTTTTCTTATTTTCTCATTAGATGTTGTTCGTTTTTATTAAAACTTTGATTTTACGTGTCAGTTTTGATTTTTGTTTTGTATTTTCTTTGATATTCCAATGTTTTCAAGAAGGGTTTGCTATATTTTTTAATCAGGTAGATATCATCTGATATTAAATTCCAACTAGTAGAACTTGACATAGATTATCAAAATTCTTGTTTACCCTAGTGGGTAAAGTGTTCGCCCATGGCCTGGGAGACCAAGGTTCAGTCCCAGGTCACGTCATGCCAAAGACTTAAGATGGTACTTGATACCTTCTTGCTTAACACTCAGCATTATAAGGTATGTATCAAGGGTAAAGTGGAGCAATCCTGGGAAGAAGTAGCACGCTCCCTTACAGCTTGGTGTAGTAGCTATTGAAAAGGGAGCCTTTGGGTCGCTAACTTCACTTTACTTATACCACTAAACAAAAGGAACAAATGAACAGTCTCTTATTTTAATCTTTAAGATGGTTCAGTTGGGTTTTATGGTATATCAACCATTGTAGGTTATTTAATGCCGAATTATCTTTATGCATATATATATATTAAATATATGATCTGGAAACACATTTTGTTGATAGCATTTTTAAATGAGTCTGAGCTCTTTTTGCATATAGTTAAATGGTTTCAAGTATTTCTATCTAATATTAGTAATTCTATTAAGTATTAATCACTTGTTAGCACAAAGTTAAATGGTTTTAAGTATATTGCTATGTAACAGTAACAATTTAACATCAGTCATTTGTTTGCACACATTTAAATTGATATACATATATGATTTGTAAGGGAATAGTTTGGACGAGACTAATTGCATTTCACATAGCACTAATACCCTTGGGAAAGGTATGAATCCAATTATTCTCCCTCCAGCTATGGGTAAATAGTAGGACAGACTGGATTTTTCAGCCTTGATAAGGCAACTAGTCTAGGAGAAGGAAAACTCTGAATTCAAACCTGTTAAACTCCGCTTAAAAATTGACCTTGTGTCATATCCTACCCAAGCGGAGGGGTTGGTAAATATGGTAAGTGAATAGTTTGTAGGTGATTTAATTTTTAAATGAACTACAAGTAATTTGTTTCCACACTAGTAATGCTATTGTTTTTACACTGTTAAATGGTTTCAATTATAATTCTAGTCAATACTAATCATTTGTTTGCACACAGTGAAGTGGTTACAAGTATTGCTATTCAACACAATTCATTCATTTACACACAGTTTAATGGTTCCAAGTATTGCTATGTCACTAACAATTCAACCTCAGTTATTTGTTCATACACAGTTAAATAGTTGGTTGGATTTTATGGCATATCAACCTTTGTTGGTTATTTAATGCCAAATCATGTTCATGTGCATATATTAAGTATATATGATTTGTTAGCAAGTACAGTTAAATAGTCAAACAGTTCTATTTCTAAAACTTCAATTTAATGCAAGTCATTTATTTTCTCACAGTTTAAATCATTTGTAGATAGGACCCTATCAGGTGCTACATCTCCAGATCAGAATTGACCTGAAACCAATGGCAGTGAAAGGGTACTCCACATTCCCCAAATCTCCAAGGATGGAGCCTCACAATCAGATTGTTTAGTGTCATTCATAGGACAGATGTAGTTGATGTTTTCAGCCAACTGGCCTTTAGTCTCTGTAAGGGTATAACAAAAGTTTTCTAATTTTTTTAATGAATATTTTTTAAGTTTATATAATGCTCTACACAGGGTATCTTCTGATGCTTCTTGCTCTTCAAAATATTTTTTTTAGGGCTGATGGTAAGGTCCTATTTTATGTTGTTTTAAATCATCATAATTATCAACTGACTGTTGTGTACTTCTGGGCTTTATTTCAAGGGACAAGTCACTACCCTTAAAATGCTGAGATCGGTTTTGGGTAGTATTGTCAAATATTTTTCATTTTCTTCCCTTCCTTGAGGGCCAGATTGAAATAATACCTAAAAATGTCAAAATCTAAACATTGGGTGTTTTTTATAGCATATCAACTCTTGTTTGGTTGTTTAATGCTCAAGTCATTTTTTCTTTTTTTTTTTAAATGAATGAGAATAATCTATATAAATAAAAATGTAAATGTTTGTTACTAACCGATAATCTCCAGTTTTATACCACTAATTTGTTGAAAATTTTTTGAGAGTATTTTATTCAAACTCAGGAGTGTTTTTATATACTTATTTTCCAAAAATATTACTATAATTAAAAAAAATATTTTTAATAAGTCGTTTTTCTCCGACAAAAGCCGAACCTGAAAACATAACTTCCGTTTCAAAGAATTTTACATGTGATTTAATTTTTCTGCATTGTCACTTTCTTTTTTGGTTGAATTAAACAGAGACACTAAACTTTAAACCATATTTCGTTGGTTCAGTAGTAACGAATATTTTACTAAATATTTTCTTTTCTTTTTTCAACATGACTTTTTTTTGTCTTAAACTTCAATGAAAGACATTTCTTAATAAGTTTTCTTTCATTAATAAACTTTAAGCCATATTTCGTTGGTTCACTAGTAAGTAAATTTCTTTTTATTCTAAAAACTTATTCTTAACTTTTACACGGAAACTGGAACTACCAAGAATATTGTGTATCCACAAGTATTGGAAAATTAAACATATTAGAAACATGCATTTTGTTTTTTTTTCCCATTTAAACAAACTGAGCCACAGCAATGTGTGGCCGGGTGCAGCTAGTCATTTATAAAAAAATTAGAGCTTCCAGTAATTATTGATTAAAAATAATTTTCACACAATTTTATGGTTTTAAGAATTCCTCTCTAATCTTACTAATACATATGCAAATATATAGTTTCAAGTAACTATTCTTAATTAATAATCAGTTTTTTGTTATATGATTTTAAGTATTCCTATCTAATTCTAATAATTTGAACACTGTTATATGGTTTTGATACTGCTATATGGATGCTAACTAAACGTATGGAGAAAAAGCTTGACGGCAACAACACAAGAATGCTGCAAGCAATATTGAACAAGTCCTGGAGGCAACACCCCACAAAGTAGCAGCTGTACGGCCACCTACCACTCATCACGAAAACTATCAAAATTAGACAAACCAGACATGTGGGACACTGCTGGAGAAGGAGGGACGAGCTCATAAGTGATGTACTCCTGTGGACCCCTTCACATGGATGAGGAAAGGCAGGGCGACCAGCTCAAACCTACATACAGAAGCTCTGTTCCGATACGGGATGTAGCTCTAAAGACCTGACGGAAGCAATGAACGATTGGAAGGGGTGGCGAGAGAGGGTCAGGGATACCATGCTGATGACATGATGATGATAATTATTATATGGTTTTAAATATTCTAAATAATTTTGATTTCAAATAATCAATAATAATCCTTAGTAAACAATTATAAGTTGGCAACCTTAGTCGAGGGTGACCCGAAGGCTCCTTTTTAAATAGCTACTACACGGAGGTGTAGGGGAGGGCCCTACTCCATTCCCAGGATTGCTTCACTTTACCCTTGATCTTCATCTTATAATGCTGAGTACTTGGCAAGGCGGCATCAAGTACCATTTCTTGAGTCTTTGGTATGACTCAACCTGGGATTGAACCCCATTCTTCCGGACCATTGGCGAATTCTACTCAATAGGCCATACAATAATTATTCTTAATATCAACATTTTACAAAGTTGTATGGTATCAAGTTTTCTTAACTAATTCTAATAATTTTCAAACCTATCTATTTGACCCATAGATGTGATTCTAACAAGTACTACCGCTCCAGGTCAGAGTGGACCTGAGAGTAATGGTAACACAGAAGTGACTCCATATCCCCTAAATCTCCAGAACTGGATCCTCATCACTGGTTGCAGTTTAGTGTCATGCTTAAGATACCCCCAACTTTTTCTAGGAGAGGATGGGGTTGTCTGAGCATATTCTGAACCCTGCTGACTGAGCTGAGAGTTGAATGTCTGTATAAAATAATTAGTAGAACAAGAAGTCTCGATGCAGTAAAAAAATCACTGTGTGCACGTAAGTACTGATTAAAAATTGATCAATGAACTGGAAATAACATGTTCTTGTAATAAAGTATTTATGATACTATAATTTAACCTTTCCGAATAACTTGTCTCCCAGATAAAATTGTGGTGTTTTTTTTTATTTATCGATAGTCATTATATATATATATATATATATATATATATATATATTTTTTTTTTACATATGATATTTTGTCAGTGACATTTATCTTTACATGCGTCAAGGAAATCTATCAATAGAAATCATATTTGATTTATAATAGTGTTACTTTTTCTGCATGTTTCTTTGTTTTTTCTCTCTGTAACTTTTGTTATATTACCACAAACAGATAAATACTATTGGCGATAAAACGCATGATTTAGAAGTAAACAATCAAGTGATATACCCACTGTGCTCGTATTCTGCTGATTTAAATTAACTAAGACATACTAATTCGGCTATGACATGCAGATACTACATTGATCCTAAGTGGAGAGTCAGAGCAATGTTTTGATACTAGAACATAGAAATGCAACACTGATTTTAAGGAAAGGACCGAAGAATGACATTGATTCAAGGTACAGTGTGCAGATACTACACTGATCCTTGGCAGAGGGCCTGATAGTAACATTTTGATCCTTTGCAGTATGGACAGGATAGTTCACTGAACCTGGCTAGGGTGTGCAGATACTACACTGATCTTAGATAGAAGCCCAAAGGAGCAACAGTGATTCTAGTTACAGTGTGCAGATACTACACTGATCTTAGCCAGGGAACCAAACTGCAACACTTGAACCTTTGCACAATGTATAGTAAAGTATACTGATCCCTGGCCAACTGAGCAAATACTATTCTGATCCAAGGTAGAAGATCAAAAGAAAGTTGCTGACCATAGTTGCTACCACACAAAGGTGTGGTGGAGAGCACTACTCCTTTCCTTAGATTGCTCCACTTTACCCTTGATCTATACCTTATAATGCTGAGTGTGGAGCAAGGCAGCATCAAGTACCATTTTTTTTTTTTTTTTTTTTTTTTTTTTTTTTTGAGTCTTTGGTATGACTTGACCTGGGATTGAACCCCGGTCTCCCGAGGCCATTAGCAAACACTCTACCCACTGATTGAAAATATCAAACCTTTCATCATCTTAATCTAGAGACCCCACAACATCAAGAAGAAAATCGTCCTCAAAAATTATTAAACAAGACCATACTAACAATCAAAAACAATACAATTCCCAAGGATCAACTAAAACCTATCATGTAGAAAGTATGGATGTTGAAAGTGACAACAGAATTGTAAACTAAAAATCAGCAGATATGTACAAAATTATGTAAGATACATCTCTGAAACGAAACCATTTACAAAGCAAAATTTATCTACTTACCTTTTTTTTAAATGAACTATTCGAGCACAAGACAAAGAAAAAAATTTACCTACAAATTATTTGCTTACAACTTGTGTGTGTATGTATATATATATATATATATATATATATATATAAAGATCTGGCATGAAATAACCCACAAGGGTTGATATGCTACCACACCAGTCAACCAACTATGCATAAGCTTATTATTTTTGACAGATATTATGCTAGTATATATGTAATTAGTGTATACAGTCATTGCCTATACAATTTACCTTTTATTCTTTGAGGCAAAGTTTTAAAAAAAATATATGAAATTTTTCTCCTGAGGCTGATTTGCCATTCTTAGATTCTTCATAAAACTTCCTAATGAGCTATATTGGTTTTTGATAGCAAAAACTTTAATTTCATATTTGTGCCACTAAAATGTGTGTAAATGTACGAGCAAAGAACAGTGCCAAATTATGATTTTTTTTTTTTTTAATTTAAAGATATACTTCAGGCTCCAGATACTTTCAATTTCACCATTTTTTTAAATATATATATATATATATATATAATCAAATCTTCTGATTGCTTACCATACTTGGCAGATAAAATGAAATTGGCCCTTGGATGATTCTAAGTTGATTCATTTTTTGGCATAGAAATCACTGAGGTTGCTTTGATATCTTCATTACAGGCCATTTTACAATGCAGATCTCAAAGAAACCCCGTTATATTTTCTAAATATGTGGCAATCATAAAAATTGAATGACTTTCAATCTCATATGTATACAATTATCGTTCAAAAAGTTCTAAGCCTTACTCAGAAAGAAGAGCAGAGCTGAACATTTTGTTGTGGCAACACTTTATCACTTCTTTTAAAACTAGAAAAAAAAACTTATTCAGATTTGTCTAGTTTTATAAAAAGCAGTAGTATGTTTTCACTGTCAAAATGTTGAGCTTTGCTCTTCTTTCTGGAAGAGATTTAGAACTCTTTGACTGACCCTGAGTGTATGTGTGTATATATATATATATATATATATACACACACACACACGAGGGTTGGCTGAAAAGTTCATAGGCTGAACAAAATACTATCATAAAATTTGAACAAATGAGGTTTATTTTTTCAACGTAGTCCCCTTTGTGCTCTACACTCTTTTTCAATTTGTGTTGCAATGCTTGGATCCCATTAGTAAAAACAGTCATTAACAGGAGATGTGACATTATCATACGGAATTTTCAGCCTATGAACTTTTCAACTCACCCTTATATATTGTGATATTGTATGGTTGCAGGGTAAATAAATTATAAAAAAACAAAAAAATATCCAGTTGCCTGAAAAGAAATCAATTGATAATGTTCAAAAACCTTATCTGGTCAGCAGGATGTGCTTGGTTTAGCATTCTAGACAGAAAACAGCACTCAACCAAAAGTTCCTAAAATTATCTTACTCAATTAGTCATATAAATGGCAGCAAGTGTTGGCCAGACAATGCTGCTTATGATATAATAAAAGCAATAAGGTACTCATCATTGCAATGGGATTCCAACTGTGGGCAGACAAGGGAACAAGCTATAACTCAGTACAGTCACTGATATTTGTTGGATGCCCCACATATGCATGAGTATTGCACATGGCCTTTTTTATTGTGGGCACCAGGCACAAGACTGTAGCCAGCACATGCCTAGTGGTTGCAAAAATGCCTTAAGCCCTGTCAGCATTCCCCCAAAAAGAGTGTTAGAGGGTTAGTGTCTGGGGGTTCTACCTTTTGAGGCTCAAGGAGTGCCAGTTTCAGCCACAAGATATGAATGCTAAGCCTCCCTGGCACCTGTGTCAGGCAACCTCGACTGAATGCCACTAAGCCAAAACACACTCAACCAGATCTGCATATCAGTGAACATGGCCAGCCAAAGTGCATCCCTGTCCAATGGACCAGCAGACTCAGTATATTTCCTGGGAGCATAATGTAGAATGGTAGATATTTATCTAGCACTATATACACACTAAAACCAGCAGCCAATCTGGGCTCAAGGAATGAGATCACCTAGATACAAGAATGGAACATTTTGGAGTACCATAAATACTGATTGCTTTATGCACAAATACCGTTGTAGTTAGCGAGTCAGTTATTGTTGCTGCTCAGCACAATAGTACACTGACTTGCTCAATTCAATAACGGTCAAAGCTGGATTTTTCAGTTCTCTCTTTTGTAGCTGGGGACATGAAGAGACCAAAAATAACATAGATGGAAAATGGCTGAACCATTCAAAGAGCTGGTTCCTATTAAAATGAAGAATCTACTCCACATATTATGTCCCTTATTTGTTTTCTCATACTTGCACAGCCTCAGAAACTTAACAGAGAAAAAAAAACAATGGCAAGCCAATATTTGGGGTGAGTTGTATTTTTGTTTTAATACGATATCAGGTCTAAAAGATTTGAAACCAATCAAAGTTTTGTGTCTACTTGTGTGTCCCTGTTCCACTAACCAAGATATTGAGCAGTTAACATTAAAAATTCTTACAGAAATTGAGGTGCTTAACCTGGGCCAGAGACATTTATTTTGAAAAATAAAAAAAAACAAATAGAAAATATTAATTTGATATTTGTGGAATGGTCAGCTGTCAAGTATCAGCTGTGAAAACCTGCACAGGTACAGAAATTTGATAAATTTTATTGAGAAAAAAGTAGTGTGATGCTAGAATTTTTCTTTATATTTTGAAAATAGAGGTGGGAAATTATGTTAAAAATATTATCTCAAGTATTATTAATACCCTAGATGTTCCATAGCCACCTCTTCAGTTCGTGGGGGTCTTACTTCTCTGTAGTGAATGCAGTTGGTGTACTTTAAACCTCACCGTAGAGTCATCTTAATATAGTGGCTAACATACTGGACTATAATGTCGTAGTAAGTGGGTTCAAACTCCAGTCGCAGTATTACATTCACATTCGGACTAATACCTCAGAGAAAGGTATGAGTTTCCTGACTCCTCAAACTATAGTTTAACTACTGTCCTTCTACGAGAATGGCTTTGGCATAACCCATGAAGGTTGATATGTCATAGAACAAAGACATCAAACCATGTAAGCCTTGCTGATAAGAAAGGTGTAAGCACGAGAAAGATGAAGTTATTCATTCGAATAGATCAATGTGTTACATTGCCACAATTAACGCCATGTGCGAAATAGACATATAACAATAGAATATATAAAGAACATAGGAATCTTGAAATTCGAAAACACGTAACGACTTCTTGTTCAGGTACAAAACCTTTTTATTAACTTTGAGTTAAAAGTTTCGACATAAGTAGGAGAGACACAATCTTCTATGCTGTCTTATTCATTTGGCCCCCATCTCGAGCGGCCCCCATAGGGCGCAAGTTCGCCTCACATCTGTGAGCTCCAAAAGTCGATCCTCCTCGATCGGCGTCTAGTTTTCAACTCTCTAACTTTCTTTTAAATCTCCACAAACCTCTGCGCGCTTCTGGTGTGTGACGTCACTCGCACTCCGTCACCCGTTTTGTCTCGGACTATTGTGACGTCTCTGAGTGACACCTTCATCCGCCCGTGTTAACACCTGCCTCAATGTTGCACCTAACTAACCCATGAGCTGAACCGAAAGGTTCTCAGCCTAAGTAAGCTCCAAGGAGGTGCCCGTGGTGTAATGGTTATCGTCGTAGGAAATGGACACGGCGACACGAGTTCAAATCTTGGACGAGACTGATTGCATTTCACATAGCACTAATACCCTTGGGAAAGGTATGAATCCAATTATTCTCCCTCCAGCTATGGATAAATAGTAGGGCAGACTAGGTTCTTCAGCCTTGGTGAGGCAACTAGTCTAGGAGAAGGAAAACTCTGAATTTAAACCTGTGAAACTTCGCTTAAAAATTGACCTTGTGTCATATCCTGCCCGAGCGGAGGGGTTGGTAAATATGGTAAACTCAAAGGCATGAACCGAAATCCCTCGGCCATTACGTTACATAGATTAAACACAGATACATGTACAAATCTAGATACTTACCTATCTATGTATTATATGTAAGAGGTATAGAAAAAGAGATCTTTAGAAATAATGATTAGGAAGTCAAATAGCATTGGAAAAGAGAGAGAGAGAGAGAGAGAGAAAAAATTCAGAAGAGAGAGACTAAGAAATTTCATTGAGATAAAAGCATAATTTTTTTAAGCATTTTTCTTGTTTATTTTTCCCCATATTTGATAGTAAATAAATTTTTTAAGTCTTTGACATGTAGAATTTATATATTGATTTTTGGTTGAATCTGTCAAAAGGTTCCATTTGCTATTTTAATTCCAGCTTTGTTTATGTGTGATGTATAATGGCCCTGAAAAAAAATATTTCATGGTGTGTCAAAATATGTGAGAGCTGCTAAAATAAATTCCAAAATTATAAAATGATTTTTGCATTATTTTCATATTTGAAAATCAAATCCTACACAAAGTCCAATTGATTTATTGTGAATCAATTATAATAAAAATGTGAAAAATTAACTTGTGAATCACATTTTAAAATTAACGTTTCAGTAAAAATATTTACAAATGTTGTATATCCATAATACAACTACACGCATACATATACAAATATATGCGGAAAACTATCAATGTAATGACAACTTCAATAATGAACGAATACACTTCTTTATATAAATATAAATCTCTCTCTCACTTTATTCTCGAAAGGGTGATGCTTGTTGTGTGAGAAATGAGTGGAGACAAGGACGGACTGCTATATTGACCCACTTTCTCCTCTTGACCATAGCAGCATTTCTTTTTCATCTTGGCTTGGGTTGCTCAACTGTGGGTCACTGAGGGCCCAAAGCCCTCTATCTGCAGCTGGGTCTCACTTCACTGGCATCGTATCTCTAACTGTCTCAAACCGTCTGGGCACCTGGTTATATTATTGTCTAACGCCCACCTGCTTCCGCTGTTCTTCCGCTTATTTACACAAGTGTATTTCTTGATTGATGGCTTGGTCGAGGGTCAATATATAACACAAACTCAGAATATAAAAGGTGTATGCAGAGTTGTGTGTTGATATGGTAGAGGCATCTTGTAAAACTGTCAAGCTGGTTGGTTGGTTGGTTGGTTTTATAGGATGTACAAGACATGATGGGTAAACTGATATCAAATTATGCAAAAATAAAAATAAGACTTAGTTTATACCAAAGACTATTATGATTGTATCCTATGCAGAAGAGTAAGAAACCTTCAAAAAGGAGTTTCTTGGTAGAATACAAAATTGTATCTGATGGTTCCGGATCTCATAGCAGTGTGGAGTACTTATACTTGGTAAGTTCTTGGGTTCTATAACAGACTTTTAGATTGATCCACCAAAATTACATGAAAATCTCTTGAAGTACTATAGATGAAATTGATTCAAAGAAATCACCATTGGCTTCAACCATGACTTCCAGATGATTTCAGAATCTCCTGCAAGCCTTTCTGAAAATCTCCTTGTTTAAATTGGTAAATACTGCTATTATGCTTGCCTTCAGTTCATCTTTGGTGTTGCATTGAGTTTTGCTGGTATATTGTTAGGCAGCCAGATATTCGGGGTGATATAATAGCAGAAATTTTTTGACAGTAAAAACTAGGCCCCCTTGCTTGTGCGATGCAGTGCAGAGTCCTGTTACCAAACATAGTCTTGCAGTAGCCACCCACTCGATTCAGGGTGGCACTACCATCTCGAGGCACTTGATGTAGGCCTCTGTGTTGAGACCATTGGGGAAGATGAATGGAGGCACAACGTCAGCATTGCTAGTAAAAAAAAAAAGTTAGCGACTGTAGTCGAGGGTAACCTAATGGTTCCCTTTTCAATAGTTACTACACTGAGGTATAGGGGAGGATGATACTCCTTTCCCTTGGATTGCTCCACTTTACCCTTGATTCGTACTTGATAATGCTATGTGTCAAGTACCACTTTTTGAGTCTTTGGTATGATTCAACCTGGGATTTAAGAAAAAATTGCAATGTTTCTTGAAAGAATCACATTTTAACTCAGTTCTAAACACCTACCAGAAAATGTCCTTGTGGGAAAATATTGTTCTAACAATGAAACATCTATTTGTTCCATAAAGTCCTGCCATTCTGGATTAAAATTGATCCAGGAATAATGACAATGAAAGAGTGACTCCACTCTCTCCAGAGCTTTTTTTTTTTTTTTTTACATCTGCATGTGTTTCTTAATTTGTGCACTTGCATTACATTAGTATGTTTTGTTCAATGTTAAAGAAATCTTAGAAGTGTCTTTGATGTTTTTACTCAGCTCTTCATAGTGTGAGTAATTAGTGTTGTATAGCCATGACTAACTATACAAACACATATGCATGCAAAATCATAATGACACAGTAATGAAGACGAACGACACAGTCTTTTAAAAATATATACCTCTCACTTTGTTTGAAAGGGTTGCGTGTGAGAGGGAGTTGGAGACCGAACAGAACTGCAACATATTGACCTCCCCACTCTTATGGCCATCAACCTTTCTTTCCTGTTCTCCAGGGTTGTTCAACCGGAGGCCCGGGGGCCCAGCTCTCTGCTGGCTGCTGGTTTTCTTTACCACAACTTGCCTCCAAACTCTCCAATCTCCAAACTAACTGACTTCCTGTCTTCACTGAGTTATATAATAGTTCAACGCCCCTTTCTTCTTGTGGGCGTCACAATTGCACTCATTCAACCCATCCACAGTTAAGGTTATAATTCTGATATTCCTCAACCAGATGCACCTGTTATTTACATAGGTGCATTTCCTATTTTGACAGCCCGGCTGGGTCGTAGGTCAATATACAACATTAGTCAACAGCAATAAAATGTTTACAAACTTTAGGGGAAAAAAAAGAGAATTTGTCTTCTACATGAATTGATGTAAAAGAATATTAGTGTTGAAAATACATTTTATCTTTCTATATTTCTGAAATGAGGTATTATGTACATTATTTACATTTTTCGGACTATTGTCCTCATCTTTGTTTATCACAATGTTTTGCCTGTTGTACGCTCCAGCCTTCTTCAGGTGGTTGGAATGTCGAACTTAGCCCTTTATTTTGCTGACTCTTCTAGTTCCACGAGCCATGTTTAATGGATGTCAGTTATCAGTTATCTCCTGTTAATTTCCCCTCTGAAAGTTCTCCACTACCTTCACCGGGTATTGAACTCACACTCTTTTGGGTATGTCATTGGATCTAACCACTGTGCCATGTGTCCTCAAGGACACATGGCACAGTGGATAAAGGTGTTGGTTAGATCCAGTGATTAATATGATAATGATTTATTACTGAGACAAGGGCAATGGCTGTCATTCAGAACACGTCCTGTAAAAATGTATCCTTTGAGTTAGAGACATCAAATCAATGTTTTTTTAATTGTTATTTTGTCAGCTTCCAGGACATGCAATCTTTTTTTGAGTTTCTTGTCTTGGTATTAAATCATTATCATATTAATAAGTTGTATCTCTGTTGAGACAGTTTTGAATGCTTTTGTCTCTAAATAAGCAGTGAGGTAAAATATTTTTCCTCTCTTGTCCAAGGCATTGAGATTGAGGATTAATTATTATTATAGTATACTATTTTCAAATCTGAAACAAAAAAGAACACATTATTATTATTATCAGTAGAGTTATTAGCAGTCACATGGGTCCTATGTATATTGAGACACCCTATAAGTCAATGAAAAATAGCCTGGATAGTACCTTTAGTATATTGCTAGAAGACATTAGGGTATGACTTTGATCCTCTTAGTGCAATAGAAGGATACATTATTTTAAATCCTTTGAAATACTTTAAATTGATTGATTTTTGATGGCATGTCAACCTGTATAGAGTTATTTTATGCCTTTAGGTTAGGGAATCATGTTTATTGTATAGTCATATCTATATTTTTTGTGTTATTTTTTCTTATGAGTTTTTTTACATACAGATATGAAGTATTCCTATCTAATACAAATAATTTGTACACAGTTGTTGGGTTTTAAGTATTCCTATCTAATATTAATTATTATATGGTTTCAAGTAATTATTCCTATTCAATAATAATCATTTGTTTGCCAACAGTTATTGGGTTTCAAGTAACTTAGAATAATCTTTAGCAAACAATTATTGTGTTAAATAACAATTTTAATGTGAATAATTCATAGTTATATCTATCTATCTATCTATCTATATATGATTTTTAAATAAATCTATTTGACCCATATATGGGAACCTCCCTCCAGGTCAGATTGATCCAGAGAATAAAGGCAATGTACAGGTACTTCACCTACCCCCTCAGAGCACAAGGACTGGAACCTCACTATCAAATGCAGTTTAGTGTCATACCCAGAACATCCCATCTGCTGGTCTATTCTAAGTTCTAACAACATGGTTTCTTTATCTAATACTAAAAATATCAAAACTTGTATACCCATTATAATATCAAATCTATAAATATATAAAGCTGGATATGGTTGTTTGGTTGGTTTTATGGGATGTCAACCCTTGGTGGGTTATTCTATACTGAAGTCTTTTTCTTAAAATAATGAATGATAATAATCATTAGTAAACAATTATAGCTTCTTAATACAAATAATTTGCACACAGTTATATGGTTTCCAGAAACTAATAATAATAATCCTTTGTAAACAATTAGAGCTTCAAGTAACTATTCTTAATACAAATAATTTGCACACAGTTATATGGTTTCAAGTAACTAATAATAATAATTCTTTGTAAACAATTAGAGCTTCAAGTAACTATTCTTAATACAAATATTTTGCACACAGTTATATGGTTTCCAGAAACTAATAATAATAATCCTTTGTAAACAATTATAGCTTCAACTAACTATTCCTGATACAAATAATTTACACAGAATTATATAGATTCAAGTAACTATCCCTATTTAATACTAATTATTTGTTTATGCAGTTATATATTTCAAGTATTCTTATCTAACATGAATTATTTGCAAGCAGTTATGTTTTCAAGTAAAGAATGATAATCCTCACATTCAAGATTTTTTAACATTGATAATTATATTTGATAATAATTTTTTGAGCATAGGTAAATGGTTTCACATGATGAATTTAGAACCTTGGGAACTGACTTTCCATGAACTTCTATATTAAAAAAACAAACAGTGGTTACTATTTAAATACTCATCTTTCTCTTCTTACTCATCTGAAAAAAAAATGACATTTTTGGACAAGTTTGTTGTTTGCAATAGAAAACAGATTTATCATGAGAATCCAGAAACGAAAAAAACAAAACAAAAACAAACTTGGGTCGATTAGAATCTAAACGGAATATATGGACAGAAAAAAATTCTCTATTTGGTTGGATTCAAAGGGATTTTTTTGTGAACTACTGGAACTTGGATAAACTGTTTCCATGCAATATAACATTGAACAATTGGCTTCTTTGAATGATGCATTAAAAGAATTAAGGCCTTTTTCTTGGCAAGGAAGTTGACTGGTTATTTTGCTGCATAAAAATGCTCATTTTCAGGTTGCAATTGTAGTGCAGAAAATATTCATGCAGCTATGGCAGGAAATTCTTTTGTGTGTGCCATATTCTCCAAATCTGTTATTTTCAGATTCTTTCTGGTTTTGTCTATATGCAACAAGCCTTGTCTCATGAACAGCTTAAACAAGTTAACTCAAGTTAGTAAAAAATAATTCTTTGAATAATTCTCTTAATTAAAAAAAAACAATCTTTTTTTTTTTGTATAATACATAATTTCCGAGAAAGAGGGTTCTAAGGTTATCCAGGGAATAGGGTTTAATGTCCTGGACTGTAATATCATAATGAGTGAGTTCAAACTTGGCATTCACTTTCAAATGAATATTTTTGGGAAACCAGCCATGGGTTGAATAATATCACTGCTGTTTTTTCAAAATTATAGCTTTGGCATTAAATAAACCACAAAGGTTGATATGAAGAAAATTAACCAAACCAAATTTAATATTACTCATATGTATTTTATATGTAAATGTAACATTACCAATTTATAACCTGTCCAATCTTGTCAGTGAGTTGACATCTCCCCACATTGTGTTTTGTGAGGATCCAGATCTGAGTAGTTGGGAGTCACTCTTTATTGCTATATTTTCAGGTCAGCTCTGACCCTGAGCAATAGCGCCTATTAGGGTCTCATCTATAGGTGAAATAGATCTGATATAATTGAAGTACTTACCTGTTTAAAATGCTTGTGAAGATAGATTTTTGTACCATATATACGAGGTGCATATGATAAGTTTCCAGATTTTTTTCGTATGGGCACTTCTATTAAAAGTACACTCATAAAACTCTAGTCCCCTTCGAAGTAATCTCCTCCGGCTGCAATGCACTTGTACCATTTCAACAACTTCTGGAAGGCCCCATGGAAGTCCTCCCAAACAAAGAAGATCGAGCTACTTTAACCTTTTTCATAACTTCATTGGGTTATGCAATTTCATTTCTTAAAGTAAAAAGTAATTCTGATTCTATGGTAACACAAGTCATTATTTGCTGCCATGCAAAACAGAAAAGATAGAAAGAGGAATAAACTTCTTAATCTCTGTCTATTTGTCTCTCTCTTTTTTTCCCCTCTCACTATAATTTTCTATACTTTCTTCTTCTTTGAGAATCATTAAATAAGTTTCCAGACTTTTTTCATGTGGGCACTTCTATTGATAGTACACACATGAAACTCTAGTCCCCTTCGAAGTAATCTCCTCCGGCTGCAATGTACTTGTTGTATGGTTCCAACAACTTCTGGAAGGCCCCATGGAAATCCTCTTGTGTGAGCGTGTCAATGACCTTCATCATAGCCTCTTTCATCTCCTCAATTGTCTCATAACGACAGCCTCTGAGCCTAGGGAATAGCCAAAAGTCACAGGGAGAAAGGTCTGGACTATAGGGAGGCCGAGGAACTCTCTTGATGCCCATCTTGGTCAAATAGTCTGTGACATGGATTGAGTTGTGGACTTGTGCATTGTCCTGGTGGAAATGCCATTGACCCGATTTGAAGAGTTCTGGCCTCTTCTGATGGAATATCTTCCTGAAGTCCCTTAAAACCTCAACATAGTAAAACTAACCCTAACCCTTTTGGCCAATCAACTCTGATGTATTGACTTCCTTACTCCTCCCACACCTCTCATCATCCCTCACAGAGTCTCTGCCTTCCTTGAATCTCTTATGCCACTCAAAAACTGATGTTCGATTCATGCAAGATGATCGAAAAGCAGTCTGAAGCATTCCATACGTTTCTGTGGCATTTTTTCCAAGCTTAAAACAGAATTTTATTGCATATCGTTCTTCTAAAGTTTCAGATTGCATTTTTTAAAATCACCAGCTGTGACAATCGAGCTTTAGTAGGGTGTATTCCAATTGCTGCTGTGGCTGTTCCTTTGAACCTGAAATCATTAAAATTGGTCAGTCATCTCATAAGCCAGAACATAGTTAATTTTCAAGAGTCTATGACAATTTTAAAAGCCCATACGAAAAATGTCTGGAAACTTATCATATGCACCTCGTATAATTGAAGGCACTATTGGTGTAATGGTTATTGTTGTAGAAAATGGACACAGTGACCTGAGTTAAAATCCTGGACAAGGCTGTTTGTATTTCACATAAATGGATACTTTTCACAAAATTGTTAATGCTAACTGCTCTTCCTTCAGCCATGGATAAATAGTAGATGGGGTTCTTTAACCTTGATATGGCAGCCTGTCTTGGAGAAGGAAAACTCTGAAATCAAACCTATTAAACTCCAATTAAAGAATTGACCTTGTAATACATCCTGCTTATGAGGATAGATTGGTAAATATATGTATCTGGAGATCATAATGGTTAAATTGACTTTGGTATAAAATAACCCAACAAGGGTTGATATGATACATTCTTGTACTGTACATAATTGGAGACTATAATTGTTAAACTGACTTTGGCATGATTTGTCAAACCTTTGTTGGGTTTGACATATCATAAAAGAAACTAACAAAATGTTCATACTAAAAATGTAAACAGAATAACATTTGTTCTAAGTGTTTATTTTCTTGTAACCAGACAATGTCATTAAAATGAACATTTGTAACTTTGTTATCTGGCATGAAAATTTCCAGCTTTATATTGTGTAACATATAAATAAAGATTTGGTTTAGCTAACATAATGCACGCAAAGTTTTATATTATACTTAAAGTATAAATCAAGCTTCTTGCTAAAGACTTTAAAAAGAAATTGGAAGTTTTCAAAAACTGATATACTAAAAAGATTGTTGCAGTATCCCATTAGAAACTGGGGAGGGGAGTCCTCATAGCACAGTGACTAAAGCACTGGACTGTGGCATCATAGTGAGTTCAAATTCCATTCATACTATTATGTTCCCTTTTGGACTAAGTGGGGAAACTTATAATTTCCATGGGGTGTCCTCGTGGAGTAATGGTTAAAGCGATGGACTGCGAAATCGTAGTGTGTGAGTTCAAACTCCAGTTGCTCTATTACATTCACTTTCAGGCATATACCCTTGGGAAAGGTATTAACCCCCTTATCCTCCCAGCTATGGGTTAAATAGTACTACAACTGTTCTTTTAGGAGAATAGATTTGGCATTAAATAACCTACAAAAGTTGATATGCCATTAAACAAAGAAACCAAACCTATAATTTCCATGGAAAATATATGAACCAGCTATAGGTTAAATAATAACAAGACAATTATTTTACAAGGCTGGCTTTGGCATTAAATAACCCACAAAAGTTGATATGCCATTAAACAAAGAAAGCAAACCAAACCATCAGAAGCATATCTCAAGCTTATCCAAGCTTTGTGCCCTGGTATTCATGCTAGATTGGTTTGGTTTCTTTGTTTAATGGCATATCAACCTTCATGAGTTATTCAATGCCAAAGCCATCCTTGTAAAAGAATGGCAGTGATACTCTTTAACTCATAGCTTGAGAGATGAAAAAGTTCATACCTTTCTCAAGGGGCATTAGTCTGAAGGTGAATGTAATAGTGCAACTGGAGTTTGAATTCCTCACTTCCAGGTTGCTGTTCTATACTTTAGCCATTATGCCATCGAGACTCTCCCCATTCGTGCTGGAGTGATAAAATTGAAGAGCTTGACCTCATTGGGTCATTCCCCCAAGCTCTTCATCTAAAAGTGATGAGGTCAAGTTCATTATCTGATGTCTGAGAAGACCAGATGCTGACGGAGAACAAGCAATTTTTAGCACTACCCTCAACCATGCATGGAAGTGAGGGGTGGCTTCCACTTAAATATTTGACCTTGTGTCAAATCCAGCTCATGGCAGAGAAGAATGGAAAATAAGATAAGAAATTAGAAACTGATGTATAAAAAACAACAAATTTAATGATTTATAGTAAGATTTTTAAAAATCCATGATATACTGGTTATATATCAATCCACATAAGAGAAGGAAACTTATTTTAAAGAGAAAACAAATTGAGAAAGAAAACCACCACTTTGAAATGCTAAAGGTTGATATCTATCAGTTATAAAATAAAAGATTTTTTGGTACTTTTGTAGATCTATGGGCAGCATATGATGTAATTGGTGGAGTTGAAATGTTACAAATATATGCAGCAGTAATTTTTATAATAGAACAATTGTATGTGTGCATATTTAGGCAGAACTTATCTTATGTATATGAAGTGGACATTGCTTTAAATTGTATCTATGGTGACTTGACAAAGGCAAAATGTGATATAGGGAGATTTTAAAATGTTAACTTCCTATGGGAGCCCCTTTATGATATAATTTCAAACAGTCTCTACATATTCACCATTCCTGTCAACACATTCTTTAAAACTCCCATAGGTGATTAAAAAATATTAATACTTCTATGGGAGCACCTTTATGATATAATTTCAAACAATCTCTACATGTTCACCATCCCTGTCAACACATTCTTGGAATGTCCCAAATGTGATTTAAAAAAAATGTTAATATTTATATGGGAGTATCTTAATTAGAAAAGCAGAACTGATATTCTGGAGCCCATCTAGGGAAAATTCCAATGTTGTGTTGACAAGGATGGTAAACAGGTGTTGTATAGCCATGTTGGAATGAAGAGACGATAACACCTTTCTTTATAAAAATATAATTCCCTCTGCTTTATTACTTGAAAGGGTCAAAATTGGCTGTAAGTGAGAGAGAGAGAGAGACAGACAGACAAAGGTAGATTTGGAGAACTGCTATGATTGACCCCCCATATCTTCTTAACCATGTCTGAGTCTTTATTCAAGGCCTCACTTAGCACTTTTCTGCTCCTTGGCTGAGGGTTGGTGCTGACTGCTCTCTGAATCTGACTGACTGCCTGTCAGTGGGTGTGTGTATATATATATATATATATATATATATAATATTCATAATGCCTATGCATTCCTTCCGGTTCTTCTCCCACATGATCTACTTCCACTCTTCTCTTGTTTACACAGCTGGAACATCCTGTTTTTTAAATCCTCAATAACCGGCTGTCACAGGTCAATATGTAACACAGGTGGAAATATAAAGGAACTTCTATAGAAATATTAATGTTTTTTTCTTTTTTAAACACTCTGTACATATTCTTTTTTTCATGTCTTGTAATTTATAGTGTACACCTATCTACCCTACTCAAGGTTTAATTCCTAGATCATCTCAAAATAGTTCAGGTTTATTGCAGGCAGACATTAGGGTGTACTCCTGGCCCTACCTCTTTTAGGGTCATAAAGAGGTGCCACTTAAGGGATAAATCCTTTAGTTATGAGACATTGATTTTGATCAATAATGTCGAAAAACAAGTAGAAGTGCTCATTGTGTTAGGAAAACCATCCTATTGTGGTTCTTTTTACTGTTAAAGTGGTTCATTGTAACCCTATTTTGAGCAAAATATTCTATACCAGATTTTAATGGACTTAAAGGAAAATATGATTTTAGAGTCTCTTAAAAAATATGTTCTTTATAAAGTTGAAAATATTTTTCTTGTATTAGACTTTCTTTTCCTTTCTCCATTTTTTTTCTTTCTTTCTCCTCTTTTTCTCTATATTTTTCCCTTTCTTTATCTTTTTTCTCTATCTTTTTCTCCATTTTCTTCTCCCTTTCTTTTGTTTCTTTCTCTTTTTCTTTCTCCTCCTTTTTCTCTCTCTTAATTTTTCTCCTTTTCTTTTTATTTCTCCTCAGTTCTTTCTTCTCTTTTCTCCTTTTTTCTTCTTTTTTCTTCCTTTTTCTCTTTTCCTCACCTTTTTTTCTTCTCTTCTTTTTCCTACTACCAACCATAATATGGTTTACTTTTGATATTCAATTTTGCATTTTAAATTCTTATATCAAATACTTAATTTATAAGTAAGAGATATGACAGACTACATTCACTGAAAATCTTACACTTGGATGTTTTTAATGATACAGTTGACTTGGTTGCCAGTCTCAAGCCATTATTGTCTGCTCGTCAATAAGTCTGATATCCGGGGATCCACTCCCTAGACAGTACCTCCTTATTGCCTTAAGTTGTTGCTATTATTAATGATGATGTCAGCTTTTCAAATTTAGTTCAATGTCTGAATCCAGAGTGAGTATTGATTCTTGTTTGATTTGATGACTTTTGTCTGACATGTTTTTCTTCTGTGTAAGAGATGAATATTTCAGTAAATCAATTAACAGCAAGAAGCGGCTTCTAAACTGTTTGAATTGCCTATCCATTTCTCTGGTCTATTTTCTTTCTCCCCTTTCAAACTTATGGATCCTTCACCAACAGCTTTTATTCATTTTGTGCAGTTATGTCTTATAAAAGGTCAAAGACAGAGCTTACTGTTCAGAGTCTTAAGTCGACAATATATTGGCCCGCTATAATATTTAGATACACAGAAGAGATTTATACAAATTCAATGAATACACAGCATTGTTATTGGAATAATAAGCAATACGGCACGATTTTATAGTCATTTTGATAGACAAAGAAAATGTTTGATTCAATCAAAGAAACTGTTTAATTTAATTTTATTGTTTTTTTTTTATAGTGGAAACTATTCAAGCTTTATCAGCAAGACTTAGAATATGCGGATTGCCTCCTTTTGAGATGAAACTTAACTAAACTGCATGTCCTGGGTATTACACTTAACTATACCGAGCGATGAGGCTTCAGTTCTAAAGCTCTGGGGAGAATGGCATATCCCTTTATTGCTGTTACACATAGGTTCACTCTGACCTGGAGTTGAAGTACATGTTAGGGTCCTATCTAGGAGTCAAATAAGTCAGTGTGAAAATCATTAGTATTAGATAGGAATACTTGAAACCCTATTACTGTCTAAAAATTATTCACATTGTTACTTGAAAATATAGTTGTTTACAAAGGATTTGGCCCAGCGGTTAGAGTGTTCGCCAATGGCCCGGGAGACCTGGGTTCAATCCCAGGTCGAGTCATACCAAAGACTTTAAAAATGGTACTTGATACCACCTTGCTTAACACTCAGCATTATAAGGTACGGTTCAAGGGTAAAGTGGAGCAATCCTAGGAATGGAGTAGCGCCCTCCCCTACACCTTGGTGTAGTAGCTATCGAAAAGGGAGCCTTCGGGTCACCCTCGACTATGGTCGCTAACTTTACTTTACTTACTGAGTGTTAAGCAAGGTGGCATCAAGTACCATTTTTTTGAGTCTTTGGTATGACTTGACCTGGGATTGAACCCCAGTCTACTGGACTTACTGAAACTGTATAATGGTGTATAAATTATTGATATTAGATAGAAATTCTTGATACTATATAACTGTGTGCCAACAATTGATTATTGTTGATAAAGTGCAATAAAAAAAAAGTGATTGAAATAGATTGTTTAAATTTAAGGGATTATGATTATAATCAAATATTTTAAAATGAATTGAAATTTGGAATTAAATAACTTATAAGGAAGTGATATGCTGTTAAATGAATAAACCAAACATATAATTAAAAAGGACTGATTTTGGTATCAAATAAATCAATAAGCTCCTTCTATAGCTCCCCCCCAAATCCCCTATAAAGGTTGATATGCTATAAAGCCCAACCAACCAATCTGAGATAGGAATACTTGATTCTCTCTGTATAAACATATGATTATTTTTCATAAAGAGTGTGGAGTCACCCTTTCAATGGATTAAATACAGCCTATCTGAAGTTATTATACAAATCAAATAAACCTAGAAAATTCTGAACCATAATTTGTCAAATTTAAATTCATTCATTTCCACCCCTAGTAAAATATTTAACTAAATTTTCTGACATTTTAATGATTAGTTTTTAAGATATTTCGAATTTACAAAAATGAACTGACTGAAGTTAGTATTCAGATTAAACTAATATTAGCTTAAGACCTTTGAAATATTTCAAAAGCTTTTTCCTTGTCCGTAATATATATCAAAAGATGGGTAAAAGGAAGGATCTAATAACTCTTGAAAAACAGAAAATAACAAAGTTATTGTGTGAGAGAATGTCCACTTTGAAGATATCAAAGGAGTTTTGCAGATGTTATTGAATGATAAAGCTGTTGAAAATATAACCAAGTTGAGAACCCGAAGCAAAGGAAAAGGATTTAAGAACTTGCTTCCTTGAGATGAAGATAAACTAAAGCAAGTTATAGTGAAACAACCACTTTTGACTAGTGTTAAGATCTTTGAAAATGCTGAAATTGAGGGAGTCAAAAAGGACAAAAGGTTTAGAAGATTTTGTGAATTGGGATCTGTAAAACATCCCATTGGTAACCTCTTCTCACTAAAGTAAATATTTTAGTGTCAAAATTGGACCAAGTAATACATAAAAATTCACTTTTCTAAAGTGCATTTCATGGGCAAATCTCAAATGACATTTGATGGACTGGAGGGATGGGCCAAAGGATGAAATTTATCCTATTCAAACGTACCTGTAGCTAAAAGAAAGAAACAAGGAGGTGGTAATGTGATGATATGAGCTGGAATTGTTGACCAAATCGTTATTGGACCATTCAAAGTCAATGAAGGAGTTAAACTGAATAGTGTTAGCTATTGCGGTTTTATAGACAAGACTTTCTTTGCATTGTACTAGTCCCAGACTCACAGGTGCAAAGAAAGTGTGTATTTATGTACAATTATGCTCCTTCTTGTGTATCTAAGCTTACCCATGAATTCTTTGAGCATAAAACTTTTACAGAAGACAAGATATTGGAATGATATAAATCTGATCGAAAATCTATGGTCAGTTGTGAAGATGAAATTATATGATGATTGCAAACAATATAACAGCAATGGGAAGCAATTAAACTACCATGTTGGAAATTGAACCTGTTGAACTAAAAAAAATTGAACTAAGTCAATGGATAACAGATTAATGTTTTGTTATTGAAAAGAAGAATTATTATATTAAAATGTAAAGGATTTAAAGACTTTGTTCTCTTACAGATGTTCATCAATTTTTAATGATTTTATTTCCTTTTTATTGAAGTAAAATGTGATTATTTGGTTTTTCCTAATAACTTCAGATAACATTTTTTCAAAGAATACATCCAATCACTTCAATAAAACATATTGATACATCCGAAAATCTTAACTCAGGTTTTTTTTAGTTTTTTTTTTATTACTTCTTCATTGATTTTTTTTTTTCAAACTTTGATTTTTTTTTTTTTTTTGTTTTTTTGTTTTACTTCTTCATTGATTTTTTTTGTCAAACTTTGAAACTTTTTTTTTTTTTTTTTTACTTCTTCATTGGTTTTTTTTAAACTTTGATTTTTTTTTCTTTCTTCTTCATTGATTTTTTTTTAAACTTTGATTTTTTATTTTTTTTTATTTTTACTTCTTCATTGATTTTTTTTCAAACTTTAAATTTTTTTTTTTTTTTTTTTTTTTTTTTTTTTTTTATACTTCTTCATTGATTCCTTTTCAAACTTTGATTTTTTATCTTATTTATTTATTCATTTTTTTTTACAAACCAAATTTGAATAATAAAGTTTATGTTATTTCCTTAATAACTTCAGATAGGGTTTGATATAATGTTTTGAGATAAGTATTTACCTGTTTAAAATGACTGTAAAGATAGATTTTTATATTATATATAATTGGAGACTATGATAATTAAACTGACTTTGGTACACGATAATTTATCAAGGGTTGACATGCCACAAAACAAACCAACCAGCTAGAATTTCAGCATTCATTTCTTAGAGCAAAACATATAAATTACCACAAATAAGAAACGGCTAATGATGTACAGTTATGTATCAAAAATAAGAAAATTAAGTTTTAAGTCACTGTATGTTTTATAAGCCTTTTATTGTGTATATATATATATATATGATGCATTTGCATTAATGTCCAAAGCATACATTACAGTAAATATAATCCCCACCAAAGAACTTTGATGTTAACATTCTTCAGTAAAGTTTGAAGATGGCCAATTATCAGTGTAATCTTGTTTTGCTTGTCATGGTCTCCATTAGTTTATTCCTATCTATGTTGGTGATGTTTAGGAAGAGTGACAAACAGAATGAGGAAGAACGAGTAGTTGTTAAAGATATAAATGCACAGAAAGCCAATAAGAGAGGCAGAAGAAGTTAATGGCTATAAAGATAGGAGTCGGACTGGTTGAGGTTGGGGTTTACTTAAGTAAATTTATATACTGGAATAGGTGTGTCGTAAGATACAAAATTGTTTCTCAAATGTGATTCTACTTTACTAAATAATCTACTTATAGATAAAATACCACACACATGTGTGTATGTATGTATGTATCTCTCTCTCTCTCTCTCTATATATATATATATATATATATATATAAACACACACAGTATCATATATAAATATGTACACCCCTCATCATCTTTTGATAAAAAAATAAATTTTCTTCAAAACCAAAGATGTCAGTATTTTATTATTTCTAGTGGGCATTATATAATGAAAATGAATATCATTAGGTATTATTTGCATTGAAACTCTGCTGCCTCAGTGTTGCATGCCTCCTGTCTAGTATGCCAACTATACAACTTAGGTGGTACTCCCTCTGAGGAAATACCCGTGTTCTGTTTATTTTAGAAAACAGGTGCATATCCTGTTATGCCACCCATGCAACTTTAATAGCATCTCCGCTGGGGCATTTGTGTCCTGTTTACTTTAGGAAACAGGTGCATATCTTGTTATGCTACTCATCCAATTTATGCGTCATGTGAAAGGAATCTTCAGGAGTTGATCACAGTACAATAACCAGATTGTTGAAGAAATTTCTCTCTGGTTGCAAAACCCTCAACAATCAGGCAAACTCAGGTCAAAATAAAATCATGATTTTGATAATACTGGATCTTTGGAGAATGCAGAGTATCCTTTCATTGCCATCACTCCCAGGTCCACTCTGGTTTGCAGTGGTAACACTTAAAAGGGTCCTATCTATTGGTCAAATAGAACTGTTTGACATTTAAACTGAGTGCAAACAAATGACTTTTGTTAAATTGAATTGTGTGCAGTAGAGCTGTTTGATCATTTAACAGTGTGTATCTACTAAATGTGTTTAAAAATTATATATATATATATATAAACAGGATTTGGCATTAAATAACCAACAATGGTTGAAATGGCATAAAACTAGACCAAACCTTTTAAGAAAAATGCTTACCTATCAAAGACCATGGTCATGAGTTATTTATTTAAACTTGACAGTCTGCTGACATTTATGAAGGAAATTGTCCACAAAAGATTGTTCACTTTGAGGAAATATTTGAAAATATTTTGGAAAAAAAATATAGGTAATAAGGATGGAGTGAAACAAAAAAAAATTTACAAAATTTTCACTTTAATTTATTAAAGGATGGTTGGGTTTTATGGCATATCAACCTTAGTAGGTTATTTAATGCCAAATTCATTTTTTATGCAAATAGTCAGTTCTATTTCAAAAAATTCAGTTTAGCATGACTACAGAGTTTAATTGTCAAAAACATTTCTATTTCATGCTATTTAGTTTAGTCAAACAGTTCTCTAATTCAAACAATTCAGTTTAGCATAAGTATGCAGTTTAGTTCTATTTAACCCATAGATAGAGTCCTGGGAGCAATGGCAATGAAGGGATGCTCTGCATTCCCCAAACCCCCAGCATCACTTCAACCTCACCATCAGATTGTTTAGTGTCGTATCCTGGACACTCGTTAAGAGGGTGGGTGTCTGCAGAGGTGCTGTTGGTGTATTCTATAGCTCCTGCCGACTGGGCAATTTAAGGATGGGGGAAAAGCTCAAACTAAAAGAAATTACTTATATATCTACCTACTGGATTTGATATACATAGTTATGGGGGAGGATTAGAAAGGCCATTTGAAGTAAAACCCACCCTCTTACCCCTGCACATATGCTTTTACTATACTAGTGAGTAGAAAAACTAAGTTATGAAATTCTTAGCACACCAGCTCTCTCATCCACACATTCTTCACTTTTCTCTCTCACTTTTGCTGAAATATTATAGAAGTATTGGAATTGTAGCTAATAATTGTTTTTATTTTTTGATTCTATAAAATTTAACTAGATTAAAAGATGAATTTTAAAAAAATCCTATAAAATTTAACTAGATTAAAAGATGAATTTAAAAAAAATCCTATAAAATTTAACTATATTAAAAGATGAATTTTAAAAAAATCCTATAAAATTTAACTATTTTTGATTCCATCAAATTTATCTACAGATTAAAGTATAAATGTATAGGCTGACTTCAATTTTTACCTAAAAATTAGGTCTTTGAAATTCGATCTATATAGGGAAAAACTGTTTCAGATTGGTCCCTATGTAAAATGTGATTTTTGCATGGACAGCTCTATGTATCCATAAGCAGAGTTGGAAATCCTGAGAGATTTTGATTCCTCATCAAAAGCTATGCTTGATATCATATAACGGTGTGCAAAAAAAAAATGTATATATGAATATAAAATGTATGGGATTCCATAACCTCTAGCTATAAAATAAGCTCAGATGCATTGACATGCTGCTAAAATCAATTATTTCTCTCTCTCTCTCTCTCATGTGTAATTGTGTGTTTCTTAATTTATCAGTATATGTACATAGAATCGTAAATATAGGTATGTGTTTGATATCTGATTGAGAGTGTGTGTGTGATTTTTGTGCTGATGTAGCATATCTGCTTGTGTCGTCTGTGCAGCTAAGATAACATCTCTGTATTCTTTATGTAGTATATCTGCTTAGTTTGTTTAATATAATTTATATATGTTATTTAATATAATTTATATATGTTATTTAATTCTAGAATACTTAAGCCCTTTGCCCCATGAGAAGAAAAGGCCATCAACAATACTCTGTCAGTGCACTCAACTCGAGGCAAGATTAGTTTGAGGATATTTTATTTATTAATTTATTTAGGCTTAATACTGGAAATCTTATGTCTTGTTTTTTCAAAAGAAAAAAAAATGTCTTACCATTTTAAAACAAGTATTTGCAGACGAGTGACATTTATGGAAGATTCCATTTAACAAGAGAAATACCAGCTTTTTTCTTCATTATCATCTTCATCTTTTTGTTGTTCAGTGTTGTTCTCATCTACTGGTAGTGTTTGTAAGTCAGCATCATGTCAATGACGTCAGACATTACATATTTTTCGTGAAATATATGCATTTTCAAGGATTGCTGACTAATGTTGACTGTCAATATTGTACAAAACACTTAGCTGCCTTTGTAATATATTTTCTTTGGGTTTATACCAAGAGCTCCATGATTGATATCAATTGTTACTTTCATATTCTATTGCTTTTTCAGTTCTCTAAAAAAGTCATCGCGTTTATCTAGTTTCTTAATTTCCTGTAATTTCATTCTGTAGTCTGCTGGAATGGTGATGTTCATTAGCTGACAAGTTCTTTCCTTCTTGTTAATAATAACAAGATCTGGTTACCTGGCCTCAATCGGGTGATCTTAAATCCCTGAGTATTTTCTGTTTCATCTATTGTCATTACCAATGTCATATGAAATATCTACTTGCCCTTGAAATATTTTGATTCTTCTGAGTGTGGTGCCTGTACATCAATGTCTGAGAATAATCTTAGTATGGAGTCTTCATAATGGTTAGTGTTCGCCAATGTCCTAGGAGACCTGGGTTCAATCCCTGGTTGAGTCATACCAAAGACTCAAAAAAATGGTACTTGATGCTACCTTGCTTAACACTCAGTATTATAAGGTAAGGATCAAAGATAAAGTGGAGCAATTCAGGGAAAGGAGTAGCGCCCTCCCCTACACCTTGGTGTAGTAGCTATCAAAAAGGGAGCCTTTGGGTCACCCTCAACAGTTGCCAACTTTACTTTTTTATGGAGTCTTCACATTTGAATATTAAGTCAAGGATAATTCATAGTTGAACTAGATTGAATTATTAATCTACTCATTGTAAGTTATTCACATTAGTACTAACTAGTGGCTTTTACTAGATTCCAAATGACAGCTAGTCTCCTTGGCTCTCCAGGACTCTTCTAAGTATTCTAGCTCATCTCAGCAGTGCTGTAGTGTGGACAGTTTCAATTCTTATTCAGAATTCCTGTTCCTTTTGCCTCTTTTCCAGGATCTAGAGGTCCAGCTGTGACTAGTATCTCTGTCATTTTCAAATGGCAAAATATTCTTGTTAATAAGTTCTTTGCTCTTGTTTTACAGAAACTAGATTTGGTCTTCTGGTCAGGATTAGGTGATGGGTATTTTCTGAAAAGTTTGAACGAATTTTATGCATTATTTTCCAGAACAGATTTTGGTTTGTGCACATACCATTTGTCAGAATATTCAAATTTTAGCTACTTGCATGATTCAGAGGGAATCACATTCTTCCCCTAGTAAATTTTGCACTTGTAATCATTTTGTGCCAGTTTCCTGTATTAAAAGTAAGTTGTAAATAGGCATTTCAAACTTTCTATGTCTTAAACGCAACCAGAAATTGCCTGATTAAAGAGTCCCATCACCAGTCATTCTTATTTTGATAGTGAAAGAGTGCATATCATAATACACTCTATGATCTCATGCTCCTATAATGGAGGAACATTAAGTGTATATTTGACATGTAATGTTGTGGGAGTTTAAGAATAACAAAAACGCTATAGAATCAGCTAAATTTCCTAGTGTTTATGGCCAAGGTGTCATGTCTTACTACCAAGTCCGAAACAGGTTTTCTAAATTTTGTTCTGGCAATACATCATTGAGAGATGAACCCAGACAAGGATACACATTTAACTTCAATCAAGATGCTTTGAGAGAAATGGTGGAATGCAATTCAAGCAAAAGTACTCAAGAATTACCACTTGACCTCAACACATCCCACTCCTCTCTCTGCTACCACTTGAAAAGGTCAGAAAAAGTGAGCAAGCTGAATGTTTGGCTTCCTCATACTCTTAGTGAGAAGAGTAAAGAAGATTGCATATCCATAGTGACAAGTCTTCATTCAAAGCAGAGAATTTATCCTTTTCTCAAGAATATTATTTCAGGTGATAAAAAATGGGTCTTTTATGACAATATTCAATGCAAAAGACAGTGGATTGACCAGAATAAATCTTTGCTGTCTACCCTAAAGGCAGAGTTCGATGGAAGAATGGTTATGCTGCGTATATGAGCATATCACCAGTATTATTCATTTAGAGTGCAATCAGACACTCAATGTAAACTTATTCTCTTAACAACTGTAAAATGTGCATAAAAAATCTTCTTAGAAAATGCCCTGCACCCGTTAATAGGAGAAACATTGTACTTCTCAATGATAATGCATGGCTGCATTCAGCAAGAATCATGCAGGAAAAAAATTGAATTTTGGTTGGTCTGTTCTGCCCCCATCTTCCATATTCACCAGACCTTGTACCAATTGATTTCCTTCTTTTACTTTCTCTACAAAATGTTCTGAATGACAAAATTTTCTCAAGAAGATCAGGTGAAAAGGTTAGTGGAAAACTCATTCAGCTCAAAAATTGCTGAATTTTACTTGAGAGGAATGAAAATGCTTCCTGTTAAAAGAGCAAGACATGATTCAAAATAATGGCGAGTATACTATTGATTGAAATTAATTCATTATTAAATTATTTCCAAATAAATCATATTTGACTAAAATGAAAATTATTTATGACGCAACCCTATATATATATATATATATATATATATATATAATACCTAAAAAGCCAGGGCTGCTCTTGCTAGTTTTGTTTTACTTAGTGTATTAAGCCCTTTTATGTATTAGCTTAGGTAACTCTGTCAGTATTTTTTCTTTTGGCTAGATATTGCTGTGCTGATTGATTATTTTCAAGCAGTATGGATGTTTTTAGTCTTTTCTTTTTTTTTTATTGAATTTTTTTTACAGATATCAATTTGTGTACTATCTTTTTTTATTTACAAATTGCCTCATCTATTTTTTACATGCCACCAGAATTATAGAAATAGGTTTAAAAATAAAAACAATCATATATATATATATATATATATATATATATATATATGAAGGTAGAAATTATAGAATTATAGAAATAGGTTTAAAAATAAAAACAATCGCGCATATATATATATATATATATATATATATATACACATATGAAGGTAGCAGAAAAACATAATCCAAATCACTATGTGAACTATTCTGATATCCAAGTCCTGATGATGGTTACTGAAACCGAAATGTTAACGTCGACTTTAAATCATAATGAATTCACCTATTTGGATTATGTTTTTCTGCTACTGTCGTATTTTAATCCATATTAACTTTCATACTGTCCTTTCGGAAAAACAAATACCAAATACAATCTTACATGACATTTAACATGGATGACTTCAAAACGATCTATGTGTATGAAAATTTATTTGTCGTTGCGTATTTCCTAATAAACAGGCGGTCTGGTCTTGTTTCTTTGGGAAATCCAACATTTTCAAATATCTTTCCACATGCCAGACATGTTCTTATGACTTTTGAATTATGAACGCTATGTGCACATTGGTGTATCTTTTTGTTGTATATTTCTCATTTGCACCTGTCAAACATCCATCACTATGTGAACTATTCTGATATCCAAGTCCTGATGATGGTTACTGAAACCGAAACAGTAACATTGACTCTAAATCATAATAAATTCAACTATTTGGATTATATTTTTCTGCTACCTTCATACTGTTGTATTTTAATCCATATTTACTTTCATATATCTATATAAATAAAAATGTAAATGTTTGTTACTAACTGATAATCTCCAGTTTTATACCACTAATTGGTTTAAAATTTTCTGAGAGTATTTTATTCGAATTCAGGAGTGTTTTTATATACTTAATATCCAAGTATTAGAAAATTAAACATATTAGAAACATGCATTTTCTTCTTTTTTTTCCCAGTTAAACAAACTGAGCCACAGCAACGCGTGGCCAGGTACAGCTACTATATATATATATATATATATATATATATATATATAAAATAACAAATGAGAAAAAGTGGTCATTTAAGAATGTTGGATAAAATAAAGTCCTTGGATGCATACAAGTAAAGTAATATAAAAAATGAATCTTTTTAAAACAAAAATAAGTAATGAGTTTTATTCATTTTTTTAATGCTTTCCAAACACTCTTGTCAAAGGATTTAAAAGAAAAAAAAATGTGCTTGAAACTCCTAGTAACAACCACGTAAAAGAATATAAACTAAAATAATTATGTATATAGTCATTCACAGACAGACCGTTTTGTTGTATCAGTATGGCTAGACACGCAGGACACTTCAAGCTGCCCAACTTTATGTTAGACTTTGTATCTTACCACTCACCCTACGTCAGCTTAGGAATTATAACGCATTATGTATCAGCTTTCATTTGTTTACATTTTGCATTACCATCTAGGAACACAAAATGTAAACAAACCTCTGTGCTTAATTCTTTAGAAGGTGGCAGCCATTAATTCTTTCACTAGGGGAGCGTATATAAAGGAATTGTTAGGTCACATATACCTTCCACTTCAACAAAACAGGAATAAATAAGTAAATGCTTTTATTTGACCAAAACAAAACCTAAAATCATCTTTTTAATTTTTCAGTAGTTTTATGGAAACCTTTTCATCAGAAATTTCATGTAATCCCTATAATCTTCGGGGATTTCATGAATTTGCTAAATATCATCATCATGTCGTGCTGCTAGCATGGATATCCTTGAACCTCTCTCACCACTTCTCCCTATCGTTCATCGCCTCCGGTAGGTCTTCAGGGTTAAATCCCGTATACTCACATAGCTGCTGAATGTATGTTCAAGCTGGTCGTCCTGCTTTTGGCCAGCCATATGTGGGGGTCCATAGGAGTACATCATTTATGAGCTCATCCTGCATGTTTGGTTCGTCCAACTTGGATAGTTTTCGTGATCGGAGGTAGGTGGCTGTATAGTCAGTGCTTTGTAGGATGTTGCCGCCAGGACTTGTTCAATATTGCTCGCAGCATTCTTGTGTAATTGCTGTCTAGCTTCTTCTCCAGCTGTTTAGTTAGCGTCCAAGAAGGGAAATTAAAGCCTTGCTAAATATAATGACCAATAATTGTATTAATTTAATTGCAGAATAAACTTGTGACAACTAATTCAGTTTGTCCTTTAAATAACTTCAATCATTACCACTGCGATATTTGTTTCTTTCTGTGGTGATCAAGATTTTATTGAGTTACAAAATTAAAGTGTGACTCTAGATGACACCATATTCTTTAAATAAACAGACATTACTGTTGCAATGGCAAAACATTTCTATTCTGTATATTAGATTTGATTTGGGTTGAATATAGCGAAAAGTATTTGTTTTACTTAGATACACACAATCATAAAAAAATTCTTGGTGACAAAATACAGAAAGCCATCTCATACGTTTTGTTAAGAGTTTAAAATACTCTGACTGTATGACCTGAAGAGGGGAAAGACATCCCCACTAAAAAAGGGGTATCCAAGATATGACATTGAACTGCATTAGGGGTGACTAGCTTGGTTGTATTTTAAGGCATATCAACCCTGGTAGATTATTTAATGCAGAATCTTATTTATACATACATATATATATTAAACATATGATTTGTAAAGGTTGGTTGGTTGTATTTTAAGGCATATCAACCCTGGTAGGTTATTTAATGCCAAATCCTGTAATATATATGGTTTGTAAATAAATAATTTGTTGGTGACATTATTCTTAAATGAGCCTGGACTTATTTGCTTGTATACAGTTAAATGGTTTCAACTATTGCTATCATCAATAGTTTTATTTGCACACAGTTAAATGATTTCAATCCTAATAATTCAGTTTAATGTTTATCATTTGTTTGTCCTGTTAAATGGTTTCCATTGTAGTAAATGATTAAATAGTTCTATTTGACCCATAGATGGGACCCTTAAAGGTACTACCACTCTTGGTCACAGTGGACCTGAGAGTAATGGCAATGAAGGTGTATTTCACATTCCCCAAATTCTAGGACTGGAGCCTCATTATCAGATAGTTTAGCGTTATACTCAGGACACTTGTTGGGAGGGGGTCCTACCCCTTTGCAGAGATGCAGTTAGGCTATTCTACAGCCCCAGCCAATTGGGCTGTTGGAAGTGAGGATCTCATTCTATATGTCTGGGGAATGTGAAGTCACCCATTTGTCATTAGTCCCATATTCACTCTGACCTGGAGTGCTAGGCTACCATTTATGGCTTAAATAAGTCTGTTTGAAAATGGTTAGTATTAGATCATAATACTTGTAACTCTATAAATTATTATTAAATAGGAATAATTATTTGACACCTTATATTAGTTAGGAATCCTTGAAACCATACAATAATGAGCAAATTATTTGTATTAGATAGGAATACTTGAAACCATATAACTGTGTGTAGACAAATATTTAATGTGAGAATTTGACAGTGTTATATTCTGTATTACCTTATATTCAGGATTTATATTATGTTGTCCTAACTTACTAATTATTTACTAAATTAGGAATACCAATCATACAATCATAGGAAAATCATACAATATCAATCATACAATCATAGGAGAATTAGGAATACCAATCATACAATCATAGGAAATTAGGAATACCAATCATACAATCATAGGAAAATCATACAATATCAATCATAGGAGAATTAGGAATACCAATCATACAATCATAGGAAAATTAGGAATACCAATCATACAATCATAGGAAATTAGGAATACCAATCATACAATCATAGGAAAATCATACAATACCAATCATACAATCATAGGAGAATTAGGAATACCAATCATACAATCATAGGAAATTAGGAATACCAATCATACAATCATAGGAAATTAGGAATACCAATCATACAATCATAGGAAAATCATACAATACCAATCATACAATCATAGGAGAATTAGGAATACCAATCATACAATCATAGGAAATTAGGAATACCAATCATACAATCATAGGAAATTAGGAATACCAATCATACAATCATAGGAAATTAGGAATACCAATCATACAATCATAGGAAAATCATACAATACCAATCATACAATCATAGGAGAATTAGGAATACCAATCATACAATCATAGGAAAACTCTGAATTCAAACCATCACAAATCATTAAAAATCCCACTAACATAAAGAAGGGTATAAAATGTGTAGATAAGGAAAAAAATTGCCGAGTGCAACTCTGTTCTGTTCTCCTGGAAAGGGGGGGGTGCTGATATTGGAAGAATCAAGACCCCTATGATTCCAGGCAATTAACATTTTGCAAGATGCATCCTGATGTAGAAAATCTATATTATGAAATTTTTTTCTGTTTTTACATAATAATGAAATAGGAGCTGCTTTATAATTCTTTTTTAAGCTATAGGTAATTGGTAATTACCATAATTATTTATGTATGACATATACTCATAACTTTGGATGACAAATTTCTGGAAAAAAATAACTTGCATATAATACGCACTAACTTTTCAGAATATGTACCTGCTAAATTTAACCTAAATTTAGTATTTTTTTCAATTATTTATGGGTTCATACTGACTAAAAATAAGAATTTGTATACATTATTTACATTTTTTGGACTATTGTCCTCATTGCAATGTTTATCACAACATTTCGACCGTTGTATGCTCTGGCCTTCTTCAGGTGGTTGGAATGTCAAACTTGACCCTTTATTTCATTTACTGGGGTAGACTGTTCTAGTTCCATGAGCCATGTTTAATGGATGTCAGTTATCAGTTATCTCCTGTTAATTTCCCCTCTGAAAGTTCTCCTCTGCCTTCACTGGGTATTGAACTCACACTTTTGGGTATGTCACTGGATCTAACCAACACCTTTATCCACTGTAACATGTGTCCTTGTGATAAATATGAAGATGAGGCCAACAGTCTGAAAAATGCAAATAATGTACATAATGCCTCATCTCAGAAATATCGAAAGATATTGAAGAATTTGTATAGTTTACATAACGTCTTCAGACACAAAAAATTTATGCCATAGTTAGGACCAAGACATGAAATATCTTCACAGAAAAATGCAACATTGCCCAGTTGGCTGGGGCTGTAGAATACACTAACTGCACCTCTGCAGAGGGGTAAGACTACCCCCCACAACGAGTGTCTTGGATATGACACTAAACAATCTGATCATGAGATTCCAGCAGTGGTGGAGCTTTGGGGAATGCGGAGTACCTTTTCATTGCCATCGCTCCCAGGTCCACTCTCTCCTGGAGTGGTAACACCTGATAGGGCCCTATCTATGGGTCAAATAGAACTAACAGCATATTTATGCTAAACTGAATTGTTTGAGTAAACTGAATAGCTTGAAATAGAAATGTTTTTGACAATTAAACCGTACTTACATTTAAACTGCGTACTTATGCTTAACTGAATTATTTGAAATAGAACTGTTTTTCGACATTAAAACTGTATTTACACTTAACTGAATTGTTCCATATAACTGCTTGAATAGTTTGAAATAGAAATGTTTTTGACAATTAAACTGTGTACTTATGCTAAAGTGAATTGTTTCAAATAGAAGAGATTACTTACATAAAAATGGATTTGGCGTTAAATAACCTACAAAGGTTGATATGCCATAAAACCCAACAAACCAAACCAAAAATGATCTCACATTAGGAGAAACAAAATTATAAACAAACATTCATACCAGTAGATATTTCTCTGTAGCAACATAAAAACACATTAGTTTGCACTATTGATATAACTTACTTTCAGTCATCCTGTTTATTGTGAGGCACCTAGAAAGAATGTTAATTATATAGTTCTTGGTTATGATATGCACCCTTAACTTTTGGGCTGAAAATCTGGAAAATTACCGTGTCTTATACATAAATAATTACCGTAGAAATTTTTTCTCACAATATGTTTAACTTAAATGTTCTTGGAGGTTTGAGTATTTCTGGTACATTCCTAATTTTGGAACCTGCACATGTATTGATCTGTATATGTAATCATAATACCTATAAATTAAATCTTAAAGGGAAGTGCATGCAGCATAACGATTGTTGTAGTAGGCAATCTGAGTTTAAATCCTGTTTGCATTTCACATTGGCCTAATACCCTTTGTGAAAAGTAGGAATCCAACTATTCTCCCTACATCTATGAGTTAGTTGTAAGGCAGACTGAATTTTTTTTAGCCTTGTTACTGCAAAGGATCAAGGAAAATTCTGAATTCAAACACCCTGTTGGCTGGCTTTAGAATACACTGACGGTATATCCTGCAGGGGGGTACCCTTCGCCACCACAAAAAAGAGGAGTGTCCTGGATATAACACTAAAGAGTATCTGCTCGTGTGGTTCCAGTTTTGTAGATCTGAGTTGTAGAAGTCACTACTCTAATGTGCAGAATAAACAACAAGAACAACACTTACTGGTTCAACAGCCCTAGCTGGAAGACAAAAAGTAAAATGGGCGGTAACCCAATACCGAACCTGTAACATATTAAGCAAGCCAGTGTATACACACACTAATATACCCATTCAGTGGACCAGCAACCAATCACTGTCCAGAGAATGGACTTTGCTACTTGAGAGCAATGGAATGCCCCAATGTCCATATAATCTTGCCTCAAGTCGTAGCATTGCTTTCTACACAAATGAGTATTTACTCACTGGTAATGAGCATTATGAACAAATTCCAACATAAGGAATGTGCTGTACCCCTTGACTGCCATTACTTTCTGGTTCACTCTGACCCAGAGTGATAGTTCCAGTTAGGGTCCTATCTATGGGTCAAATACATCTGCATATTATTTATATTAGATCGGAATACTTGATATCATGATTATAGAATAACAATAAACAGCACTCACCTGTAGAAGTCAAAAGTAACATGGCCGCCTTCTAAAAGCTAGCTAATTTAATTCACCTCTTTTATGGGAGAGTGCCGATATTTGTCGCTGCCTCCCACCAGACATGACTTGACACAAGGTCAAAAGCCCGAAGGCCGATTAAAGTGGGGATAAAGGGGAGGGGAAGGTCGGGAACGAGCCGAGACTCGAACCCTGCTTGTCTGTGCTGCTCATCGGCTCACTTAGTGCAATGTGAGCCTGATGAGGCAAGCAGTTTCACGAACCCAAATGTGGGTCCGGGCACGTATGCCAGTTTGCGGCTTAAACTAGACGCTTGGTCTAGTGCCGTACAAGGGGGACAAAGGAGACAAAAACGCAGCTCGCCCACCCGAAGGTAGCCTAGTCGAAACTAGGTGCCTAATTAAAGGCCCCAAGTCTGCCATTGTTCCTTTTCCAGGGCCACGCTCCGGACCGAAGTCCAGAACAGGCCCCAGGGCACTCGCCAAGAGCCGGGAGCGTGCCTGTGCAGCATGTGGATTGGTCTATTTAGCTAGAATGGACCTGCCCAACATATTTGCATGAGAGATGTCTATTCACCTACACATTCTTGTTAAATGAGCAGTCCACTTACTTACTGGTTGCAAGCTGACTGATATTCTACAATAATCATGTGCAAAAAAACTCTTAGGAAACAAAGAAATTAAATGTACAATGTATGCAATTCCCTAACTTCTAAAATAGCCCCAGACAGGTTTACATACTGTAAAAATCAGTCTAAATTCAAGCCAGCTGTGCTCTACTTAAAAATTGACCTTGTCTTGCATCTTATTCATGACAGAGGGGTTAGGTCAGTATATAAATTTAATCTAAATTTAAACATATTTTAGGGTGTTACAATTTTGTTTTCTATCCTTGTTTGTAAAGAATGTTAAAGCTTTATTCACTTCTTCATTTAGACTGAATCTGTGAATTCTCCCATTTTCATTTTAAAGATTTTGTCTACTTGTATTTATAAAGAAAGCTGGGCAAGTGGTTGGACAAGATGACACTTCTGATCTATTTTCACCCATGCTTTGTACAATATGATTAAAATGTTTTATTTCACCTTGCCTACCAATTTTCTTTTTATTTATTTATGTGACCTCTAACTTTTGAGAAACCCTCAATCTTTTCTGGAGGTCTTAAGGCTGTTGGCAAGAATTGATCTTTAAGAAACAGAGCAAACACATCCTAGATAATAGACTTTTCCGGAACAGCTGTTCAAACACATACTTCTGCCATTTCTTAACTGTTAAGACATCTGAAAAGATTTTTTTTCATGAACAAACAAACAAAAAAAAAGTTAGATTTATGCGTAAGTTAAATTTGTACTTGCGTGTTTTATTTTATATATTAGATTGCATAAATAAAGTGTACGGAAGTTGAAATTATATACATACATATATGAGTTTGTATAGTATGTTTTATTTATATGACAATGATATGAGTGTATTTTGATCTGTGTAGATTAACAAATGACTTAGACACACAAATACACTCTCTATCTCTCATATACATTCACATAAGTATAAAAAATAATTTTGAAATATCCATGTATTTATACTATAATTAAAAAGAAAAACTCTCGCTAAATGTCTTATTTACCTTAAAACATTACAAGGGAATTTTGGAAATTTGACTGCAGTTAATATTTCTTTTAACCTTGAAGTCCATGTTTTCCAGTAGGAAAACGAAGGACTTGGTGGGGTATGTGAAAGTGAATTTGGAAACCCCCTTGCTAGCGTTGGAGATCCGTCTAGCCCCAAATTAACCCCCACATTATTTGTCAGTTTACCATATGCCCGAAATAGGAGTCTTGACTAGGACTTATTTTGCGGAGGGTCAAGTGCCAGACTGCCCTCGACGTCACATGTGCATAAAATGAACTCTCGTCCTGGGATAATAATTTATGCAGCGTCAAACTTAGACACACAAATACACACACTCTCTCTCTCTCTCTCTCTCTCTCTCATATATATATATATATATATATATATATATATATTCACATAAGTACAAAAAATAATTTTGAAATATCCATGTATTTATACTGTAATTAAAAAGAAAAACTCATTCATATATTCCGACTTTTTAGAATGTGTAGCATCTAAATTTGATATTTGTTCAACTTTTTATCAGTTCATATTGACTAAAAATAAGAGTTTATATAGTTTACATTGTCTTAAAGCACAAAATTTCAAGTAAACACATAAACGTGTTCACACAGAAATGGAACAAGCTTGTGGCAAAAATAAATTTACATTATGAGAAACAAAATTATAAGCAAACACTCATTCCAGTGGATATTTCTATTTAATAGCATAAAACTCATTAATTTGGACTATAGTTATAAATTAAGTTTGTTTATCCCATCCCAAATTTGGTGAGGCATGTGGCTGGGAAAAAAAAATTAATCATATAGTTACCATGTATAACATGCATTTCTAAATTTCAGGCTGAAAAATCTGAAAAATAGTACATCTTAATAATTTTGGTAAACAGTTTGGAGCACCTTGCCTAGGATAATAGTTAGTGAACCTGGCTTACAGTTCATTATCTATGAGTTCAATTCTTACTTGATACCCCCATATTTCTCGCCTTGTACCAAAAACTAGCTTTGTTTCGCTTTCTTGGTTGTACATGTGTCATTGTATATATTTTATAGATATAATTTCTGTGCATATACTTGCACCCCAGCCTAGTCTGCTGTTGTAGAATATGCTGACTGTATCTCTGCAGATTGGTAAGACCACGCCTCACCAAGAAGTGTCCTGGATATTACGCTAAACCATCTGCTGGTGAGACTTGTCTTGGTGCTTAGAAGAATGTTGATGTTAGGTTGGTTGGATTTTATGGCATATCAACCTTAGTAGGTTATTTAACGCCAAATCCATTTTTATGCAAATAGTCAGTTCTATTTCAAACAATTCAGTTCAGCTTAAGTATGCAGTTTCGATGTCAAAACAGTTCTATTTCAAGCAGTTCAGTTTAGCATAAGTACACAGTTTAATTATCAAAAATTTTTCTGTTTCAAGCTATTTAGTCTAATCAAACAGTTCTAATTCAAACAAATCAGTTCAGCATAAGTACGCAGTTTAGCTCTATTTAAATCCATTTTTATATAAATAATTAGTTGTTTTTCAAACAGTTCAGTTTAGCATGAGTACACAGTTTAATTGTCAAAAACATTTCTATTTCAAGTTATTCAGTTTAGTACAAGTATAGATTTTGTTTACAATCAGTTAAATGTGAAAACAGTTATATATTAAACAATTCAGTTTAGTGGTCTTGCCCCTCTGCAGAGGTGCAGTCGGTGTATTTTACAGCCCCAGCTGACTGGGCTATTGGAGTTTAGGGAGTGTGGAGTACTCCTTCATTACCATTACTCCCAGATCAACTCTGATCAGAGTGGTAGTACGTGTTAGGATCCAATTTATGGATTAAATAGAACTGTTCAATCTTTTACTTAAGATCATTATTTATATCAAATAGAATTATTAGTGTTAAATAGCAATGCTTGTAAACATTTGTGTATTTACAAATGATTGATTATAAATAGAATTATTTATACGAGATATCAATACTTGAAGCTATCTAACTAAGTGCTAACATATTATCAATTTTAAATTAGTTAGGAATACTTGATAAATAGAATTACTAATGTTATATAGCAATACTTGAAACCATTTAGCTTTTTGCAAATAGAACTTAGTGTGAGATGTCAATACTTAAAACCATTCAACTGTGTGCAAACAAATGAGTTATAGCTTGTTTAAAAATAATGTGACCTACAAACTATTCACTTACAAATCATATATATATATATATATATATATATATATACTGGATTTAGCATTAAATAGCTACAAAATGCAACAAATCAAACCTGTTGTTAAATATTAACATCTGTAAGTAGTTTCTGATGTTTATTATATCATGTGTTTGATAATCTTTTTATAAAAAGATGAGTTTGTTATACATAGACACTTTTTTAGATTGTTTACAGTGTATATTATTCTTGAATGATTTAAAGGTTTGGTTTCTTTGTTTAATTGCATATCAACCTTCGAAGGTTATTTAATGCCAAAGCCATTCTCCTAGAAGAACAGTAATGGGACTATTTAACCCATAGCTGGGAGGATAAGGGAGTTCATACCTTTCCTAAGGGTATTTGCCCGAAAGTGAACGTAATAGTGCAACTGGAGTACGAACTCGCGTACTACGATTCCGCAGTCCATCGCTTTTACCATTACACCATGAGGATACCCCCGTTGAATGATTTAAAGTCATTATGATCTTCTCCAGATGGTGAAGTGCAAACTTGTTGACATGTTGATTAAACAATGAATAACTTATTGAAATCTCTAATTATTGAATTATGTGAGGGACACTCCATTTGCGTTTCTTCTCCAACTCCCACACAAAAAAAAGGGCCGTTTTGTTGATGATCTGATGAATAGATATGCTCACCTCTTCCATGAGTGGGATGCAATACAATGTCAATTTTTGAGTGGAGTACAGCTTATTTGAATTCAGTTTTCCTTTTCCTAGAATGGTTGCCTTTGTAAGGTTGAAAAGCCTATTTTGCTTAACTAATTATCGATATTAGTTGTCTAAATTTCTGAGACGAAGCTTATTGATTTTTATCATTAAGGGCTTTCGGACTATTGTCTTCGTCTTTATAAGTCCTAAAAATTCACTCTGAATTGTCCAGCAGGTCACATAGTGTAACAGTTATAGGCGTTGGTTCCCTAAGCTTCTAAGGAGACAATCATCTGAAGGTTGCAGGTTCAATCCTGACTGCAGGTGAGTAACAATACAGGAATACTTAACACTTGTACCCGGTTATGGCTAACGGAATCAGAACAGGCGACCCCGGTGGATTCAATAAAGGACGTAGTTCGAAGTTCTGTGAAGGTTTCCAAGTTTGACAAACACCTGAAGAAGGCCGGAGGACATATTGGCCAAAACATCATGGTAATAACAATAAAGATGAAGACAATAGTCCAAAAACCCTTAATGATAATTATCGATAGTTGGAGGTTTAGGGAACTGATGAATTTCTCAAGAGGATTAGCACAAAATAAAACACCAAGATCTTCATCTAGGATTTGAACTCAGGTCGCTGGTTGTATTTATTATCACAATGATTGTTAAGCTCTGAACACCTGGGAAGAAGTTTCATATTTTACTGTGAAGATGATTTTTTTTTTTTTCCCCAGAAAACTTGTAATTCTTTCATTATCTAAACTTATTACAGGAGAAAAACACAATTGAAATATTTAGACAAAATTAAATTCAAATTAATCAGCCCAGGTTGGGTAAGATATAACATTTTAAAAATTCCTCCTTATTGAAAGTTAATCTTGATTATCTTCAGTTTTTATTAGAAGAAACATTGTCAACCATTATTAATTTCTGACTTGCATTTCCTTCATAATCTTAGTAGCTTTTAATCACAACTGCTTAGTTGTTTAGTGTATGACAATTAAAGTTATTTAATTTTTTGATTAATTGCCTTCATTATAAAATCTTCATTATAAGAATTGCATATCATTGGCCTAGTGGGTAGAGTGTTCGCCAATGGTCTGGGAGACCTGGGTTCATTCCTAGGTTGCGTCATACCAACAACTTTAAAAATGGTACTTGATACCTCCTTGCTTAACACTCAGCAATATAAGGTACATATCAAGAGTAAAGTGGAGCAATCCAGGGAAAGGAGTAGCACTCTTCCCTACATCTCGGTGTTGTAGCTATTGAAAAGGGAGCCTTCTGGTCGCCCACTTACTTTACTATTATGAAGTTCTGGTGTATAGTTTGGGTTTTCATCTATTTGAAATCATTCAAAGAGTAAAAACATGTTCAATACAAGACTTTGGTTATGTACGAGAGCCCTTCAATAGATAAGGGAAATTGTTTAGTCTGCCCTACTATTTACCCACAGGTAAAAGGAGAATGATTGGACGCATACCTTTCCCAAGAATAGTGAAATGCAAATAGCCTCATCCAAGATTTGAACTCGGGTTGGCACCTTCATTTCCTATAATCATATTTATTGCACCATGAGCCCCTCCAACCCAAAAGTAGTATAAAATTGAAATGATTATGGAGGTGCTCGTGGTGTAATGGTTATCGTCGTAGGAAATGGACACAGCGACACAAGTTCAAATCCTGGACAAGACTAATTGCATTTCACATAGCACTAATACCCTTAGGAAAGGTATGAATCCAATTATTCTCCCTCCAGCTATGGGTAAAATAGTAGGGCAGACTAGGTTCTTCAGCCTTGGTTAGGCAACTAGTCTAGGAGAAGGAAAACTCTGAATTCAAACCTGTTAAACGCCGCTTAAAAATTGACCTTGTGTCATATCCTGCCCAAGCGGAGGAGTTGGGTAAATATGATAAAATTGAAATGATTTTATGCAATTGAACTTCCTAAGAAATAACTTACTTGGATCAGATGGGATTTGAGTCATTTAACTTAAGTTATTTTTTAATCTGGTATCATCATTATCATCATCATGTCGTGCCACAGGCACGGATATCCCTGACCCTCTCTCACCACTTCTCCCTATCGTTCATCGCCTCTGACAGGTCTTCAGGGCTACATCCCATATCCTCACAGAACTGCTGTATGTATGTTCGAGCTGGTCGTCCTGCTTTTGCCCGGCTATATGTGGGGGTCCATAGGAGTACATCACTTATGAGCTCATCCCTGCTTCTCTAGCAGTGTCCTGCATGTCTGGTTCATCTGACTTGGATAGTTTTCGTGATGGAAGGCAGGTGGCTGTATAGTTAGTGCTTTGTGGGGTGTTGCCACCAGGACTTGTTCAATATTGCTTGCAACATTCTTGTGTAATTGGCGTCTAGCTTCTTCTCCAGCCATTTAGTTAGCATCCAAGCTGTGCATCCATACAGCAGTATCAATACGACCGCTGCCTGGAAGAAACTGTGTTTCATTTTATCGGTCAGGTCTGGTTTCCATATGATCGATAGCTGTCTATGTCTTCGTTAGCCATGTGTCGATGTCTTTTTCAGTTGATGAGACACTGCTTTCTAGGAAGGTGAATTTGTCTACCAATTTCAGAGAGGATCCGTCTAATGTGGAGATGTTGCCTGTTTGATTATAGCACATATATTTTGTGTGTATATTATAGCACATATAGTTTTGTGTGTGTTGACATGGAGGCCAATGCCTGTGGCGGCTCATTCCAAACAATAATCTGGTATAACTGGTCAAAATTTTATTATTTTTACCAAGTCGTCCACTGTCTTCATTTATTTCAAGTGTCACATATCATGAGTAAATGCATTTTATTGTTTTTTGCCTCATCCTTCCTGAGTGACCAATGTGATTGTACATGATGGTCAGAAAACCTTTAGGATAAGGCTTTGCATATTTACCTGAAACATGTTCAGGCTTGATTCTCTTTGAGGCTTAAAAAACTCCAACTGACTAGCTGTTTGATTAATCAAAGAATAAAGTGCCTACTTGTACTTGTGTTTGATGAAATAAATTAAACAAGATAAAGTGAGTAGAACTAAACAAACATTATTCATGACAAACTTGATATGATGGAGGAGTCACTGTGATTAACATGCTGGAGGTGCCCGTGGTGTAATGGTTAGCGTCATAGGAAATGGACACGGCGACACGAGTTCAAATCCTGGACGAGACTGATTGCATTTCACATAGCACTAATACCCTTGGGAAAGGTATGAATCCAGCTTTGGGTAAATAGTAGGACAGACCGATTTCTTCAGCCTTGGTGAGGCAACTAGTCTAGGAGAAAGAAAACTCTGAAATCAAACCTGTTAAACTCCGCTTAAAAAAAATTGACCTTGTGTCATATCTTGCCTGAGCGGAGGGGCTGAAACTTTGCCCAGTTGGCTGGGGCTGTAGAATACACCAACTGCTTTTCTGCTGAGGGGTAAGTGACCTCCTCCCGACGAGTGTCTTGGATATGACATTAAACAATCTGACCGTAAGATTCCAGTAAAGCTGAAGCTTTGGGGAATGTGGAGTACTCCTTCATTGCCATCGCTCTCAGATCCACTCTGGCCTTGAGTGGTACTACCTGATAGGGTCCTATCTATGGGTCAGATAGAACTAAACTGTGTACTTATGCTAAACTGAATAATTTGAAATAGAACTGTTTTTGTATGCGAAACTGAATTAACTGTTTTGACATTTAACTGTGTGAAGAAAAACTATACTTATATGAAACTGAATTGTTTGAATTAGAACTGTTAGACTAAACTGAATAGCTTGAAATAGAAATGTTTTCGACAATTAAACTGATTTATTTGTATAAGAATGGATTTGACATTAAATAACCTCCAAAGGTTGATATACCATAAAACCCAAACAAATAAAATGATTGAAACTATTTGAGAACAATCAGAAATAAATAACTAAAAAGAAATATTCCTGTTTGTCTTATTTTATATATATATATATATATATATATATATATACACACACACACACACACACACACACACACACACAAACTCTTTCATTGATTTCAACATATCAGGCCCAAGCAGTTCAGTTGAACTTGTGAAGTGCTGCACTACCTAAATAGGTGATTTGTTAATAGTGGCGAAAGGTTGTGGAGAACCATCCAAATTTTTTGAATGTACGAGGATCATTAAATAACTTTCCAGACACTTTTATTGATAGTACACACATGAAATTCTAGTCCCCTTCGAAGTAATCTCCTCCGGCTGCAACGCACTTGTTGTACCTTTCCAACAACTTCTGGAGGGCCCCATGGAAGTCCTCTTGTGTGAGCGTGTCAATGACCTTCGTCACAGCCTCTGAGCTTAGGAAATAACCAAAAGTCACAGGGAGAAAGGTCTGGACTATAGGGAGGGCGAAGAACTGTCTTGATGCCCATCTTGGTCAAATAGTCTGTGACAAGGATATAGTTGTGGACTGGTGCATTGTCCTGGTGGAAATGCCACTGACCCAATTTGAAGAGTGCTGGCCTCTTCCGACGGAATCTCTTCCTGAACTCCCTTAAAACCTCAACATGGTAACCCTAACTCTTTGGCCAATCAACTCTGGTGTTCTGACTTCCTTACTCCTCCCACACCTCTCATCATCCCTCACAGACTCCCTGTCTTTTTTGAATCTCTTATGCCACTCAAAAACTAATGTTCGATTCATGCAAGATGGTCGAAAGCATTCCATACGTTTCTGTGGTATCATTTTTTCCAAGTTTAAAACAGAATTTTATTGCATATCGTTCTTCTAAACGTTCTTCCTCACGTCCAGATTGCATTTTTGAAATTCACCAGCTGTGATAATCAGGCTTTAGTAGGGTGTATTCCAATTGCTGCTGTATCTGTTCATTTGAAGCTGAAATCCTAAAAATTGGTCAGTCATCTCATAAGATGTATAGCAATAACCTAGTGAATTTTCAAGAGTCTATGCCAATTTTAAATGACTGTACAAAAAAGTCTGTAAACTTATTGAAGGCATACTGATTACAGAAGAATGGTATACCAACATGCTATAGATTTCCAAACAGGTTTTGAATTTAAAGTTTTTCCTTGTCCAAGACTAGTTGCCTTACTTAGGCTAGAGAGCCCAGTCTTCTATTTTTATCAGGATTAATACATAACTTTGAGAGCATATTGCTAAAAATAACCTGCTATTCTCCACTTTAAGATAATTGTTATCTTTAATTCAAAAGATGCCATCATCCCAATAATAAAGCACAATTTGCTTACAAATCATATATATAATATATGTATAAAAAGGATTTGGCACTGAATAACCCATGAGGTGTGATATGCCATAAAACACAACTGAATCATTCATTTCAGACAGCCAGTTGAACTAATCTGTTGCCAGAGGAATGTAATCATTTTTCAATATTTTTTTTCTCTAGTGTTGTAATAATTCTTTAAGCTTTGATTGATTTTGAAGCAATTTTTTTGGTGCTGGGAAATTTGGCACCGTGCAGTCTGCAGATTTTAGACATCCACTGAAGTAAATGAAGCTTTAATTACTAATTTTCATCTAGATCAGAACATGTTTGGTTTTTTTTTTTGGGGGGGGGGTTATATAGTAAATCAAAATTTTCCTTTTATTTAAAAAAACAAACAAAAATGTGAGAATTAAGACTAGTTTTTCCTCTGATTAAAATATAAAAAAAAAAAAAAATGACATAAATCAGATTTTTCTGAGCAGTTACATTTGCTTTGATTTTTTGTTTTTCTGGCATATCAACTTTTGTGGGTAATCTAATGCTAAAAGCATCCTTGTTGAAGAACAATCACAAGGATCATCTTCAAGTCCCACCGACAGCACAGATTTTCCTGACTCTCTCTCTCTCCATTCATCCCTATCATTCATCACTCTGATAGGTCTTCCTGTTATATAATTATGGAATGATTTTTTTTATTAATCATTTTCGTTAATTATATTTTATCATTTGGTTTGGTTGGACTTTGAACTATTCGGCCATAATAAAAACCCCTGATAGGAAATGAGACTGGGGTATGAATGACATCATTCCCAGAAGCGATGGGGAGGGAATTTGGTGATTTTTGAAAAAATCAGTTAGTTGAGATTTGACTCTGGGCTGGGCAGTCCAGCTGGGGGTTGACTGAAGGACGATGCAGGAACAGTCAGCATAGTAAAAATTGTGTCTCTCTCTCTTCATGTCAAAAAACTAAAACTCAAAAAGTTAATAAACGTTTTGTACCTGAACAACAGAGTGTGTTTTGGGATTTCTCTGCATATGAATATTTTACATATTTGTATTTTGGTCGTATATTACATTCCAAATTACATCCTTTGTCCGCACAGAGCTGATGTAAATAAGATCTTACTGGTCAGCCAACACTGGTACTTCCATGTGTATAGGTCCATAGAAGAATATCACTTAGAAGTTTATCCTTGCTTCCTAATGGTATTTTGCCCAGTCAGCTGGGGCTGTAGAATACACTAACTGCACCTCTGCAGAGGGGTAATACTACCCACTAACGAGAGTCCTGGATATGACACTAAACAATCTGATTGTGAGGTTCCAGCAGTGGTGGAGCTTTGGGGAATGCGGAGTACCCCTTCATTGACATCGCTCCCAGGTCCACTCTGGCCTGGAGTAGTTACACCTGATAGGGCCCTATCTATGGGTTAGATAGAACTAACAGTATACTTATACTAAAATGAATTGTTTGAGTAAACTGAATAGCTTGAAATAGAAATGTTTTTGACAATTAAACCAGACTTACATTTAAACTGCGTGCTTATGCTTAACTGAATTATTCAAAATAGAACTGTTTTTCGACATTAAAACTGTATTTACACTTAACTGAATTGTTACATATAACTGCTTGAATAGTTTGAAATGGAAATGTTTTTGACAATTAAACTGTGTACTGATGCTAAACTGAATTGTTTTAAATAGAAGAGATTATTTACATAAAAATGGATTTGGCGTTAAATAACCTACAAAGGTTGATATGCCATAAAACCCACCAAACCAAACCTAATGGTATTAGTCCAAAAGTGAATGTAATACCACAACTGGAGTTTGAACTCACTCAATCGAGCATGTCAGCCACTACACCATGGGGAGTAAATAATATATTTTGTTTGATAAAAAAAAGTACTTAGTTTCAGTGTTTTAAACAGTGTTCCCCTATTTTCTTGAATTTATACTTTCTATCCATCCATAATTATTTTTTGGTGATAGTTTCCTCAACTCAAGGTTATCTACAACTTTCAGTGACCAAAAAAAGATTGTCTCATTTGTTATAAGGAAGTATATTTATTGATCTCAATCTTGAGACAGCCAAGTAAACATTTTGATGAGTTGGATACAGTTAGCTTTCCAATATGAACTTTGAACTTTCAGATACTTTGTTTTTTGCTGAGCGCATTAATTATCTCTCATGGGTTTTTTTCTTCATGTTTGTTTCGACATTTTTTTTTTTTTTGTGCCGTTTAATTTATTACCAAAAATATTGCCCAACATCTTCATTATAACTGATGCAACTCAGACAGATTTCTTTGAGCAAATACTTAATATCATCAGCATCATCATCATATATTTAATATCATCATCAAATACTTAATATTATCATCATCATCAAATAGTTAATATCATCATCATCATCAAGACAAACTGACAGCACAGATTCCTTTGACTCTCTCTCTCGCCTTTCGGATTGGTAAGTCCTCTTGATGGTATTCAGTGTCTGCACAAAGTTGATGTCCAGCGACACTGGTGTGTCCATATATAGGAGTCCATGGAAATCTGTCACTCATGAATTCATCCTTACTTCACCAGCAGTATCCAGCATATCTTGCTTGTCTTACTTGTGAGATAGGAGGCAAGTGGACATACAACTGCTTTTTTTGTAGGGTACTACTTCCAGAATTTGTTTAAAACAGCAGACTGTATCCTTGTGTAGTTCCGATCTAGTTTTTTTCTTGAGGTGTTTCATTAAGATCCTTGTGGTACAGCTATACAGTAGTACTGACATAGCTACAGCTTGGAAGAATTTCTGTTTTAATATAATATTTAATATAAAAAATTGGATCATACAGTATCATCCATAAAAAAATGACCATGTGCCAGACAAGGTTTTGCAAATATAACATAACATCCATAAATAAATTCACCTATGTTTTATGACAGAAATTTTCTTATCAAAGATACCAAGACTTTATTTCTAGCGGAACATTATACAATCAAAACAGATATTATTAAGTATTATCTATTACATACATGTACATATTCTGATATCCCTACTTCTAAGAGGCTTGGTATTATACTAAGCCGTATGAATTGGTGAGGCTCCTGTTCTGGAGGGTATGGAGTACCCTTTCATTGCCATTATTCTCAGTTCCACTCTGATATGGAGCGACAGTATTTCTTAAGATTCCATCTATGAATCAAATAGATCTCTTTGAAAATTATTTGTATTATATATAAATACTTGATACCATATAACTGTATGAAAATCATGTGTTAAGGATACTGGTTCATTGGTCTAGTGGATAGTGTTTGCCAATGGCCTGGTAGTCTGGGGTTCAATCCCAGGCTGAGTCATACCAAAGACTTAAAAAAATGGTACTTGATACCTCCTTGCCTAAAACTCGGCATAATAAGGTACTTATCAAGGGTAAAGTGGAGCTACTACACCGAGGTGTACGGGAGGGCGTTACTCCATTCCCAGGATTGCCAGACTTTTCTCTTGATCCACACCTTATAATGTTGAGTGTTAAACAAGGAGGTATCAAGTACCATTTTTTTAAAGTCTTTCCAGACTGAGTTCCAGAAATGGAGCCTCACCACTGGATTTAGTTTAGTACCATACCCAGGATGCCCCCTTGTCTCACTTCCTCCACAAAAGATGCAATATCTTCTAATTCCCATTAACAGGACTATTAACTTAGAGGCCTTCAGCCTTTTTTTCCAGTGCTTTAACCATAATGCTGTGTCTTGGGTCATTGTGGTAAGTACTTCAATATTTTTAGATATCATCTCAACTCTAGCTCAAGAATTGTAAGTATATTGGCCTTTTCCGAAGATACGAATATATGTTTTTATGGCAGTAATAATAATAAAAAAAAAAAGAATGATGTTTGCTTTCTCTCAAGAAAACTATGGATGTACATCAGCCTCTTTCTTAAACACTGTACATATAACATAAGTCTGAATTTAAGACAAGTGAAAGTGGCACTCTTTTACCAAGGAAAACTGTTCAGTATAAAAGCAGGCATTTCAGTCTATGTTGATGTGCTGAATTTTTAGAGAAAAAAAATCAGCTTTAACAAAATGTTTGCTATATGAGGTAAAAAGAGGGTTTTAGAAATTTAATCCTTAAAACTAAGGTGAATTTGCAACCCAGTGAGTTGGGACTGTAAAATATGCCAACTGCATCTCTGCAGAAAGGTAGGATCTTCCCAACGAGTGTCTTGGTGATAGTGGGGCTCCAGTCCTGGAGCTTCATTGTCATTAATTCCTGGACCACTCTGACTGGGAGTGTTAGTACTTGTTAGGTTCTCATCTATAGGTCAAACACAAATATTTAATCATTTACTATACTTGAAACTATTTAACTGTGTGCAAACAAATGATTAATATTCAATTGAATTTTTACTATTAGATAGCTGTGCTTGAAACCATTTGACTGTGTGTGAACAAATATACTCTGGCTCTTTTAAAAATCTTACCTACAAACTATTCACTTAAAATCCTCATATATATATATATATATATATATATATATATATATATGTGTGTGTGTGTAAACCACCTCAGCCCAGTCAGCTAGGGCTGTAGAATACACTCTGCACAGGGTTAAGATCCCCTGCCCCAACAAGTGTCTTGAATATGACACTAAGCAATCTGATGGTGAGGCTCCAGTAATGCTAGAGTTATGGGGATTGTGGAGTACCCTTTCATTCCCATTGCGCCAACATCCGCTCTGGCTCAGAGTGATAGTACCTGATAGGGTCCTGTCTATGAGTCAAATAGAACTGTTTGACATTTAAACTGTGTACAAACAAATGACTTATGCTAAATTGAATTGTTTGAAATAGAACTGTTTGATCCTTTTACTGTGTGTAAACAAATGACTGAAATTTAATTTAATTATTAGTGATATATAGCAATATTTGGAACTATTTAACTTTGTTGACTTATGTTTACAAATCATATCTATCTATTATAAATGTATAAACTAGATTTGGTATTACAATGGTTGATATGCCATAAAACCAAACTAAAGCAAACATTTACAAATTAATTAAATTTTTGTATTAAATAATCCATAAGGGTTTGATATGCCATTAAATATAAACCCAAGTAAAGGTTCAGGACTGTAGCTCTTGCTTTTTTTATTTTTGTATTTTTTCCACCTAACCTCAATATTAGAGATTCTAATCTATTTTTTTTTATTTTATCTATTCTTGGGAGAGATGGATTTATGCCTTTCTCAAGAGTATTATCAGCTCAGCAGAAACTAGATAACATGGAAATATCAAAGGAAAATTAATCAATTTTCGCAAAATATTATCTTCAGGAAAGTTGTCCAACAAAAAGTATATTGGACTTTTTGCTTTCTCTTTGGAGTGAGGGTATTAAGAACCCATCCAACAACTTAAGATAATTTTGTTGTATTCTTGTTAGTCTAATTTTCAATCCGTGTTTGCATATTTGTATTTGAGGATTCGAAAAGATGATGTATGTGTTGTCTTCTTTCTCCCTAAAATAACAATTTTCAGTTTTTTGTTGTTTTTTGTTTACAATAAGGTTGTTGAGTACCTTGCCATAAATTTGATGTGGCCCGTATATGATGGTATTCTAACTAATGTCATGAGACCCACATTTGCCACAAGGGTTTTTCTTAGGCCTGGGACACCTTTCAAAAACACTGCAGGAGATTTATTACTATTCTACTTTGTGATTTCTCTCACTCTCCCTCCATCTCTTACTCTCCCTCTCTCTGTCTCCCTTTTTCATTCTCTCTCTTTTTCCCTCCCTTTCTCTGTCTCTCTTTCTCACCCCCTCTCTTCGTCTCTCTTTCTCACCCCCTCTCTCCCTTACTCTCCCTCCCTCTCCCTTTCTCCCCCTTTTTCTCTCCCTCTCCCACTCTCCCCTCCTCTCCATCTCCCCCTCTTTCTCCCTCTCTCCCTTTCCCCTTTATCATCTCCCCCCACCTCTCCTATCTTCCTCCCACTCTCCCTCTCTCTTGACAAAACATCTTTGCCACCATGAGTAAAATGGGTTAGTAGAAAATCCCTCTTCTTCTTTGTTATCATTATTGCATCTTGGTTGACAAAATAAAGGAAATTATATATTATGCAAGAAAAGAAAAAAAGGAAAGATAAGGAATGTGATTTACAAAAGGATTACTGTCGGAAAATGAAAGTATTTTTCAATATGTGTGGGCTAAAATCAGTTTTTTGTTTAATTTTGTTTTGTTTGCAAATACCATCTGGATATATTTCAAGATTAGAAGATAATGTCTCTGCAATGGTACCAATAAGACTAGACGATGAAATGACTGAAGGATTTTCATAAAGACAGCAATAAGAAAAGCTTTTTTATTTTTGGTTGGTTTGAGCCTATTCTTAAAGTTACAAATAAAGATGCCGGTCATATATGAAATTCATTGGCCAAGATTAAGGGGTTAGAATATAAAACATCTGTATATAATGACCTGGCCAATATGATCAAAATTCATTATTCTGGGCTGGCAATAACAATGAATGATATATTTTTGTCTATAACAAGAAATCCCTAAATGATCCTTGACCAGGAACTATGGGGAATCATTTGTCAGATGATTGATTATTGGATTGTAACTTGTATCATCGGGAATTTATTTGTAGAATCTGCATTGTAATGATCCAATTTTTGTAAGTCGCTATGATCATTTGTTCTTCACCCCTGCTTTGTGTAAGTAGTAGACCTTGGTTAGGCTACTTTGAATTCAAACCATCTTTACTCTGCTTAAAAATTGATCTTGTATGACAACTTGCCTGTGGCAGAGGGGTTGGATAAATACATACATAAATTAATATCATATTGGTACAGACCCGATATATTACAAGAATGGAGAAGACCCAATAATTGAAAAGGCTAAATCAAATTGTATTTTTTTTTTTAAAGTAAATTACTTTAAAATTTAAAAAAATATCAAGAATGATCCTATTTACCCAACCCCTCCGCTCGGGCAGGATATGACACTAGGTCAATTTTTTAAGCGGAGTTTATCAGGTTTGAATTCAGAGTTTTCCTTCTCCTAGATTAGTTGCCTCACCAAGGCTGAAGAACCTAGTCTGCCCTACTATTTATCCATAGCTGGTCAAAATATCAAGAATGATTGATATCATTGGATTTTACGTTTCAAATTCTTCTCCAGACACTTCTTGTGAAACTTCTTCTGATGCTTTTCAGATTGATAGGCATGTAAAAATGATAAGGTCAGTATTGGAATAAAATTTTAATAAGTTCTTGAACACCTTCTTTGATCAACAGCCAAACTTAGAAACTGATTTCTCAGGTTGAACCATTCCTATACTCAGATAAACAAAGGGCCCTTTAAGAAGTTCAGAGGATACAACAGCTGAAACATTGCATTTTAACATATCACAATAAAGATGAGGACAACAGACGGAAAAATCAAAATAAAAATAATGCATACATTCTTGTTGCACTAATGCCCTTAGCAAAGGCATGAACCCAGATATAAGTGAATAACAAAAGTTGGAGCTCTTAAGTGTATAAGAAGGCAATGCATTCTTTGTTATTGGTATCATGTAATCCAGTACAACCTGTCATGTTATTTGGAGAGGAGATAGGCACTGCCAAGTAACTGCCATTGCCCTGAGAGATGCTATGAAGAGGAATAACTTGGCATGACATTTCAAATATTAATAGGTGATGAGAAACGTAGATGAAACATCTGGGAATATAAATTCTGTAAATAGGATAAAACTCAACATTGTAGGTTAATGTTAAAGGTGGCTTTTTTTCTGAGTTTGATTAATGCTGCATTTAGGTGTTAGTTCAAACATTTTGAGTAAATATCAAATGCTAATCATGAATTTTATTTTCTTGTTTCTTTATATTAAACCATAGAACTTGAATGGCTGGTATTTGTTCTGATACTTAGAAGTGTCTGTGCTTAGGCAGTGTGAATGCCATCTGAAGAATCCCCATTTCTACATCACTATTGCCTAACAATAATGCAATCAGGTTGTTAGTGAACAGATTATAGTATTTTATATATTCAGCTAGAAGCCCCAGGGTGGAAACCAGGGCTAATCAGTGTACTGGATTGTAAGGGTTAAAATTGATTTGTTAGTAATTATTAAATGTTTTTTTAAAGAATTTTACATGTTTATCCTTAAATTTGATTTAATTTTACTCCATATTTTCTTTCTTTCTTTATCACTTGCACAAGCTCAGCATGCAGATTTGTTGTCTCATGAATGAATACATTTACCCCGGGGATAAGGCTGATGGCATTAATTTGCTGTTAGCTTTGCCCCCACTATCTGGCATTCATGTCGGACGGGGCATTGTCCCTCTAAGACAGACTTTTGGCTGAAAGGCCCCTGGCTTTGCCTGGGCAAGCTGCATTACTGACACCTTTGTACAGCACTAGACCATTGATGAACACTCTACCCAATAGGCCAATGAGCCGGTAATATTGAAAAGAAAAACCTTCTGCATAGGACATCATGAAATTCCTAAAAAGACAGCAGACATTAAATACTTTTATTTATCAAATTATTATATTTGAATAAAATTTAAAAATAAGAAAATTTATACCTTAATATATTTATTAAAAATCTCTTTGTGCGTGTTATTGTAACCTTGCAAAAATGGCATATCAGTGAGATTTTCATTCAAGTAATGATACTATTAGACTGCTTTAAGAGAATAAAGCAATTTCCAGGACTATTTTCAAGTGAATGATGATTTTTAGCTTTTTTTCCCTAGTAATCCTAATTATTGATTTAGTAGAAATAACTATCAAATGCTTATTGGTATTATTCCCTCGTAAATTGAAGCATTCATATGATAGATGGACTGCTGATACAAGAACCTTACAAATTCATGGTTCATCTAGTAATAGTCTAAAATCTAAATTTATCCAAAAATAAAAATATTGTCCTTTTTCAATTACTTCTAAACTTGTTGCTTTTAATAATGAAAAGTCAAATAAATATTTTTCTGTCTCGTGTATATCTAAATTCTTGAACATATTTTATATTGATTTATCATATTTATGATAAAAATATTTTTATGCTTTGTTACATTTCATTGTAAAAATAAGAGAGTGGGGATGTTCAGATTTGGTAAGTTGATTTTCTATAAAGACAACTATTTAAAATATGAAACGTTCCACTTACAACCTTGAAACGTTAATTTATCTGCTCAAAATTTGTCATGCTTTCTTGTCTAACATAATAAATATTATAGAAATTTAGATTGTTTGGTTGTATCTGCATGACAATATTTTTCTTTTTAGACACACACACATGAAAGAATATAGTTGACAAATGAATATGGCTGACAAATGAAAAGTGGGGAATCCCCATGGTGTTGTGGCTAAAGTGCTAGACTGTGGCTTCATAGTAAGCAAGTTCAAACTCCAGTTGTGCTATTATGTTCACTTTTGGACTTATATTCTTGGGAAATATTTAAACCCCTTATTCTGCTATATATAGGCTAAATAGTATCACTGTTGGTTGGCTACAAGAATGGATTTGGTATTAAATAAATTAAATGCCATTAAACAAAGAAACCTGAAAAATGAAAACCAAGTTGTTTCATATTTCTACCATATTGTCATTTATTATTATTCAAATTTGAATTTGCAGCATGGTTTTGTGCAAGGCTCTGCAGGGGCTTTATTTGTTTCACTGGTGACAATTTTCTGGGATATGAAAGGACCCATCACTATTGATTTTCTTGAAAAGGGTGTAACTGTAAACAGTATTTCCCTATTGCCAACTCCTTTGGCAAAATTCACCTTATTTATTGAATGTCCCTTAATGATTACTTATCACACACACACACACACACACACACACACACATAGAGTGAAAAAAGAGAGAAGAAAGACGGTTGGCAAAAATTAAGTTGACATGTTTTGCTGTAAGGATAGGTTTGTTATAAGTAAAATTATTTTTTCAAAAATTAAGTCTATATGTAATAAGGGGAGAGAACCATGTATTTGTCATATAGAAATATTTTTTTAATAAAATTTCATTTCCAGTGAAGTTAACCGTCTAGTGAAACATGTCAATTTGTTTTTCTGTATTGGCATCTTTTTCTCCTACCACAGGATCTTGTTCAAAGATATCTATCTATATATATATATATATATATATATATATATATAAACAAATACTAACAATACATACAAAATTTCTCTGCGGAGAGTTCTCATGATGTAATGACTAAAGTGTTGATCTGTGGCCTTGAAGTAAGTAAGGTCAAACTTCAGTCGCACTATTACATTCACTTTTGGACTAATGCCCTTGGAAAAGGTATGAATCCCCTTATTCCTCTGTATATGGGTTAACTGATATCACCGCTGTTCTACAAAGATGGCCACAATGTTAAATTACTTAGAAAGGTTGATATGCCATTAAACAAAGAAACCAAATCAACCAAGCAAAATTTCTCTGTCCCAAAAAGAGTACTGAATTAAAATCCATATAAATTAAAAACCTTTATTTTTAAAACTGGTTAGTGTTACTTAAAATTTCATGTGGCAAGGTACAACAATCTTGTGTGTGTATATATATATATATATATATATAGAGAGAGAGAGAGAGAGAAAGACAGAATTTGGCATTAAATAACCTACAAGGATTGATATGCCATAAAACCCAACCAACAACAGTTTTGCAGCTGTGCCCCATTGTATTAGAATATTCTAACTCTAACCTCTTCAGAAGGGTAAGACCTTGCTTCTCCCAAAAAAACGAATGTCTTAGATATGACACAAAACTGCGTTTAGTGATGAGGCTCCAATTCTAGGGCTCTAAAGAGAAAACTCGTTCATTGTCATTACTCACTGGTTCACTCTGACCCACATTGTTATTACCCATCTCTGGATCAAATAGAGTCCCATCTCTGGATCAAATAGATTTTTTTTGAAAATTATTAGTATTAGATAGTGTTGTGGCCCTGGAAAGGGTCACAAAGGAAAACACAAACATGGATATTTGATAACAGATTATATTACACAAGAAAGATAGAGTTACATAGAAAAGGTAAGAAGTCTTGTACTGTTTGGATAACACTGATATTGACCTGCTCTTGGCAGCGAAATCTCTAGTACTAATAACAGTGAGAAGAGTCCATTATGGTAAGATGGGTAAGGCTCCCAGAACAGATAGGAATACTTGATACCATATAAGTATACAGACAACTGGTTATTATCATTACTATTATTATTACATAGGCATAGTTACTTTAAACAACATAACTGTCTATAGATTATTAGTATTACATTGGAATACTTGAAACCATATAACTACACAAACAACTCATTATTATTATTATTACATAGGAATAGTGATTTTAAACTATATAACTGTATAAATTATTAATATTAGTTGGTTGGTTGGTTGTTTGGGTTTTATGGCATATCAACCTTTGTAGGTTATTTAACACCAAATCCATTTTTATGCAAATAGTTCTATTTCAAACAATTCAGTTTAGCATGAGTACACAGTTTAATTATCAGAAACATTTCTATTTCAACCTATTCAGTTTATTCAAGCAGTTCTAATAGTGTAAGTTGAATTTCAATGTCAAAAACAGTTCCATTTCAAACAATTCAGTTTAGCATAAGCATACAGTCTAAATGTATGTACAGTTTAATGGTCAAAAACATTTCTATTTCAAGCTATTCAGTCTAGTCAAACACTTCTAATTCAAACAATCCAGTTTAGTATAAGTATGCAGTTCTATTTAACCAATAGATAGGGCCCTATCAGGTGCTACCATTCTGAGCTAGAGTCTTACCCCTCTGCAGAGAACCAGTCAGTGTATTCTACAGCCCCAGCCAACTGGGCAAATTAGTATAAGATAGGAATATTTGAAACCATATAACTCTACAAACAACTCATTATTATCATTATTACATAGGAATAGTTAATTTAAACTATATCACTTATTAGTATTAGATAGGAATACTTGAAACCATATAACTGTGGAAACAAATGTTTTTCCATTATCATTATGAAACTTTCCAATATTCATTTTTCAATACTTGATGGTGAATTTTGTATCTCTGCTGAAGTCATGGCCATTTGAGTGGAAATATTGTTCTATAAGCTGTAGTTTGTCATAATCTATCGATTTTCTTCTGTGTCTACTTGTTTAATCTAAAATAAAATGGCCATTCTGACTTTCCAATATGTTGATTTTGTAATATATACAGCGTGATTCCTAAAAATGTTAATACCTTTTTTAGAAGTTCCTTTTGATATAATTTCAGTCTCCACGTTAACCATCCCTGTCAACACATTCTTATGATCTCCCACAGGTGATTAAAAAATGTTAATATTCCTATGAGAGTATCTTTATTAAAAAGGTAGAACAGATACAATAGAGCTCACCAGGGGAAGATTCCAATAATGTGTTGATAAAGATGGTGTACAGGTGGAGACATTAAAATCATAATATTATAAAACCCAGTCGGCTAGGGCTGTAAAATACCCCTTCTGCATCTTTGCAGAGGGGTAAGACACCCTCAATGAGGGTCCTGATTATTACATTAAACAATCTGATGGTGGGGCTCCAGTCACATTAGAGCTTTGGGGAATGCGAAGTAACCCTTCCTTCCTATCACTCCCAGGTCCACTCTGGCTCAGAGTGGTAACACCTGATAGAGTCCTATCTATGGGTCAAATAGAACTGTTGATATTTAAACTGTGAAAAAAAATAACTCATGATAAATTGAACTGTAAGAAGTAGAGCTGTTTGATCATTCATCTGTGAGTACCTAAATCACTGATGTTTAATTGAATTGTTAGTGGTTGTTAGCAATACTTTGAACCTTTTAACTTTGTTGACTTATGCTAAATTGAATTGTTTGATCATAGAACTGTTTGATCATTTAACTGTGTGTATTTATAAAATGTGTTTACAGATCGTGTATTTAATATATAGGTAAAAACAGGATTTGGCATTAAATAACTAACAATGGTTGATATGCCATAAAACCAAACCAAACCAAATCCTATATATTCAATATATCTGTATAAACAGGATTTGGGATTAAATAACCAACAATGGTTGATATGCCATAAAACCAAACCAAACCATATCATAAAAGAACTCCCATATAAAAGTTTAAGTTTTTTGGACACCATGTATTTTTACTGATAAACAAAAATAATAATGTTTTTTTTGTTTTTCTTTTTTTTAACAGGCAATTCAAGAAGTTGTACAGCATCGAGATCATGGTATGCCAGGTGACAATGGAGATACATCATATCAACAAAGTCAAAATTTGGACTTTTCATCATCTTTTAATAAAAAATACCGAATACCAAATGAAGGGAATATTATTATTGAACCACAGGTGAGACCCATCGAAGCCCAGCTTGCTAGTAAAGATGCTCAAGTGGGTGTTGCTGATGGGAGCAACCAAATTCCATGGCACAAGTTTAATGTTGAGAAATACATTGCCGCCAAAGCTCTCAAAGAAGGCGAAGACAGTTATTCACGCAATAAATTTAATCAGGCAGCAAGTGACAAAATTAAGATGACAAGAGATGTTCCTGATGGCCGAAATTATCAGTAAGTTGTATAATTTTTCCTTTTGCTTTGTAAATTATTTCTGTCAGCCTGTGTAGCAACAGTGTCACTCAGGGTGATTAGTTATACTGTTATATTAACCAGTCAAATACCTGAAATTTTTCTTGTTTATCTTGTGCAGGTACAGACACTTCTGTTTTGTACCCAGTGATATCTACACAGTTTATAGGATAAAAGCAGAAACATTAGTCTATCAAATTAGTAGAGTGGTATACTGATACCAACAATTTCTCCTCAAAGGAAGCATCATGAGACCCTTGTCTTACTCTCACTCACTTCTTCAACCAGCACTGCCAAGTTAAAACAATTGAAACAATTACTCATTAAAAAAAAAAAAACAAGAAAAAGACAGATTTGAAAAATATGTTTGAAAACAAATAAAATAAAAAAAAGAAGTTATTTGTTTTCAAACTAAATTTTTGAATAATGTTTTCTTTTTAGTTAACAAAATATGCAAATTAGCTAATTATGCTGAGACACCATACCTTTCTTTGTCAGTGTTGAACATTATATATATATACTAACTTATTTGTAGCAAGAATAAGCATTCATTTTGAGGTTATATATATATATATATATATATATATATATATAAAACAGCACCTTATGTATATATATGTCCTCACTATATTTATGTGTATATGTTACAAAACATTAAAACATTTCTATAGTATCATCTTGCCACAACCGTTCTTTAGCTGCTGTATAAAAAGTAAATGTCAAAAATAGGAATCTGCTTGAATATTTTCTTTGTAGAATAGGTTGTTGAATATTTAAAGACTAAATGAACAATTCAGTTCACCATTGAATTGTCGAATTTTGTAATGTTTGTGGATATCATCTGCTTTTGATTGTGTAGTATCTGTGAGTTTAGTTGAATTTATTTTGTGTTCAGAAGACATTAATGTATTTTTTCAGTGGGTAAAATAGCAGACAAGGCCCACTAATACTATTTGGTAACCATTTAAAAAATACAGCTCTGATTTCATATATATATATATATATATATATGAAATCAGAGCTGTTTTATATACATATATATATATATATATATATATATATATATATATATATATATAAAAACAGCTCTGAAAAAAGAATAAAAAAGATTATATATATATAATCTTTTTTATTCTTTTTGAAAAAAGAAGGATTAACATATTTGCTATAGATCTATATTTTTTTTGCTTTTTTTCAAGAATCCTCATAAGAATTCTAAAAATTATTTTTATCTATATATCAAATAAAAGTGTTTGTTGTTTGCAATACAAATCTAGTTTTAAAAATAATTTGAGAAGAAACCCTACTGAAACCATAAAAAATTATGATTTATTAATAAAAACTAATTTAAATAAGAGATATTATCATAACTATTTAGAACTAATTTAACTAAATAAGATGTTGGAAAATTCTTTTAAGGGTACTAGAAATTAAAAAAAAATTAACAGTATATGTACACACACACATATATATATGGTACAGTCTGTGACCCTGAGTTTCTTGCATTCATCTATTGTGTGTGTGTGTGTGTGTGTGTGTGTGTGTATGTGTATATATATAGTTAGCTGACCATAGTTGAGGGCAACCCAAAGGCTCCCATTTCAATGGCTACTATATCAAGGTGTGGGGGAGGGCACTATTCCATTCCCTTGATAGTTCCACTTACTCTTGATCTATACCTTATAATGTTGAGTAAGGAGGCTTCAAGTACCATTTTTGAGTTTTTTATATGGCTCAACCTAGGATTGGACCCTGGTCTTCCAGACCATTGGCAAATACTCTAACCCTTGTGCCAATGGTTCTGTTTAATAAATATATATAAACCATTACCCAGCAAAAATAGCACATTATTGCAAGATTTTTATCAAAGGATTACACTTATTCTCTAACATAGATAATAAAGCAATATTGTGTTCATTTTGAAACTTAATGTTTATTTTCTGATGCCCTCATTCATTCTGAACATTGTTTATGAAAATAATTATTTGATTAAACCAAAGTAGAAATTTTGTGTTTAGAAAACATGAATATATTTTTTCTCTGGGTAAAATAGCCGAGTAGACAGTACCCTCTATCCTTGTTTGGCAACCAGACTAGAAGAACAGCACTGAATCCAAAACCAATAACAAAATCCACTTTTCACCAGTTATGGATAAAAGTGAGCATGTGAGGGTGTGGCCAAGCAATCTAACCTATACAAAAAAACTAATTGCTAAAACTGGATTGATATGCAAGCTGAAGTGTGTTGCCAACTAAACTCTAATTAACTGAATGATTAATTGTCAGTAGTTGAATAGTTATTGTGGTATATGTGAGGATATTATCGACTTTCAGTTGCCTAGCATCTACTAGTTAAGACAAATTGATTAAACCAAGGAAATCAGAGCAAACTAACAAATTATAATTTGACTTTGGATTAAGAAAACTATTCAGTTTTATGTGTGTATATATATATATATATATATATATATATATATATATATAGCTAAATTTCTCATTAATCTTGTGTGTGTATATGTATGTATATATATATATACCGGCTCATTGGTCTAGTGGGTAGAGTGTTTACCATTGGTCCAGGAGATCTGGGTTCAATCCCAGGTCGCGTCATACTAAAGACTTTAAAAATGTTACTTGATACCTCCTTGTTTAACACTCAGCAATATAAGGTACATATCAAGGGTAAAGTGCAGCAATCCAGGGAAAAGAGTAGCACCCTCCTCTACACCTCAGTGTAGTAACTATTGGAAAGGGAGCCTTCTGGTCGCCCTCAACAACAATATATATATAAAATTGAAAAATTAAGTCATCCAAAAGTGATGAATTTATTATGAAGAAAAGTCGATGTTAAAATGTTTCGATTTTAATGAAACTTCCTCAAGACTTTCAGATGGTGAAATAAGTGTTGATAGAACAACTATGGATGTTTAAACATGAAACATCTATCATTGTTCTATTAACACTTTCCATCATAATAAATTCATCACTTTTGTTTTTCTATTTTCTCTATATTGTTGGGTTCCTTTCCATTATGTACTTCCATATATATATATATATATATATATATATTTATTTACTAATCAATTATCTACCAGTATTCACGGTACCAGAAAAAAACCAAAAAACCCCTGGCCCGGAACAAGAGAAAAAAATATCTCGAATCACGGTCCAGAGGAAAAAGAAAAAAGTTTTTTGGGGTAAAAAAGAAAGAAAAGACCAACCTCGTCCTACTCCTTGAAAAAGATCAAGGGGTACTAAGTCAGTGGCCAAAAGAAAACCAAAAAACCCTCCGCGAATACTGCAATGCTACAATTACTAAAGTGCTCAACATTAAACAATGGAGCCAATTATAGAATTAACTTAAATCGCTAGTCGAAAATCTTCTACTAAAGTTTCACTTTAACGGATCATCAGGAAGTTTCGGCGAAACTTCCTGATGATCCGTTAAGGTGAAACTTTAGTAGAAGATTTTCGACTAGCGATTTAAGTTAATTCTATATATATATATATATATATATATATATATATATATATATATATATAATTATGAAAAAACGCAAGGTCTTCTTGGGATTATTTTATTTATAGTTTGAATTATTTGTCAATGTTAAACCTCTCAATTTTTTTATATGAAAACATTAAACATTCATCAAGGTGTCTGAATTGTTAAATGAAACAAAAAAAAAAAATGACAATTTTGAACATTCTATTCTGTTGGTTGTATTCTCTTTCAAATCTGTGTAATATAATTAATTTTTAAAATAAATTTTCAAATACTAATTACATTACAAAAATTTGTAACAGAATGCCACCTACGTAAATAGAATATCTAAAACTTTCTCATTTTTTTTCTGTTTCATTTAACAATTCAAACGCACTGATTAAGGCTTAATGTTTTCATATTTAAAAAACCAAAATTTTAACTTTGTACAATATAGTTTAAATTATTTACCTTTTTCCCCACTGTCAAATTTATTACCAGTTTTCCATATATATCAATGTGTGTGTAATATATATGTGTGTATATATATATATATATATGTATATCTGAGAAACTGGTAATATTAATGATATTAATGTGTATGTAGGGGTGTGTGTGGATATATATATATATATATATATAGTCATGCATTGATATGAAAATTATTATAAACAAGCTGCCCTCATTAACAATATAATTTGAATTATTTACCATTTTCATACTGTCGAATTTATTACCAGTTTTCCATATATGTCAGTGTGTGTGTAATATATATATATATATATCTGGGAAACTGGTAATATTAATGATATTAATGTGTGTGTAGGTATGTGTGTGTGTGTGTGTGTGTGTGTATGTATATATATATATATATATGCACACACTCATGCATTGATATGAAAATTATTATAAACAAGCTGCCCTCATTAACAATAAGCTGAAAACAATTTCTTTTGAAATGAAAGCAAAAAGTTCTCCATGCAAGTCACGACTTCAGCAGAGAGGCAAAATTCACCATCATAGAAAGAGTTTAAAAAAAAAAAAAAAAGAATCAGTCAACTTTGATTGTTCATTGTCAAAGATATGGGTACAACCCTGTCACAGATTATGAGTTGTTTTATTTAATCACTGAATATTTTGAATGAGAGTATTGATTATGAGCAGTTGACATATTATACAGTCTCAGCGATTCGTAGTCATGTGATCCTTATCTGTGAATTCTACACATTTAAACCAATACCAATGGACTGCACAATTATACATGATGTCAACTGCAGACAATGAACGCTCTCATTCAAAATATTTATTGATCACATGAAACATCTCTATTGCGTGGTCATACTCACGTCTTTGACAATGACCAAAGAAGGTCAAAAGCACATGTGTGCTCACGTAATGAAGTCAGAGATTTTGGATAGTTATTAAAAAGCCTTCATCCTCAGTTGCAACACCTCGCTAACTAACATGAAAAGACTAATGAAAAAATTCAACTCCAAATACTTTTCTGTTTTTTTAATATAAATATACTTACAAGGAAATCTGCGGTCTAAATACACCCACCATATATATATACATACATATATATATATACATATATATATATATACATATATACATATATATATATATATATATATATATATAATATATAAAGTAAAGTTGGTGACCATAGTCGAGGGTGACCCGAAGGCCCACTTTTCATAAGCTACTACACCAAGCTGTAGAGGAGGGCATTACTCTTTTCCCTGGATTTCTCCACTTTGCATTTGATCCTTACCTTATAATGTTCAGCAAGAAGGCATCAGGTACCCTTTTTTGAGTCTTTGGTATGACTCAACCTGGGATTGAACCCCAGTCTTCCAGGCCATTGGCAAACACTCTACTCACTTGGCCAATGATCCAATTTTGTATTTCCTTTTGTACTAGCTCTTAGTAAAAGTATGAATTCATTTGCTTGACTCCTTACTTCCTCATCCATGAGTAAATATTAGGAGGACCTGGGGTTTCTAGCCTTGATAAGGCGGCCAATCTAGGAAAAGAAAAGGTTTTATTGAAAAACTAAGGAATGCTCGGTCAGCTGGTGCTGTAGGATATGCGGACTGCATCTCTGCAAAGAGGTAGGACCCCCTCTCCCAACCAGTGTCCTGATTGTGACACTAACCAATCTGATGGTGAGGCTTCAGTCTTTGAAATTTGAGGAATGTCTAGTACCCCATCATTGCTATTAATTCCTGGTCCATTCCGACCTGGAGTAGTAATACTTATTCAGGTTATATCTATGAGTCAAATAAAACTATTTGATCATTTACTATACTTAAAAAAACATTTAAATGTGTGCAAACAAAGGATTAATAAATTGAATTAAGAATAGGAATAGCAATGCTTGAAACCATTTAACTGTGCGCAAGCAAATGAACTTTGGCTTGTTTAAAAATGTTATCTAAAATCTATTCATTTACAAATCATGTAACAGGATTAGGCATTAAGTAACCTATTGGGGTTGATATGCCATAAAACACAGCCAAGTTTCTTTAGATTATGTCTTTATGCTTGAGCTTTAGTCTACCTGTTTTACATGACCCTTTTAGTTGAGAGAACTATATATATATATATATATATATATGCTGAAATAATTACCTCACATTCCCTTGTTCTGCTATTACTTGTGGTTTCATGTGTTTTTTTTGGTCTCCAAGCAAAAACACATTTATCAAAGTGGGGATTTGGTGGAAGCAATAAATAAATAAGAAAAAGATTTTTTTTAATATTATTGTTTCCCAAAAAGCAATGACAATTGTTGTTTGGTTTTTTTTTTTTCCTAATGCGTGAAACTGCCATTCACAGCAGAGCAAGGGAATGTGAGGTAAATAATTATTTTATACTGCTCTGCTTGCCAGCATCTGAACACTTGATTTTATCCACGGTTCTTTGACAATTGTTTTGTATATTTTTTCTCATTTATTTACCAAACTTCTTTTAACAATCAGGATTCGGCAGAAAGTCAATTTTTAAGCAGAGTCTAACTGGTTGGAAGTCAATTTTTCTTTTTCTAGACTGATTGCCATTCTATAGTTAAAGATCCCAGCCTGCCCTACTATTTCTCCATAGCTGGATGTAGAATAGTTGAAGTTATACCTTTACCAAAAGTATTAGCATTATGTGAAAATGATAAGTCTTGTCCAGTATTTGAACTCTGATCACCCTGCCCATTTTCCTAAACTAATAACTCTTATATCACAGGTGCCTTAAAATATATAAATAATTGTGAAGATAGATTTTTGTTCCATGATTGAGATCATAATTGTTCAATTATCTATGGCCTGGAGTGGTAGCACCTGATAGGGTCCTATCTATGAGTCAAACAGTTCTGTTTGATATTCAAAGTAAGTGCAAACAAATGACTCTTGCTAAATTGAATTGTTACAAATAGAACTGTTTGATCATTTAACTGTGTGTAACCAAATGACTGATGTCTGATTGAATTGTTAGTGATACATAGTAATACTTGGAACCATTTAACTTTCTTGACTTATGCTATATTGAATTATTTGAAATAGAACTGTTTGATAAATTAACTGTGTGTATCTACAAAATGTGTTAATAAATCATATATCTAATATATATATATATATATATATATATATATATAAAAACAGAATTTGGCATTAAATATCCAACAATGGTTGATATGCCATAAAACCAAACCAAACCATCTCACCCCAAACACGTATTTCTCATTGACATATGGCTCAATATGGACTCACTTCTCAAAATCTTAATCTTTATACAACTGTCGGAATAGTAGGGCATTTATAATTTGAAACTGTCCAGATCTATTTGTATTAAATAGGAATACCTGAAATCATATAATTGTGTACAAACAAATGATTATTACTAATTAGAATATTTACTTTCGTTCATATGATTGTGTATTAATTATTAGTTTTAGAAAGGAATATTTGAAATCATATAACTGTGTGCAGACAAATTATTATTATTATCATTACTAATACTATGACTAAATAAGAATAGTTACTTTAATTCATATAATTGTGTATAGATTATTAGATAGGGATTGTTTACAGATGATTATCATTTGTTAATTGAAACCTTATAATTGCTTGTAAAAAAGAAAAAAAAAGCTGATTTGGATATTAAATAACCCAACACGGGTGGACATGCTGTTAAACTAGTCCCCAACATTCCCCTCCCCTGTTGAGAACCAATTAATTACATTAGTTGTTGGAAAGCCAAATTTGTTTGCTTTGTGGTGTGGGTATATTATAAGCTTTCAGTTGCTAAGTACTTACTAGTTATGTAGAATTGATTAAGTTGGGGGGGATCTTAGTTAACTAAATGCCTGAATAAAAAATATATAATTTGAGTCTGGAGAAAAAAAATCTTTTCAGTTTTATTATAATTTTCTAATTATTGTAATTGAATGTATAATAGGTCCACTGGTATATTAGAAACATGCCCATTTCAGCAGGGTCAGCAGGGTATATTAGAAGCATGCCCAAATCAGCTTGGTATATTAGAAGCATGCCCATTTCAGCTTGGTATATTAGAAGCATGCCCATTTCAGCTGGGTATATTAGAAGCATGCCCATTTCAGCTGGGTATATTAGAAGCATGCCCATTTCAGCAGGGTATATTAGAAGCATGCCCATTTCAGCTGGGTATATTAGAAGCATGCCCATTTCAGCTGGGTATATTAGAAGCATGCCCATTTCAGCTGGGTATATTAGAAGCATGCCCATTTCAGCAGGGTATATTAGAAGCATGCCCATTTCAGCTGGGTATATTAGAAGCATGCCCATTTCAGCTGGGTATATTAGAGAAGCATGCCCATTTCAGTGGGTTATATTCAGGCAAAGAAAGATTTTATTGTATTTAAGCATATATTGTTTAAAGTTAGCTGTCAGTAGATTAAGAATAACATGACAAAAGAATTTTAGCTCTAACACAAAAAAAAAAAAAATTAAGAAAATATTACTGATTATAAAAAGTAAGTTTGTGGTAGAATTGAAATTTAACATAAGTAATCATAATTTTGAAAATAACCTGTGGAATTTACTGTGTTACAATATTGCAAGAGAAATCAAAGCCGAAAACATTTCATCAAAAGAAAAAGCCTACGGTAACATTTTAGCATAAAATACAGTGGGGCATTTGGAGTGGTGGGGAAGGAGGCTACAAGCATTTTTGCATTCTGTAACAAAAAGTTTTAATCATCTTAGACAGAAAAAAAAAATCTTCATCAGTGAAGCCTAAAAACTGAGGGATTTCTTTAGTCATTTTTTTGGATTGATTTATTTTAATGGCATGTCAACCTGCCTAGGGTTATTTTATCCCCTGATGTTAGATATTCATATGCATTGTACATTTATATTTTCATTTTTGTGTAGTTGCTTCTTAAGAGATTTTTTTGCATATGGTCATGTGATATCGACTATTCCTATCTCACAGATCTATTTGACCATGAATTGGACCCTAATAGGTACTATCACTCTGGGTCAAAGTCTAACTAGGAGTAATTGCAGAACTGGAGCCTCACCATCAGATACAGTTTGTCATATCCAAATTGTCCCCTTTTTAGAATTGGTTTGGTTGGGTTTCGTTGTTTAATGGCATATCAACCTTTGTAGGTTATTTAATGCCAAAGCCATTCTCCTAGAAGAACAGTAGTGGTACTATTAAACCCATAGCTGGGAGGATAAGGGGGTTCATACCTTTCCCCAGGGTATTTGCCCGAAGGTGAACGTAATAGCGCGACTGGAGTACGAACTCACTTACTACGATTCCGCAGTCCATCGCTTGAACCATTACACCACAAGGACACCCCCCTTTTTAGAATTGACTTAACTTTCTACAGGTGACATTGTCAATATGTTCCTTGTAGCGTTTTTTTTTCAAATGCATGTTACATGTTTCAGAATAATCTTGGGGAATATTCTGAAATATTTTGGTTTAACTTTAAATAGTGTTAAATGTTTATCATCATTGCTGTTGGCATTTTATGAAGTACTAATACTCATGGAAATGGTATGAATCTAGCTATTCTCCCTCCAGCTATGGGTAAATAGTAGGGCAGACTGAGCTCTAACTTTCGTAAGGCAACTGGTCTAGGAGAAGGAAAACAAATTGGCTTTGCGCTATATCCTGATTATAGTGGAGGGGTCAGTTAAATACGATCCTTTGGCTGAACATTTTTAGCCAGAAACCAAAATTATAACTTTTTTTTTTTCTTAGATGTGGTCATCTTTTCTGGTCACCAGAAAATCAAAACTTCAAATGAATTATGTTATATTTGTAGCATGGATAATAGTCACCAAAGGAATGGTAAATATGAACTTCTTGATGACATTTATGAACATATAAATGCTCACCAAAATAGTGTTCCATGCCGTGCCAATGTTTATTGTTGCCAAAAAAGTGGGGGCATAATTTTATGGTCAGTTTGCATGATTTAAGATCCCGTTATGTAGGGCAGGTTTTCAGCTAGTAATTATAATTTTAAAGTAATAAGTAGTTGAGTATAAAAGAAAAAGAAACTGCTTCAAGATTCTATGTAGGTATTCGGATACTAATTGTACTTAGATCAGTTAGGTGATTATTTCTGTCAATAGTTGACTAATTTTGTGACTGGCTGAGTGTATGTATAATATTAACTGAGCATGCATGTGTATGTGTGAATAGTACCTGTGTGTGTGTGTGTGTGTGTGTGTGAATATTAACTCTGTGTGTGAGAATATTACTTGGATGTGTATGTGTGAATATTACTTGGATGTGTGTGTACATGAATATTACCTCTGTGTGTGAGTGTGTGTGAATATTACCTGGATGTATGTATGTGTGAATATTACCTCTGTGTGTGAGTATTACCTGTATGTATGTATGTGTGAATATTACCTGTGTGTGTGTGTGTGTGTGTGTGTGTGTGTTTGTGTGTGTGTGTATCACCCCTGTGTGATTATTACCTCTGTGTGTGTGTGAATACTACCTCTGTGTGTGTGAATATCACCTCTGTGTGATTATTACCTCTGTGTGTGTGTGTGTGAATATTACCTCTGTGTGTGTGTGTGAATATTACCTCTGTGTGTGTGAATATCACCTCTGTGTGTGTGTGTGAATGTTACCCGTGTTTAGTTGCCTCGCATCCACTTGTTAAGTAGAATTGATTAAGGCAAAAAGTAACATAGATTTCGTGATGATTTATGTTCTATCACAAATGTAACTTTTAAATCATTAAGAGCAAAGAAAATACTTACTGCTTCAAGTAATTAAAAGCTTAACACTTGAATAGTAATTATAAAAACTATAGATATGCATCTTTGCTCGTGGTAGGAAATTTTAGTCTGTTTTAATAAAAAAAAGTATTGCTAAGATATTTCCCTCTATTTATCTTTGCTCATTTAATCAAAGTTTTGTTTAGTTGATTGGGTTTTATGGCATACCAACCTTTTGTAGGTTATTTAATGCCAAATCCATTAGTATGCAAATAGTCAGTTCTATTTCAAGCAGTCCAGTTTAGCATGAGTACACTGTTTAATTGTCAAAAACATTTCTATTTCAAACTATTCTAATTCAGCTAATTTTGTTTACACACAGTTAAATGTCAAAAACAGTTCTATATTAAATAAATGAGTTTAGTGTAAGTACAGTTTCAATGTCAAAAACTGTTCCATTTCAAAATTTAATCAAAGTATAAAGTGCATACTTATGCTTAACTGAATTATTTGAAATAGAACTGTTTTTTGACATTTAAACTGTGTACTTATACTAAACTGAATTATTTGAAATAGAACTGTTTTGGCCTGTGGGTAGAGTGTTCGCCAATGGTCCAGAAGACCTGAGTTCAATCCCAGGTTGCATCATACCAAAGACTTGAAAAATGGTACTTGATACCTCCTTGGTTAACACTCAGCAATATAAGGTACGTATCAAGGGTAAAGTGGAGCAATCCAGGGAAAAGAGTAGCACCCTCCTCTACACCTCAGTTTAGTAGCTTTTGAAAAGGGAGCCTTCTGGTCACCCTTGACTATGGTTTCCAACTTTTACTTATATGTATAAAGATGGATTTGGCATTTTTAACCTACAATGGTTGATGTGCCATTAAACCAAATCCAAAAACCCCATCAAGTCCTCCAAATTATATCCAGTGTCTGCACAGAGCTGATGTAAATAAGTTCTTTTTGGTTGGCCAAAACTCTCATGTCAATGTTTATGGGTCCATAGAAGAACATCACTTCCGAGTTTATCCTTGCTTTTTCAGCAATGTCTTACTTGGATGTTTTTTGAGATGAAAGGTTAGTGGCCATATAACTGCTGTTTTGTGGGGTTTATTTTCTAAGATTTGTTCAAAACAGCATGTAGCATTCGTTTGTAGTTCCCATCTAGCTTTATCTCTATGCCTTTTATCAACATCCTTGTGGTAGTAATGACACAGCCATACTTTGGAAAAAAATCCCATTTTTCTTTAATTGGATGAATCAGACTTCCACATCATTGATAACCTATCCATAGCATTCCATGCCTTCATTAGGCATATATTGCCATCACTTTCAGTAGATGAGATATTACTGCTGAGGTATGTGAAATTGTTTATTAATTTTTGAAGCCTGCCACTTCTTGTTT